>CM052541.1:15160301-15210983 GCA_028533065.1 Trachops cirrhosus
CTCTCATATGAGTAGCATTAAGCATTGGCATTCAACCCACAGAAAATGGAAACAAATAAATTTGAGTACGGCATGGCATACCTAAGCTCCCATACACTTTTTCAAACAACTCGAACACTAGGTACCCTGAAAAAATGTGTAGCAAAGTTGAAAACAATCTTTGAAAACTTCACTCACCCTTATTGGATCCTGTGAGCTTTAATGAGCTGTTTTTAAGATTGCATGCTAAACAGAGCTCTGAAAACTGGAAAGAAAAACAAAACAGAACTTTTTACATGAATTGCATCTTTTTCAGAAGCATGTCAAGAGCTGAAATTTAAGCTCTTTATTTTGTTTATTTGTCTTTAGTTTTATGTGGAAATTTTGCATTAAATATATAATCTGGAGAGTAAATGATAGGGACCAATGAATTTCAAAGGCAGGTTCAGATTTGGGGTATTATAAGTTCAGTGTTAACACTAGCTAATATAACCAAACCTCCAGAACAATAAGCAGTTTTTCTGCAATGTTAGTGCAAACAGTATTACATTTAAGCCCAAGTAAAACCTAAAGCAAATGAACGAGAGTGGGATTAGGTTAATTTCAAACATTAGGAATGTTGCCTAAGGTATTAGGGCTATTCTGATGCCTACTTTGTTACATAGATTTCTAAACATTTAGCTGTGCACATCCCCTGAACACTCAGCTATTCATTAAACAAACATTTATTATAGCACTAGGTGGAATTTAAAGCAGAAGAAACAAGATTTTTAGATAAAAACATCGATAATCAACTTGTGGGGACAAGATACACTGTACTTGATCCTACACCCATAACTGACTGACTAATCAACTTTGACAGCAGAAACAAAGAAGTACACATGCATTAAGATATTTCGTATTGCACTCTTTAGAGGCTAGAGAAGTTAGAAAACAATGTTGTAAGTAGGATTCGAGCTGCCTCCTGAGGAAGACTAGTAGGTTTGTTGGATTTGCATGAGAAGAATGGGGAGTTTTTTTCTTCCAAGGGAAGAAAGAATCAACCAAGTTCATGGAGGTGGAACGTAAGGTGAATGGTCTTTGCCTCAGGGAACCTTTCCTGAACCTCTAGACTAGGTTAGTTTTCACCCCCACACTACCTGTCTTTGATCATTGTAGTGTACTATGTATGTATTTATTTATTTGATGTTTGTGTCCTGGTCTCTTCTTCATGGGGCCTGTACTTAAACCTGTCTTTTTTTTTTTTTAATTAAATTTATTCGGGTGACATTATTCAGTAAGATTATATAGGTCTCAAGTGTACATTTCGATGATACATGGTCTTTGTATTGCATTGTGTGCCCCCCACCCAAAGTCAAATCATCTTCCGTCACTGTATATGTGGCCCCTTCTACCCTCTACTTCTCCCACCCCCTTTTTCAGTTTTATATCCCACACATGAGTGAAATCTTACAGTTCTTAGCCTTTTCTGACTGACTTATTTTGCTTAGCATGATGTTCTCAAGATCCATTGATTTTGCTGCCAATGGCAGTATTTCATCTTTTCTGATGGCTAAGCAGTATTCCTTTGTATGTATGTCCCACATCTTCTTTATGCAATCATCTGTCAAAGGACACTTCAGTTGTTTCCATATCTTGGCCACTGTAAATCATGCTGCAATGAACCTAGGGTTCATATATCTTTATGAATAAAGGTTTTTAAAATTTTCAGGTAGGCACCAAGAAGAGGGGTTGCTAAGTCATATGGTAACTCTATTCTTAACTTTTTGAGAAACCTCCATACTGTTTTCCACAGTGGCTGTACCAGTTTACGTTCCCACCAGCCGTGCATGGGGGTCCTTTTTCTCCACATCCTCTCTAACACTTGTGATCACTTGTCTTGTTGATAATGGCCATTCTAACAGGTGTGAGGTGGTATTTCATTGTAGTTTTGATTGATTTTGTTAAGCCTATCTTTTCCACCAAATAACAGCAGCACCAAGCACACAACAGATACTCAATAGATAAATAAATGTCCCCTCCTAATTCCATTAGATTCTACTGAGAAATGAGTTTGAGTGGCTAATAATAAGAGAAAGAGACTCGGTGTCTCCAATACCAGGGTGATGATATTGAGCTATCTTTACCAGATAATCAATGAAAAATAACAAACACATGGAAATAAAAATATGACACTTTGGGTACATTAATCAGATAGTGTGAGAAGGATAGATCAATAAACACTAGAAAAGGCTGGAGCAAGGGAAATAATTACACATTTACTAAAATTATAAAAATTGATGGGCATTCTTACTAACAGAATTGGACAAACAACATGGAGAAGAATGAATGTCTTAAGTATATTGGGAAGGGTCAGTAGGATAGGGTAGAGATTGAATCTGGGGGCAAAGCAATGATTGGAAGGGAAAGCACTCCCCTGAACTTGAATCTGGGAGTCTGAGAGAATAGTACAGCAATAACAACAGTGGTCCTTTTATGTAGTAGCATCTCTTCATTCTTGTAAAAAATCCTGAAATCTCATTATTGTGAGTTCTATTTTACACATGAAAAAATTGAGACATGAAAAGAGCCTACTGGTCAGACCCATGGGCCTTTGGTGGAGGTGTTCAAATTAAGCCCCAGTTCGACCTTGAGAAGACACTTCCTCTGAGCCTGTTTCTTCATCTGGAAAATGGGGATAATTAAAGTACTTACCTGATAGCATTTGGTGGTGGGAGTTGAATAAGATAAAGCATGTGAGAATTGGTGATATAGTGAGTGCTCAATGCAAGATTATTATGATTAGATAGATGACTTGCCCGAGAATACACATCGAGTAAGGGAAGAACCTCTGATCTAAACTCAGGTCTTTTGGTGTCTTTGTTATGCAGATCATGTTGCTACTGCAGAGAATAAAGACACAGGGATAGATCCGTGGAAATATTTGTTTACTACCAAAAGCACACTACTTAATAATTGTAGTCCGCACTGTAAGAATCACTGATCTGGTGTTTGAAGGGGGAAAAAAATCATTGGTTCTTAGCTTAGCTCTGCCAATCTCAATTATCCTAAGATTTGGGAAAGGAGGTAATTTGTTCTCTGGCTTCTATACTTGCACACATGTGTGAAAGTGTGCCAAGAGAAACACACTGGATAACAATTCTCTTAATGCTAAATTAGTTCTATAATCTTTAGCAACAACCACTGTTAATGGAACTTGATTCTCTTCTTCAGTCTGCGCTTTAAAACTGAAGGCAATAAAGATGTTACATCAACTATTTATAGCTCTAAAGTCAAGTATATTTTCGTAGAACCAACATTTGAAGGAATTCTACTCTTTCCAGTAGGATTCAGACAGCGATCACCCAGGAGAGGTGAATTGATGAGAAAATGTTTTCTGAGAGCAGAAATAATCAGCAGCTTTCTGACCTACTTGCTAACTTGTAAAAAGTAGCCCTTGTTTTGCTATTATATCCTCACTAGTATTTGTCTTGATTTTCTCAAAGACAGGGATTTTAATAGTTTTAGAGAAAGAAGTAACTGTTACTCCTTTCATTTCGACATGCTCTGTTCCCATTCTTAAGAGAAGGGGCATGACTATCATACAACAAAAAGCAAGAAAGACTTCATAGTTTGTAAAGAATCTATTTGAGCCTGAGTAATTGGGGAGAAAAAAAAACACCCAGTTTGAGCCATGGCTAAAAAGAACTCCATCAAACCAGAGTAAGTGTTAATTCACTTTAGTTATTCCTAGCATATTTCTGGGTTCCTTATTAATACAGTGGAAGTCTGAACTACCAAAGCCTTGTCTGGGTGTTTTAACCAAGACTTGATTCTTTCCTTCTTAAATTTTTCCAAACTCCCCTAGCTCCTTCAATGTGCATGGCTCTTAGAGATGTTCAGTAAATATTTATGGGCTGGATGAATGCTGTACGGAATGATTAAATTAGTGCATCATTGATGTTTTCCCCCCAAATACCAACTCCCTGTTTGACACTAAAACTCTTTTGAGGAGCCATTGCTGATGACAAATGCTTGAGCATAATGAGGAATAAACCAGCTTTTTAAAAAGAATAAGTGTCTTCATTCTCATTTTCTTCTTAATAAAATAATTTATTTCTCCTATTTGTTAAAACCCAAGGTGGAGCTGCTGACAAACCCCCCCAAATTAAGCTTCTGACAGCTTGATTTCCATATCTACCAGTCACCACATGGTAAATGAATCTAATCCAGCTCAGTTCTAGCCTTTGAAATCTAATGGTTTGTCATTATGTTAGAGTAGCCCCATTTCAATATCTAAAGAAAAATAATTTAGAAAATGTGGGCTTGTTTTAAGTGTTCAATAGATTCCTAAACCTTTTCTCAAACTGGCCGCTCTATAGGGCAGGGGATGGCTCCTCTAGCCTCCAGTTCCCCCCAGCAGCACAAGGGTAGCGTTCCGTTCCCTTCACTCCCATCCTTCAATCACCAAGTCCTGTCGATTCTTCCTTTCTAATATCTTTAAACTCTCTTCTGTCTCTATTTCCACTGCCACTGCCTCAGTTTAGATCTTCATCCTGTCTTCTGCTATAACTACAGTAGCTTTTCCTTAGGTTTCCATGCCCCTCATCTAGTTCCCTTCAGTCTCTCATTTATACTGTTGCCAGTTATTTTTTAAAACAGAAATCTATTCCTATCACTCCTGTGTGTAATATCCTTCTGATTCAACATTACTTTTGGAATAAAATCCAGACTCTATTGCATTGTACCTAAGACCTTTTCTGATTATATTCTGCCCTAAGTCTTCAGCATCATCTCTGGCCACAATCTCTTCCCCATCACTCACAACAACCAACTTCACACTCAGCCACTTTCAACAAACTAAAAGAAATGCTGCCATTATAAGTGGGGTCCAGGACATTCAATCATGTAAAAGACAGAAGCTTGTTTTGCAAGGATAATGAAATGACCTGGTGAGCCAACTGCTTTATATCTGAATTCAAGTTATTGCATTATCATAGGGTTTTATTGCACTTCAGGCTCCTCAAGGGCTTTCTTACATTTATGCCTTTGCATATATTATTTTCTTTCTTTCCTGTCATTGTCTTGGCTAGCTCTAACTTGTCCTTCAAAACTCATGGCAGGTACTACTTTCTCTAACACTCACCTGCCCACCTTACTTTCTGCCCCCAAATTGTATTAGGAGTCCAAAGTTTATACTTTAATAGCATGCCCAGTATATGACCATATCATCACAGCATGCACTGTGCCAATTGTAAATGTTCAGACACATGCTTGTCTGTCTTCTTTTACCTTCCAGAATCCCTCATCACACACACACACACACACACACACACACACACACACACACAGAGTTTGTAAGACCATTTAGGAATTTTATGGTTTTATATCTATATTTGTTCTTAATACATAGTCCAGTGGCAGGCCCAAAGAATAAATTTTTGATGTAGATGGAAGCTAAAGATTTGCATTTGGTATAAGTATTTGAATAAATATGTTCTATTCTGTGCTTTATAATCTGTTACAAGTATCCTGAGCCAGTTTAACGATTCATGATTATTGGGTTCTTCTTCATAGACAATATTAATAATTGCCTGATAAGTTGAGATAAGTGAGCTCTGTAGGTTTCTTCTCACACAATCTTGCTAGCAATTGGTATATTTACAATGAACAAAAGTCACAGTTCACCATCCACAAAAACATTTATCAGCAAGCATGCACAAAAGAGATCATACAAACTCAGTGCAATCCCAGCTCTTTGTCCTTTGGAAAGGTGCATTGTGGGCACATGCAGCAAATACAGTTAGCATTTGTGGGCATTAGCCCCAGAATTCCCTGGTCAGTGCTGGAGCACAGGGCTGAATGGTTCTCCTAGACCACACATGCTCGCCAGAGGGTATTAGGATCCTGGTTTGCTGATTCTTTGCTGATGCTTTGTTCATGCAAAGGAGAAGAGGCTTTTTCGATATTTCTAGCCTTGGACACCAGTCATTTCCCTGATGAAAACTTACTTCTTACACCCTGTAGGTTACCTAACCCATTCTGGGGCAGGAGAAGCGTTGTTTGCAGAGCGCCATCCTGGCTCAGGTCTGCAGAGTTTCTCATTTAGGTTTAATTAATTTTGGATGGTGTATCCCTGATTTGGGAACTTAAAAAGTTAACTAACAGCCCCTGGATTTTATATTAGTGTTAACTTCAAAAATTAACAGATATTTGCTAGATTAAAATTCGCCAGTGCTCTTAACGCCAGCATCCTGATGCCTCTTAAAATAAAGTATAGAATAACATCAGTTAACTCGTGGATTCCTTGGCCTGTCAACAAGGGTTGTTGCCAGCCCTCTCCTAAAAATGGTGTACATAGGTGCTGCTGACAGCAATGGGTTCTGGACAGAAGGCTCACTTAGCTCTGGCCAATGTAGCTCAGTTGGTTGGGTATTGTCCTGCAAACTGAAAGGTCACATGTGTGATTCCCAGTCAGGGCACATGCCTGGGTTGCAAGTTCAGTTCATGTACAGAGGGCAGCCAATTGATGTTTCTCTCTCACATCGACATTTCTTTCCCTTTCCTTCTTCCTTGTTCTCTAAAATTTAAAAAGAAGTCTTGTTTAGCAGAAAAATAGTGTAAAATATTTCCCATTCCTTACTTTCTCCCTGTGAATACATTAAGTTGTGATTGTTCTCAACATTGTCCTGTCTTCAATGTAGGGGTCCTGACTTCTTCCACCACCATTATTAGCTTTTGTGTTTTATATAAAAACATATAATGGTCTTTTCACTTATATCTGGGGTGTGTCAATTGTACAGTATTACTTGATTCCCTAAGTTTCTATATATTCAGTTTCCTTGTGGAGGCAGAACAATTCTGCTCTTCCTCCTCACTATCACAGTAACTCTAGTGTGCAGCAAAATTACTTACAAACATAAAGAGCTAAAATGTTTATAGAAGGAGTGGATGACATTCCCAGTTTTAGAAGGGAGAAACTTAGCCTTGTGTACATACTGCTGAAATGAAGGAGACAGAATTATAACATAAAACCAAATTAGTTTAGGCCAGGTCTTGTTGAAGTAAATCCCATTGTAAAAAATAATTATGTAATTACATATTACATATTCCATATTGTAATATGTAATTACATATTCCATATTCCATATATTACATATTCCATATGTAATTATGGACTTAACATTTATTGTGCTCAGGACTATGGTAAATCTTCTGCATATGACGTCTTATTTGATCTTGACAATATCACTTGGAGGTATGTGCTATTGTCCCCTTTTTGCCTTTGAGGAAAAGAGGGAGTAAAATCAGTTAGCTAACATCCTACAGCAGGTAAAGCTGAAGCAAGCTTTAAGTCCAGGTCTGGGCTAACATCACACAAATCTTTATCATATCACCTTGCCAAAAATACTGTGAAATCTTGATCTGGTTAATTTCAATTAATATTTGCAACAGTGAAGAGTCTGGCACCTCTAAAGTACAGGGAGCCCGTCGCAGTTGAGTCTGGACATTATAGCATAAGCTTCTTATATGGGCACCAAACACTGTCATTCACTCATTTGTTCATTTGCTTATTCCACAATAATTTTTGAGCTCCTACTCCATCCATACAATGACAGATCTATATATGGCATGATAGATATATGCACACACACACACGCACACACACGTATATGAAACCTTGCAAGGAAGGCAAATTGCCCTGCATGGAGAATTGTAACTTTTAACAAGTTCCTGGAATCAAATAAACACTGACTCTTGTGCAGTTGGGATAATACTTATAAGAAACTCTGCCCAGGCTCTCTCTTTTAATGGTTAAAGATTTCAATTCAGCTTTGGTAGTTGAAGAGCTTTAATTTCCCAGCCATTTCAGGTCAGTAGAAGATTGTCTTTGACCTTAGCATCTGTAATTCCTTCTCCAATTTTTTATCTTCTAGCTTTAAAGAATTAGAGGAAGGAAGTACAACCATTTTGTTTAATTTCAATAATAAGACAATCATCTGTTGAGACTAAGATTGACATTTGATGAATGAAAGGTCATTGTACTTTTTTGGCACCGGAAATAATGCTGTCTATAAGCATAAGGTAGAATTCACATGTAAATTATATATTGACATCTTGGGCATATTGAAAATATTCTTTATAAGAAAGATAAAAAGTAGGAAAAGAAACTCCATAATGATAATCATGAAAATCATAAAGACTAAGCCATACCAAAAACATTTCCATTTTGAAATGGTAGTTTAAGGGCAAAATATACATAGCAGCTAAACCGAAGCCAGCCATCATGGCATACCACATACCTGTGTCATTAGATTGAATACCCATGATAAGCCACTTGACATGTCACATGAGCCACTCTGCCTCAGTATACACATCTGAACTATGGATTCATTTCAACCCCATTGTCCCCAAGAGAGCACCACAATGGTAAAGTGACTTCCGGTTAGCATACTCTAGAGAAAAAATTGAATGCAATATTACACTAATCCAGAAGACAAGTGAGTGTGGTAGATTTTTTTTTTTGGTCTTGCAAATGTCGTGCTAGTTGTCTAGTATAAAGGGACTTTGACATATAACCTCTTTTCATGTCCAAGGACAGTTAGTTAGTACCTTCGGACAATGGGATACTCCTAGCCTTTCTCTCAGGTTCCCACAGTGCATCCGAGCACTCTCTAATTAATGCCTTTGCACTGAACCCCCATGTCCAGCTCTCTCACTCTGAGGCACTGCTCAGGGACATCCTTGTGCTCAGGACAGTTCACAGCCTCCTCTCTCTATCAAATTTTCACATTCTATCATCCATTGCCACAGACACCTGTTCTCTGCCAGATGACTCTACATTTTAATGAACAATGGGCAGTAATCGCTGTGAATCTGTCAGGTATCTAATGTTTTACACATCTCAGGTAACATAATTTATTCATCTAATTTAAATGCACACATCTCTGAAGAACCATTACTATGTGGAAATGCCTATCATGTTGCCAAGCTAGGGAAGAGGATTTAATTAGAGGCAGGAGGGGACTTCCATACTTCCATCAGCTTTCAGATCACACAATACAGCAGAATAATGTAGTAGAAAGAGTTTAGAATCTGAAATCACGACTCCTTGTTTAAAACTCCAACTTTATTTACAAATGTCCCTGAGCTTTTAGTACCTAGTCCCTAAGAGGGGAACTGGTGCTCACCTCCCATGGTTCTGTGAATAGAGCTCAAATGTGATGTTATTTGTGGAAGTTCTTTTGAACCTAAACCTAAAACATGTTATAGATACATTTGGTCACACATGTTACTGTTACAGTAATTGAAAAAGAGACCCCAGGAGTCAACTCTTTAAGGACATAAAGCAGGTTATGTGTATCAATATTTCAAAGACTGCTAGAGGACTGGCAGCTAGCAAGGGGCTTGCGCATGGAACGTGGGGTCACAAACTCATGCATCAGCCTCTTGATTGACTCTTTATAGGTCATTGGTCCTTTCTCCCCCTCATCTCAGCCTTTTAAGCCCATCAGGCTGGAAGCAGTGAGGAGAAAGAAGTCAAGTGCTTAAACAAGGGATACTGACCATGTTTGGCCTACTTTCCTATGAGCTCTGTGGCACAATTACAGAAGTCTTATTGCAAACTATTAAAAGATGTTTCATTTTTGTGGGTGGGAGAGACATTCTGTTGTTGGGGGTTAGTAGGGTGGGGGCTGGTAGGTCCCTTACTCAGCACTGAGGCTTGGGCTTTATCCTGAAGGCAAGAAGGCTGCTCAGAGGGGAGGGCGTTAGAACGCCAGGAAGAATGGACCAACTGCAGTGTAGCGCCTGCGCGATGTGCAACTGCACGTGGGCTCAAGGAGAGGCTCACACTTTCATCTGAGGTCCACCCGAGTGTGTGACACTCTTAATAAGAACAATTCAAGTAGTCCAGTAACCAAAAAATTGGCCAGTCCCTAATGAGTTTTGGTTTTGTGTTAGAAACTTCAAGATCCTCTATTTATTTTGGAGAGAAACCAAACTCCACTTGAATCTCTTCTTCCTGAGTACCCCTTCTCATCCCCGTCTCAGTGTCTTCTCTTGCATTTTGGGGTTCTCTTAAGATACATATAAGTATATATATAGTATATACTATGTAATAAACTATATATACCCATACATTTAAATGTGTAATTTTAAATATTAGCTCTGGGATGAATTATAACATAAGTAGTGTCGTCAGAGTATCGCTATGTCTAAAAGCAATTCAAGTAGGGACATAATAATTTGGTCACCTTAGAGAGGACTACTAAATCTAAATCCTTTCCCCCCATTTTTATTGGTTTGTTTTTTCAAGAAATGAAGGTGCATAAATTAAAGAGCCAATTAAGATATATTTTAACTGGAGCTTTTGAATACAAATATGCACAGTATCAAACTCAGACAGGATAATTGATATCTTTGTTTTCCTAGGCAGATACTGGCATCACAAAACGAGGCTTACTGTAGAAAGCAAAAATAATTAATAAAGCAAGCAATTGTTGGGGTCAATCAACTAACTCTAAATTCTTGATCAACCAGTAGGGAAATACCTCAGCACTGCTCCAGAATTAAAAATACTTCAGCACTGGTCCAAGATTAAAAATAATGTGATTCTAAGGAGGGGGAGGAAAGAGACGCTTGACTTGAATTCCTTTGAAGGGCTGCCTGGTGTTTCAAGGACTGTCTGTGTGAAATCCAGTTACTGCAGCAGGCAGGAAAAATGGACCATCGAATGGACCGCAGCATTTCAGATACCATCGTGGCCTCCCAGGAGAGCAGCCACTGGACACAGGGAGGAACAGATGTTACTTATGGCCCCTGATGGGGCAGCCTCTGGGGCATCGTTTACTCCTGCAGTGCCTTTCTTTTCTAACATATAATGTGTAAATAAGCAATTTTGTCTCTTGTAAGTAGCCGAGGGCAGTTGTTACCTAGATTTATAAATATATATTTTTAAAGCATTCTGAAACTTAATTAGGAGTGTGTCTAGTTCTGTGATAAATCCTTGTAAATTTTTGAATTTTAATTACTCTTGGGGGGGTATCCAATTTATTTATTAAAGAAATTTTTTAAAACCACACTGAAGGTATTAATTGTAGACCTCATCCCATAAACAAGTAAGAAAAATGATGTGGGAGTAAAGATGCAAAACAGGCCTTCCAAATACATGCAGGATTCTCTGAATTACTGTATGGAGCGAGAAAGGAAATCTTCACCCAGAAGAGTTATTATAAGAACTGAGAAACAATATATGTCACATGAAGAAATACATATTAGGAATACAATAAACTGTGGTCATCCATTTGTTCATTTACTCACTTACCCGCTTATCTACTGGGAAATCCAGCCCCAACCAATATTTTGGCATTAATCATATTGGTATATCTAATTTTAATTTCTTCCCAATGTCCTATATTGTACCTGATTTTATCAGCTTTTTAAAAATGTTGAAGGTCAATTGCCTGAAACTTAAAGTTTCTGTTAATTTTTTTCTACATGTATTTTGAAGTAAGGTGAAATTAAGAGTTGTGCAATGTTACCAGAAAGAAAAATTCAAAAAAGTCTGGAGCTTATTGGAAACCTGTGCATGCTCACTAGCATAAGCAAAAGCTGGCAACTCATTCTGTTGACTTCAACAACACGAAGCAAGAGGGAAAAGATCAGGAAATGATCACATTGAATTGGAAGAAAATAGTGGGATTTATCCTGACTTATTGTTCCTGTGAAGTATAGTAAGGAGTCAGTGAAGTTGCATCAGTTTTGATATTTGATAACTGGAGATCAGTTTGAGCTTTCAGATTTCATCTATGTTTCATTTTTATCATTTATCAATATTTCAGGCAGGCACTGAGGATTCGATATTGAATGTTTAGTAAGGCCCCCTCATTTACACTTACTGTCTCAGAGCCAGAAAGAAAGTGCCTATGATTTCACATTCTAAATCTTATGTACTCGGTCACCTTTGTATTGAAAAGAAGCTCACCTCTGTCTATGGAAGGATTTTCTTTTGAGTTACAGCATAGCTTTGTGCTTCTTTCACCTTTTCCAGATATTGAACTGGGAAGAGAGAATGGTGTGAGGGATGCAATTTTAGTATCTATTATCTCTGAAGACAAAGCACTTGAAGAGTTTTCACATCCTTCTGTTTTTCTCCACATCATTAGGCTAAGAGAACAAAAGCACCTGCTTGCCTCAGACGCAAAAGGGGCTGCTATCAAGTCCACTAAATATGCATAAAAAGGGACAAGAAGGAAGAAACAAAACACACAATGCTACTCACCCAGTTCATGTGCTGATTCATATTCCAGTCGAATGACTGGATTTATGGGAAGGATTTAATTTCATTGTTGCCTCAGAAATATCTACTTCTGGAAGGGTAGTTCCAAAATAGGAAAAGACAGGTAATTCCATGGAGGTTATTGTGTCAATTAGATATAATACTCAGATGTTAATGGCCTCAGTAAAGATGGGATGACCAGGGTTTGCTTTGCTAACATGATGTACCCCATTTTTTCCCTGTCTGTCATTAGTCTTCCTAAGGGAAGAGATAGGAATGGATAGTTAGTTCTCTTGTCCACCAAGGGCATTTCCATATTAGATACATAAAAGGTGTTCAGTGGTTCTTGATGGATTATTTAAATGAATGAGTAATGGTGCTACATTAGCTGATGTAGACACAGGTATTGAAACACTATTTACCCAAGAAAGGACAACAAAAAGCAAACAGCCTAATAAGAACAGGGACTTTTAAAATGAAGAAGGGATTGAAAGACAACATTACCACAATTTGGAAGAGTAACAATTCTATGATAGCATCCATGTGGCAAAGTCAGAGGAGTGTTAGAGCAACACTCTGTCACACAGTCAAGGAGGACAGAAGCTCAACGTGGTGCCCTGTGACCTCACGTTACTCTGGTCTACTCAGTGGAGGAGAAGGCTGACCGGAATATGACAATGAAAACTGGAGAAGTCGGGGGGAATGAAATGGCATCGCTTCCCTTGGTTATCATTTTTAAAAATCTGAAGAGACTGCAGTATGAGACTGACCAGCTAATAAAGCTGTATCATTTACCATTAATTGTGAGACTATCTTCAAAGCGCTCCAGCTGGCTAATGGCTAACCTGTTTTTTCAATGTGAGGAGAGAGATCCTGGGAATTCACATTAGATGTAGGGATTTTTTTTCTTTAAGCAGGAAAAAAAAAGTGACTACTTAGGCAGCTCACTTGATATAGTTTTAATAAATTATGTCTTTTTAACCTGCTGAATTTCCTTGAAAGAATTAACTGAATATTTGCAGTTGGAAAAGCCAGTAGTTGGGACTTTGTTATGATCTTCCCACAAGGCTCAAGGCTCAGAATCAAGGGCCTTTTAAATAATTTGAGGTATAACAGATAAAGGGTCAGGCCCCAGGATAGTTATTCCAAAAATCAGTTGAATAAGCAAATATATAGAGAGCATGTCAATCAGTTTGAACAGTGAGATGACTTTCAGAAACCTAGAAATGATTTAAAAACATATTTCTTAATAATTCAGAAAAATGCAAATAAATGGCACATATTTGTCCACAACAAGTTGGGAGGGTTATGAGAAACTCTTGAAGGACTCAATTAAGCTTGGTAATGGGGTAAACACAACAGCAGATGATGCTCAATGGAGAGAAAGACGGAGGTGATATATAATGAACAGTTTGGAGCCCTGCACTTAATGAGTTCGGAATTAGCCCTGCCTCTCCGGAAGAGAGCTTCCCAGCTAGTGTCTTAATAAACATGGCCAGGAGGACATGGGCAAAAATCCTAGGTCAATGAGTTACTTGCCACATTTGCAAACAGGGATGGGATTTATCAACATAGAGAGCATTGTTATAAAGCTGTTTTTGAATTGGTCTGCAGGCGGGATTACATTATAATGAGTTTTCTCTGATAACTAAAACCTCCTAGTTAAGGTCCAATGTAATTCTAGTATATTATCATTACAGAGAAAAGTGTGAAGTATTTCAAACACATTGGCAAACATACAAATGACACAAACATTCATGTATTCACTGCCTAACTCTATCAAACCTGAACATTTTTATGCATATTTCTTTCAGAGTTTCATTGTTTTGTTTAAAAGAAATCAAACATGAAGGCATCATTGAGGCCCCTGTGGAAACCTCCCAAGTCAATGTCTCTCTCTTCCTGCTTCCTTCTTTCTTTCTTGAAGGAAACAAATATCATACATTTTTTAATTTAATCTTTATTGTATTTCTTCATTACCATTTAGTCCCCTTATTCACCCTCCCCCTAGCAATCACCACACTATCGTCCATATCCATGAGTTCTTTTTCTTCTTGCTCAACCCCTCCACCCCCTAACCTCCCCACACCATTAGCTGTCATCTGCTTTCCATCTATGGGTCTGTCTCTGTTTTGCTTGTTAGTTCAATATTCTTATACTTATTTCATATATTTGTACTACATCTTTATATATATGACCACCTATATAATATTATCTTGAAGGGTTTTGAAAGATTCCGTGATTTCTGGATTTTATTTAATTTCATTGTCGTTGAGCGAGTTGACTTTTTACCCCTTGCAGCTAGGGAGAGCGCCCACCATGAGGAACTGTGGCATCCCAGTCAGAAGGTATTAGAAAGAAGCTGTTGTCGGATTTGGACTTTGGGTGATAACTGAGGAGGGGCCTTGGGAGCAGGGCTTTGTTCTTAAATTGGTGCTGTCAGGAATCAGGGACAATTCAATGATTCTTTGTAGAAGAGTGTCTTTGAAATTTCCTTGTACATAGCATGTCAGGTATTTCATTTTCTTCTTGTCTTATTAAAAACTGTGTTGCCCTGAGCCTTTATTTTATATGTCTCCTAGTACAACTATATGCTTTTTTCCCAGTTTTATTCAGATATAGTTGACATATGCCATTATATTAGTTTCAGGTATACAACATAATGATTTGACATACATATACATGCACACAGTGTGAAATGATCACCACAATAAATGTAGTTATATCTGTGGTTCTATATATACATCTATATCACATGGTTACAAATATTTTTTCATGTGATGAGAACTTTTAAGACCTACTCACTTAGCAACTTTCAAATATACAATACAGTATTGTTAACTATAAACACTATGCTATATATTAAATCCCCAGGATTATATATCTTATAACTGAAAGTTTATACTTCTTGACCACAGATTTTTATACTTTACATAAATGGTACCCCATTCTAGGATCTTTTGTATTATGCTTTTTAAGGTGAACATTGTTTGCTCAGCATTGCATTTCATATGTTTATCTCCATTGATTTATGCAGCTTTGGGGTATTCATTTTGACCCCTTCTTCCTGTATAGATGTTTCACTAGCTATCCGTGGTCTTTTGATGAGCATCTTGGTGACTTTTTCAATTTTTTTCCAATAGGATTCTTTTATGTCTCCTGCGCACATGTGCACGTGTCTCCAGGGTACATACCTGGAGCTCTGCACAGTTTAAACTTTGTCAAATGTGGTCCAGTGCTTCGCACAGTGGAGTTACTAAGTTCCTTTCTCCCCGCCAGAGAATAAGAGTGCCCATTGCCGCATATCTGCCCTGACACTTGATGTTGGCAGACTTTTTAATTATTTGCCAGTCTGTTAGGTATAAAATAAAAGCTCATCATCTTAATTTGTATTTTTCTGAAGTATTTTCTTTTCAGAGAAAATAACCTTTTTTCCCCTATTTTGTTTGTTAGTTTTTTTGTTCATTAGATTCCACATATAAGTGAAATTACATGGTACCATATTTGTCA
Organism: Trachops cirrhosus; assembly: GCA_028533065.1. NCBI lineage: Eukaryota > Metazoa > Chordata > Mammalia > Chiroptera > Phyllostomidae > Trachops > Trachops cirrhosus. Next base: position 15,176,050 of record CM052541.1, read on the forward strand.
TGTATAATGTGTACTGTTTTGCCCAAATTTTCGAGGGAAAAATAAGGATGCACATTATACATGGGTGTAATGATTATGTACCGTGGCTATAATAGTGGGTATAATAATGTATAACACACACAAAAATGTGGGTGCTCATTATGCATGGTGAAACACAGCATTTGTCCCTCTCTGATTGGTTTATTTCACTTAGCATAATAATCTCCAGTTTCATCCATGCTGTCAAAAAAGGTAAGCATCCCTTCTTTTTATGGCCAAGTAGTATTCCATTGTGTAAATGTTACCATATCTTTTTTATCTACTCATCTATTGATGGGCACTTGGGCTGCTCCCAAGTCTTGGCTATTGTAAATAATGCTGCAATGAACATAGGCTGCATGTATTTGTTTGATTTAGTTTTTGGGGCTTCTTTGGATATATCCCCAGAAGTGGAATCCCTGGGTCAAAAGGCAGTTCCATTTTTAATTGTCTGAGGTAACTCCGTACTGCTTTCCACAGTAGCTGCTCCAATCTGCGTTCCACTTTTCTTTGCATCCTCTCCAGCACTTGCTTTTTGTGGATTTATTGATGATAGCCATTCTGACATGTGTGAGGTGATATCTCATAATAGTTTTAATATGCATTTCTCTGATGATTAATGAAGTTGATCATCTTTTCATATATCTATTGGTGATCTGTAGATCCTCTTTGGAGAAGTGTCTAGTCCTTTGCCCATCTTTTTAATTGGATTGTTTGTTTTTTGGTGTTGAGTCATATAAGTTCTTTACATATTTGGCACACTAACCCTTGGACTTTTTTCTTAGAAAAAATAGAAAATACTAAGTGCTACGTTAGTAATTTTGACTGTACAACTTAGGAAAATACCATTGGGGAACTTTTCTCTGCTTTTTCCTCGCCTTCCTTTCTAATGAGATAACTTTGATGAAAAGTGGTTGTACATTGAGGGAAGGAGAAGGCCAGTAATATGTTGTGGGTTACAAAGAAAGTTACAGGTCACTTAAATTGTCTCTCTCTGATTGGCAGAGGTCTTGTTAAGGGAATCTTCAGTTTAGGAGAAAGTCAAGTCTGACAAGACGATGAGGTTGCTATCTCCTGGCAGCACTACCTGAAAGAAAAGTTTGCGGCACTCATTTTCCACCGGCAAGCTGTCACATATATCATTTGTAAACAGGCGAATATGAATACTAAACACCTAAGTATTACACAAGCTGTTGATGGGTGATAGGATCCGGAACCAGACCCTGCTCTTCCCAAGCGAATAGACCATCTGTTGAATTAGCAGAGTTACTGAGCTTCTGCCTTTATGGGAGTTTTTTTTTCCTTTCTATACAATGATACTAGCAATATATTTTACTGGCTTTATTTTTACACCATAACACATAACATTCTCTGCGATAGTAACTGAGTCATTTTCTGAATTAAAAAAATAGTTGTTAGTAACATACCTCTATAGACATAATTATTGAATTTTTTTTCTCTCTATTATTATTCTTGGTGGGTTACTAAGATCACAATTTAAAAAATTTTCTTTCCATATATTTTTATTTTTTTAGTTCTTAATTTAAAAAGCTATTTTTATTGTATTTTTCCATTACCATTTATCCTCTGTATACCCCTCACCCCCTGCAATCACCACACTGTTGCTCATGTCCATGAGTCCTTTTTCCTTTTGACTGAATCCCTCCACCCCTAAAGCCCCCTCAGATCTGTCAATCATAATTTTGATCTTATATTAAGTACTTCACACTTTAACATGCTGATTTCCTTTTATAGGAGATTCTTCTATTTGTAATTGTTGTGATGGATGGGCAGTCTAGATTTATTTTGCATGCCTAAGTGAGGAAATGATTCATGGTAGAGGGCTGTGGCTGTATAATAAATAACAGAAGGATGCTTTTAAACTCTTGATCCAGTCCAGTGCTTCACTCATTGGAGTAATTTTTAAAATTTCTGCCGATGCATAGCTTCTGGTCACAACTCCAAAGTTAGTCTAGTGACCAGAAGAGCAAAGATTTGAGAAGATGAAGGGGCCATCTTTCTGGCTAACCACCAAGCAACTTTACACTATTTTCATTGTCTTGTTTGGAATTCTGTATACCATCCCATGATGACGGTGCCTCAACTTGGCGGTGACCATTTACTAAGGTGGTAAAGGGAGAACAGTCCATTGGTTTCCCTCCAGTCTTTGCCTCCTGGTGGCACATGCCTTCAGGATGGGTCACTCACTCCTCATTAATGATGGGTCCCTGGGATGGTGAGCCACTTTCATTGGTGCTCCTGTTCTGGCTTTGAGTCTTAATGTACTAAAACTTATCAACAGTCACCTCACTTCCTTGGCTTAACTGTAGTAATTGAGCAAGCCCCTTAGTGGGGCCAATACGCCAGTACCCACTGAAGTACAGTTCTTGTTGCCTATGAAGTATGATTTCTCTCTGCCTAGAAAAAGCTGTGCCTCTCTTGGCACATGTATTTATTTTTATTTTATTTTATGGTCACTGTAAACTAGGGAAACAATCATTTCTTTAGTTTCTTCAGACATTCAGATTCTAACGTGCCGCCAGCATTGGATGACACGCAGACCCTCGGTCCCTATTATTGTGCTGGCTTTATTTTTTCCCACCCTTGTTTGTTCTCATTCTGACTTCTTCATTACCTAATTCTTTTCCCATTATAGCATGTGTACCTTTATAAGCCTCTCCAAATCCTTCTGGCATGAAATTCCCTTCTCCAAGCAATGTCTCAGACGACTTTTGCTGTAGGACTCCCGTGAATACACGCCCAGGTGCTTGCTGAATTACTATGGCTAAGCCAAGTTAGTGAGGTGGCAGTTTATAAGTAGTTTTAGTACGCAAAGACTCAAAGCAAGATATTTCCTTGAGTAAAAAGTTTCCTCCTGGGGAAAAGATGAATACATTTTCATTTTCCAGGTCCCTTTTCAGTTGGGAACATGTGAGATTATGGGTTAAGGCACTCTTTTCTGAAGTGTGCCCCATGGAATATTGGTCCCCAGGTTATTATCCACTTCTACCTTAAAAAACAGGAAGAAAAAGAAAAAAAGACATGAAAGGAAACGATATTGTGTGCTCATATATGTGGAAATGTGAATTAACCAAAGTTATTCAGGATTTTTACTGAAGAACTTCTCAGAGTCTTTAATATGTAAATATATTCTGGCTTCCCCAGAACAGAAGATAAAGTTTAGTTTCCTGAACCCATTTGGCCCTGGAGTCTTTTATTTATGCAAATCCTGCTTCCACTCCCCCAGTCTCCAGCATTGTGATGGGAGAGGATTTAACCCTTCATTTCTTCCTCCTAGTGCAGGCTTGGTGAGTTAACCACCTAGGCGGCTGGGTAATATGCAATGGGGTCCACGACTGGAGCAGCCTGTCCCTCCCAAGTCAGAACAGATGTGGAGGCACTGAGGAAGCTCCACTCCTCCAAAGCAGCCCCTGCGGTTGCTAGATGCTGATGGATGTTGCCTGATCTGCCAAAAGGAGGCAACGTCTCTGGGGAGAGGATGCAACTGAGGGGGCTCGGCCCGGGGCTCTCAACCCGCTAGTGCCAGCCCAGCATGCCAGCCATGCCAACGTACACCCTGCTCCCTATCAGCCCTGGCTGTTTATAGGGCACTTTCCTGGTTAGTCACATGTAGGGAGAATTAGGGAACTAAGTTTTATAGGAAGAATATCCTACAACAAAATAAGGATTTAAGGGTTCTTTTCTTTTCACTTTAATTTAGATTTAAAAGGAAATAAAACAGTTGCCAAGATTGTGGTTGCAAATGGCCACGCCAGGGAGATTTTTTGAATGCAGTTGTGAATCTTTGTTACCGAAAGATAAGTTTCAGAACAGCAAAACGTTAGTCACTATCTGACCCGTCTAACAAGGCGAACAGACCCCACTCACCCAAGATAAGCACAGGACTCAACTTTCCTTGCCAAGTAGGAATATTTTGAATTGAATTAATGAGATGCTTATTTTTAAACTTCTCCAGATTCAGTCTATGTGGGAGTTTTTATGTGGCATGTTTGTGTTACTGTTCTGTCTCCAAACCTTTACTCGAGCCATTTTGTTTACAATTTAAATAGATCAGGCCGTGGACTTTGCAGTCCTTCACCCAACAGGGTCTTCTTAACATTCAGAGAGCAGGGAGGCAGATTTCCATTCTGGAAACTCACTAAGGTGGGTTATAAAGCCCTTTAGGCTGACGTCAAGCCACGTAGGCACTTTAACATCAAAGAGATGCATCCAAAGTGATAGCAAGGTCCTCAGTCCAAATTACCTCATCTTCTTATCTTAAAAAATAATAATAGTAATAGGTGAAATCTATAAAGAAGGCAGGAATCTTTTTCTGCTTCTTTTACACCTGCAATGCCATAGCCAAAATCCCCATATTATCTTCATTGGGACAATTTTTGCATCTTTCATACCTGTTGGCCGTGGTACTTGAAAGAAACCCTGAGGGATGTGGGGAATGTAGGAAAGATCCCAGCAGGTAGCACACCATCTGAAATGACCCAAGGTTTGTTCTTGTTCTCTGTGGCTCTGTTCATTAAATATATACAGATGCCAGTCTTTGGAGTATAAGATCTCCTTACGTAATGCTTTAAGAGTTAGGCATCTTGCTTTAGCCCTCGCTGTCAGTGTCAGAAACAGTCTACCTTTTTGCCAATGGATTTGAACTTGGAAAAGCACCTGCACTATGAAGCAAGACTTGCCTGGGGAGAATTAGGAAGAATGTGTCATGGCACCACACCCACTAAGCAAGGTGTAATTGAAGCACTACACCAGTTGGTACAGGTCCATATTATGAATTCGTAGGGAGAGAAACACATCATGCAATACTCCTAACCATTCATTGGCTCAAGGCACAGAGACGGGAGACCAGGTAGAGCAGCAAAGCCCCAGCCACTGCATGGAAAATAAGACAAATATTGCAACAGCACTCTGATGAGCAATGGTAACTCATGATTCTCTGGGGCCTTTCCTCTTCCACGTTTATAGCAGCTTACACAAGCTTTATCTAATTAATCTTCTCTGTGCCCTGTGAGGTGGCAAGGCCCATTATCCATAATTTCGTAGATGTGGAAATAGAGATGGAGAGAGGTTAATTTACCTCTGGTGATTCAATGAATCAACAGCAAAACCAGAAGTGCTGTTTTTCAAATTCTCAATCTGCTCAGCCCAAAATATACTGAAACTCAGCTGAACAAAATGTTGTTTTCATTATTGTCATATATCGTGTCGTTCTAGCTCTATCTCTGGCATTTTATTGTTCACACGACCTTGAGCAAATTGCTTGTTCTCTTTGAGGTTATCTGCAAGACGGGTGTAACACTTCTCCTGCCTATCTTTAAGACTGTCATGGAGCTCATATGAAATTATGATTGTTTAATTTCTCAAAAAATGAAGTTTTTAAACAAATTTTCACTATTTATTTTCAAATATATGTTATTTTTATACATAATATTTCTGAAACTCATAAAAACAAATGACTTCTACCTACATTTTATTTAATGAAGGTGTGATGAGCTTTGAAACCAGGCTTTCTCTCTGTCTCACTCTCTCTGTCTCTCTCCCTCACATGCACACAGACACACAGACAGAGGTGCACTAATAACCCAGTTACATTTTTAGTATTTAGATGAAAAAATAATCTTAATAGGAGAATGAACCTTACTTAGCACCTTACTTAGTACCAGATACATAGTATCTGTTCAGTAAATATTTATTGAATAAATGATAAATGGATTTACTTTGTGGATAATAAATTTATTTGTTGAAATTATGGATGTCAATGTGTAATAGCTAGATTTTTGAGGAAGTCAAGATAAAGAGCCTATACCAATAAATGCTACTAGTTTTATGAATCAGTACCAATCCATCTATTTTTATAGGCACATGAATATAATGCATTGTACTTACTATATCCATTGATATCTTTTGATCTTACTATATTATTGGGACAAAATTTAAATCTTTGTCCAACAAATAATAAACATAAAGATGTAGATTATGTTAAAGTCCCAAATCACACAATATTCCTGGGTAACCTAAGGGGATTTATTCATTTATTGATTCATCTATTAATGTAATTAATAATTGCTTACAATGAGTCAAGCACTGTGCTAACAACCATGTAAGTTATTTTTTCATATACCTTATTCTTTATCCATCTCTCAAAAAAGTACAATTTCCTGAGCTAGTGTTCATCTGCAGATTCAAAGTCTTATCAGCATTTAACCCTAGCCTAAGGTCTCTCTGGGCCACAAAGGTTTTTTAAAAAGCCTTATTCCGAGGGACTGGAATGAGGAGTGTATTTGATGTGACCTGGTGATGGGCAGGGGATCAGGACCCCGCCCACCGCCCCCGCCCCGCCCCGCCCCCCGCAGAGAGCTACCATCCTACAAGTGGAAGGTACACGTGAAGGGGAAAGGAGAACAGTGCTGTCCTGTGGGTTCCTGATACAGCATTCTCAAATAACTTGAAAGACTAGCTTTATGCCACTGATAATTTTAGTTATGTCTTTAAAAACATAATTGAAAACAAAATATGCTAAAAATCACAAGAAGGATAAAAAGATTTACTTTAATAAAATATACTTCTGAGGTTAATTTCTTTTTCTGTATTTATTCATATCTGGTTATTTGATTATTTGTAGATGAAGTTTCTGGACACGTTCATCTCATTTTGTATTCTTGTTATGATGGCAATTTTTTCTGTGGTGTTTAACAAGGAGTCTTATCATTTGTCTGATTAGAAGTCTTGATACTTATTTTGCCCATGTGACTCTGTATCCAAAACACTTAAGAAAAATATAATCCTCACATGAGTAACTTCATATTTTTAAAAAGTCAGATATTTCCTTTTAAGATTTCTCGTGTATGTCTTCACTGGAATAAAGACCAAATTCTTTTCACCTGGAAACACAAAAATACCACCTAGGATGCGTTCTGACATGCTTTGATAAAAACACAAAGAAACACAGTGGAAGTTCTCCAATTCTACAATTACTGTAATATCTACAAATGTCACCCAGGCAACCTACAGAAAGCTTCCTGAGCTTAATGGTGTCACATGGAAGTGGCTTCATTACTGAAAAGACTGTGATATTTCTTTCTTTAATAATATAATAAACAGAAAGTTGCTACTTTCTGTAGTAGACAGTTGCTACTGTCTACTTCTGTAGACAGTGCCGATGAACAGTGTGCTTCTGAATTTATTATGGAAGTGGGTAAAAATCCTTCTCTGCTGGTGAAAAAGGAAAGGGAGGAAAGGAGGATGTCGGAAGAATGTGCACTCTCGACTGTCGATGAGTAAGAGAGAGAGCGGTGACAGGGAGGAGGAGCAGGAGGAAGAGAGAAGGGAAATTGGAAGCAGTAAATGAAGGAGGTGGTGAGTGGAAAGCAAAGAAAAAAGATAGGGAATAGAGGAAAGGGGGTGTTCAGTGGATTAGATGAGAAGAGAGAGTAGGAACAGGAGTGAGAACAAGAAACGCACCAGGCAGGAGAGGGAGTGGAATGAGTGTGAGAAAGGTCATCCTTCCAAATGTCAACAAACTGCAACCAGTAGGCCAAATCCAGCCTATCGCCTTTTTTGTAAATAACGTTTTATTGGAATACAGCCAGGCCCATGGATGTACATGTTGTCCGTGGCTGCTTTCATGATACAACGCCAGAGTGGAGGAATTGTGGTGGAGACAGTAGATCGATCGTATGTGGCCCAAAACTTAAAATATTTACTTTCTAGCTCTCATGAAGAAGTTTGCAGTCTAACCTAGTTGTTTTCAAACTTTAGCATGCAAGGGAATTGCCTGGAGGGCTTATTAAGATAAAGATTGCCCTCCGCCCCAGTTTCTGATGAAGCATACCTAGGGTGGGACCTCAAATTTTTATGTCTAGTAAGTTCCCATGTGATGCCGATACTGTTGGCCCAGGGACCACACTTTTAGAATCACTGCTCCAGCCCTTACATTATGTCACACTAAGGTTGTTCTGAATGAGGGCTTGTGTGCAGAGAGAGAAAGGGTAATCAAGCTTGCTTTCTCTTTTAGGTAAAGATAGATGTATTGCTTGATATCACAATTGTTTACAAAGTTTCTATTTAAAAAAATCTTTAGACCTGGATCTGTTTGTAAGGCTGGTTTCATTCTTAATGAAAAATAAATTCAATTTAGTTGAACTCTTAGGTCATTGAGGGTTTGTTCCTAAAAATATTTTATAGTCTGGTTTGATTCAACTCCCTGAAATAATATTGGTTTCTTTCAATGTCATTACTGCTCTGCATCAGTATTGTTGACTGTATCCATTCAATGAGGGTGACCTTTCCCCTCCCATGGATGACTCCTTAGACAACCTCTCTGCCTCTGCCTGCAGCCCATAAAAAAATTAAGCCATAAGGGCTTGGAATTTTGCTCCCCACCTAGCCCGTCTCACTCCCAGACTACACTGGAGTCTTCTGACTCTAATTTCCCCATGAAATTGCAAGTTCTTCAATACCTTTTCTCCTAGAGATGGGATGAATATGGTCCTGGGTGTGAGACCTTTGGAAATCATGATACCAAGGACTTTATCCTGCCTAAACACGCCATCGCAAGATCCTGACATTTCTGCCCCCTGAAAGCAGTGCTGTGGTTTCTGAAAGCAGATGGAACACAGAAGTTAAGACCTTTATTTGTGCCCTTAAATCTGTGCTCTGGCTATGAATTTGGGCAACCAATTATGAGCCTTAATTCTGCATGATTCATGCTTGATGCACAAAAATTCGGTGAGGGATAGAGAATGCTTCTCTGTTTCCTGCATCCTAGGATTGAGGACAGAAAGAGGAACATAATTTTAAAACCTGAAAGTGCCAGAGACACCTTCAGAATAGAATGAGTTCAACTCAGTGTTAGCAGCTCTCTCAAATGTGTGATGGTTTCATTCCGCCCTTGCTCTGAGGGGCTACTCCCTTGCACACATAACTGACATGGACCAGATTGAAAATGCATTTTTTTACAAGAAAGCTTCAACAGAGTTTAATATTAGTTGATTCTGCCTTAGTTCTAGAGGATTTGTAGGTTTTGTGAAAAGTTGATGCGTATGAGAAAATATATTAGGGATATCAAAGAAGGATGGATGATGTAAATGTATGTTACATGCCTAGCACAGCAGATGGAACACAGAAGATGATGAATAAATCAGCGCTATTGTTGCTGCAACAGGTCTCTTTGTCTTTAATGAGTGTATGGTTCTTGAAAAAGCGGTGGTAAAGTAAACAATGCAGGCAGTCCATGCTCTGTACGGCACGGTGTTAACCGAAACTTGTGCACATCCAAACCAATCCCTCATTTGCATAAACCCATTATGACTGGTTGACTATCAGTTACCCGTATAATTGTACAAAGTGTACACAGCCTGTACTTTGAAGATCATGGGAACTTGTTTTTAAAAAAATCCTGAGAGGAATTTTCCTGTCCAGTAGGCATGTATGTAACTAATCACATCAAAGAATTTTGTGGGTTTAAGTTCTTTCCCAGTCTTCTCTAATAATTTGCAAATTGTAATCAATGTCAGAAAAAGTAAAGTCGGATGTAACGTGCCACCCCTTCCCAGGTCTTTTTTCCATGACATCTCCTTCCTTCTCCTCCTCTCTTCCTGTTACCATACGGCTTCTCTCGGGCTTCTGTTGTTTTCAGCACTGCCGGGCTCGGCCATACCGTCACCTTGATAAGTGGCATAGAACAGAGGGGTCAGTGTTTTTGTTGCCCTGCTACCTGCCATCCACTTAAACAACCCACTGCCCATGTTAGGGATGGAATGGGAATGAGCCCATTTGCCGACCCACATCCCGAGTAAGCAGCCGCAGTTCTGATCTGTGTAACAGGGTGGAATACCATTAGGAATGAAATTCCACTGCAGAATTGTAAAGGTCACGCCGCATGCAGTTCACTGGGGCAGAATTTTGTTAGAGAGGGATGATGTGAAATGCTAACAGGCAATTTGACTGCCATTCTCCAGCTTATGCGAGTGAATGTACTACAATGAAAATATTCCAAGTTCACTGCAATTTTCACTTGGGTGTAATATTAGGAGAGACATTGGCCTTTCTGGTGTCAGAGAGAGAAACTGCTTAGAAGGAAATACTGAATAGTAAGGTGGGTTTGTTTTTCTAATTTCTTCTGCATTTTCAAACCTTTCAACTGGTATGGTTTTATGTATTAGTTATTTCTATGACTGCTATAACAAATCACCACAAACTTAGTGTCTTAGAAACAACACCAACTTATTATTTTACAGTTGTGGAGGTCAGAAGTTCAAACTTTAGTCTTAGTGCTTATGGTGCTGGTAGGGAGACATTGGCCTGGAGGCTCCAGGCAAATCTGTTTTCTTGCATTTTTCAGCTTCTAGCAGTCACCACTTTTTCCCTGACCCTTGTCACTTCTCCACCTTCAAAGTTAACAGTATCGCATCTTCCAATCTCTCTCTCTTCTTTTCTTCTGGCAAATGATCCTATTGTCTCTTCTCTTATTTCCAATTTTCTTTCTTTGTGTGGATCTGTATGCAAGTTATATGAATAAGAGATCTATTTATTATTCTCTCTGTTAATATATTAATTAATGCTTAGCCATGTCACTCTATTCTTTATTTTTTTACTTTTTCTTCTTTCTTTTTTGAAATGAAAACAGACATTTTTAATAATGAAAACACACTCTTTTCAACATATTCATGGGGAAATTAAGGTTTTGCTTTTTGGTCTTCAGTTTGGAATTACAGTTTCTAAATCTTCCTTTTTAGAAAGTTCAGTGTCCCCGAGTTCCCCCTAAAGGAGGTATCTAGAATTTCAATACCAAAACTAATTGTGGAAAGATTTTAACTTCGCAGTTCGCCTATTGCCCTGACTCATGTGTATGCCATCTTCATATTTCATAAAACAAATGTTAAAGTAAAGGTTACAAAGCCCTTAACTCTCATAGCTTTTGTTTTCTGTGACATTAGTATTGAGGAAAATCGACATATACATTCACACCATTATTATTGGTTTTTAAATAGAAAAAATACTATGTGCATAGGATAATTAATTTTGCTATTACATTAAATTTTGAAAACAAAAATATTTTCTGGTAGCTGGAAGATTGGCTACATTTATAATGACTTTAATTATAAAGGAAGCTATATACATTGTGGGAAAAAATAGTTAATATATAGTCAAATAAGAGTAAAATTCACATGAAATATACTACTTAGAGGAAAAACAATCCCTAAAGAATTTTGTATATGCATATATTAATATATTTTTAAAAGGTTAGGACTACTCTGGTCATACAGTTTTCTAACTTGCTATTTTTAATTAACAATATATTATGAACATTTTCTATATTATTTAACATTTTTATTGGTAGCACTGCCTTTTATCATATAGATATACAGTAATTTCCTTTGAAGACACTCTAGAAAACATTTTTACAGCTATTTCCTTAGAATAAATCCCAGCAAAAGGAATTCACAGCATTTTTAATACTTCTTTTTTTTCAATAAAATATTATGTAACTTTATTTTTTATTTTTTATTTTTTAAATTTTTTTATTTTAGTTTATTCAGTACAGTTTCTATCCTTTATTCCCATTCCAGCCCACCCACCAAGGGGACCCAAACATTACAATGCAGAGGGTAGTTTCACAAAACAATGTTACCACTTCCTTTCCTTTCCAAGGCAAACGTCATAGTGATGTAATTACTGTTTGTTTGTTTTTAATTTTAGGCTACCTTGCTCCTCGAAACCTTCCTAGTACTGGCTTCTTCCCGTTCCTGCAAACCCTCCTCTGTGACACAGACTCTAAGTGCAAAGACACACCCTACGGCCCACAGGATCTGCTTCGCAGGAAAGGCATCGACGATGCGCTGTTTAAAGAGAGGTAGGGGCACTTCCTAGCAGGCTCAGTTGTTTGGACGGGTCAGATCTTACATCCTTATGAGGTATCCAGGAAGTCATCCTACTTTAGATATGTAACTTAATTCTACGTATCTACTAATGTGATGCTGTAAATGTGAATGGACCAGGTGGTTACTAGCTGGAATTACCATGTGTATGTGGGATTGAGGTTAAACATCATGTACTTTGGATTAATTACCCAAACTTTGCTTTTTAAACTGTGTGCCCAAGGCAGTCCTCTTTGACTTCCCCCAAAGATTCTCTGTCCCACCTCAAGTTGTCAGTGACATGTCGCCCTGTGGCTTGATCATAAGCATAAGGTGTAGGGCGACATCAGGGGTGTGATTTCCTGGAAGAATAACATATTTATATTGCTGTGTGGTATTTATAACAGATATTTATCCATGTATAACAGAGACCAAGACGTGCAAAAAAGTAATGAAAGGTTTAGAGCAGACTCATAGATGGAGAGCAGATAACAGCTTGATGAGGGGAGTTAGGGGGTGGAGGGATTGAGCAAAAAGGAAAAAGGACTCATGGTCATGGCCAAGAGTGTGGTGGCTGTCAGGGGCGGAGTGTAAGGGAACTAGATGGTAACGGGAAAAATACAATCAAGATTAAGAATTAAAATGTGAAAAATGAGACTCATGTGTGTTTTAGTTTATGGTATGAGAGGAAGCTGAAGAATAAAAAGAGAGAATCTAGACTATTTACAATCTCAATTTTCTACCCTGGGATTCTAAACCTAGAGAGACCCCAGGAGCCCACCTGTCTGTAATGGAAAACAATATTATAATCCAAGTTGACCATGGGATAAGTTTGGCAGAGATGTATTTTTAAGAGCCTCTCAACAAAAGTTCATATTGAACTATAATCAGAAATATTTGGTTCCCAAATTTTAATTTAAATTTCTTGGTATTGCATTATTTCTCCTTTAATCACATCATCATGATTTTGGTCATCAAATAATGTGGGTGACACTTTAAGACAGAACAACTATAAGCTGTTTAGCATAAAATATGAACATGCCAAGAACTGTCATGGGAAATGATGTGGGACACACATAATTGTTGGGTTGTTAATTCAATTGGTTTTGTTGTTTTGGTAAGTTATTGCTGTTGTTTAGACTTGATGCTTACTTAACACATTCTCATGTTCATTCAATGACTTATTAATTTATACAAGCAGTAATGACTAAGATGTTTCTATGTGCCAGACATACACTGTAGGCACGGCAACACAGGTGAATTAGACAAATTCTCGGCCTATTCATCACTTGCACTCTAATGGAAAAATGAGCAAACATAATAAGCAAGCAAATAAATAAGCAGCATAATTACTGATAGTACATGTGATAGCAAGAAGATATGCAGGTTAAGAGGTAAAAGTTGAAAGGTGGGAATTTAATTGAGTGGTGAGGGAAGGTGGCATTTAGGTAAAGACTGACACGGAGAAACCAGCACCTGCTTGTGAACATCTGGAACAAATTGTTCCAGGCAGATAGATAGCCAGTGACCCTGAGGTGGGGCAAACAGGACCATTTAGAGGAGCAGAAAATCGGCTAATAGAGCTGCAACACAGTGAGGAAGGATGAAACTGCTAGGGAATATGTTGAAAGGAACGCAGGAGAAACAGCATGCGGAGTCTAACATGTAGGGAAAGCGAAAGGATTTGCATTTTATTTTGGGTATGAAGAGAAGTCGTTGGAAAGTTTTAAGCAGAGAACTGATGACATATTGTCTACGAGACTAACCTGTTCGCATATGTTGTACAAGCATCACCTCCACTAGCACTAGTTGAAGTTCTCTTAAGGAGACCAAACGCTAATGAGAGCCTACGATCTCTTGTGCAGTCACTACAGAGGATGACCAATGGCATCCTCGGTCATTCAACCTGCTCACATCACAGATGGTCTATGTGTCCCTCTGTGCGTGGTGACTTAGGCATGATCTACGCCTACGTTCTGGCAGGGGAGGTAAAATATGAAACCAATAGTGATCATAGGAGAGAGTGCAATGGAGAGTCCCAGAAGGATGTGGAAGCTAGCACCCTCCATACCCAACTTTCAGCTGGGGTAATCAGGAGGTGTGACTTGAAATGACCATTTCGTGAACCAAGCATTAGAGAAGATATGGGGAAAATTAATGTCCGCTGTTTGTAAATGAGATTACAGCTCTGCCTAGGCTTTCTTCTTTATCTTTTTTTTAATGAAGAACTCAGCATGAAGGAAATAGTTAGAAGTATGTAAGAAGTATATAAATATACCTCCTCCAAAAGGATTATTTTTCTATGTAACATAATAGAGAACCAAATTCATGAGAGTTGCCTGAGATGGGTTATTGAGTTAGTTTTGCAACACTGATTAAAGTCCAGGTTTATTTTATCTTCTGTGGATTATATTCTCTAAACAGCTGACCATATCTGCTTTTTAAATTTTTATTCTATCCTCCAGATAGATTGTCTCGCTCAAGCTGTATACTCAGTATTTTCTCCAAACTACCAAGTAATTGGAGCTTAATTTAGAAAATTACGTACAATAATAAAATTGCATTAATGATATTTCCCACCATGCTATTAACTCTTATGCTTTATACAGCATGCAGTGAAACTGAGCGTGGTTACTGCGTAAGCCGTTCCATTAAACTGCTTCCCTTTGGTGAAGAAAGATTCAGCAGCATAGCCTCATTAAGAGACAAAACTGTCTTCCTTTTCTGTTTCTTAAGTGAGGCTAAAAATTCCGTCTTCGGCCTCATCCAAAGAGGCCCACCGTGTTTATTGTAATAGGATGCTCTCTGAAAGACATGACGGTCACACGGCAGTCACTCTCTGCTGGCCAGCTGCCAGGGGTGCTTTGATGTATTTTTGCATCGGCACTAGCCTTCTCCTTCTGTTATTAAATTCAGACTTCTCTACGCATTAGCTTCGGGATGAGGGACTTTAAAAATAAAATCTAACCCTCTACTCAGCACCGACTCTAACTAGCTGTCTGAAAAAAGACACGATCACATTTGTGGTTTTCTTGCTCATTTGCGCGATGATGAGCCCACATCACAGGACTTGCTGGTGTGGTCCTTCCTCCCTGCCCTGCCTCCAAGAGCACCTCAGAACAGTGGGAGACCTGGCTGTGCTACTGCTCACACAGCTGGTGAGTGGCAAAGATCATCCTCCCGAGCTCCCAGGGCCATTATTTGGAGAAGCGGTTCCGCATCCCTGCAGATCCTGTAGGGGAAATGCCTCTGTGGACTGGCTCCCCATCGGTGTCGTGTCAACACTCATCCATGACCTGTGGTTTCCAAATTCAGATCTCCGTTCCTATCGAAAGGCTCCTATAGAACTTGAAACATAGCTAATCAGATATTATTCAAGGATAACTTTAAACTGCCAAGGCTTTCATTTAGTATTTAAAAATATGTGTTTAGAAACTGACCTGAAGATATTATTGGGAATGTGAGGTAACAGGAAGTAGAGAAGCTTGTGTCCTCATTTGAGTATAAAGATGCAGGAGGATATACAGGTCAAATCCTGGACTGAATTAATTATAGAGTAATTTATAACCATTTAGTAAGAATTATAGTGAGTATTCATGTAAAAATAAAGGTTAAAATTTTATTGATCAAAAAACAAAGTGGAAGGATGTCTTAACTGCCATGCATATATTTATTCAAAGTCTCTCCTAATGTCAAATATCTTAAGACAAAGCAACATACAAACGTATTTCTAAATCTGAACATCTTAATTTATGTGAGTTGTTGATTGTTCAGTGGGCAGGCAGCATTATATTGAAGCATGGATGACCCTGCAGAAATAAGGTCAGGGTGAAATACAAGAAAATAATGAAAAAAATCAAATTTTTCTGTAAATGACTTCTACTTGGCGGCAGGCAGGAAGCACAGTCGCATCCATCACTGATAGGACCTCAGTGCCATTACAGTATCCTTATTTGTAGTGACAGGTCAATGATGAATATCATCTGGACATTCATGAGATCAAAGTGGGTCTAGAGCACATTCCGCATCTTTTTTTTAAGTGTCACTAGATATCCATGTAACTCTAATTATGGGGGAAAAGGGGAAAAAATGAATAAAGAGTTAACTAATCCTTGGAGACAAAAAATGAGTATCAGGATTTTCTTTCCAGGATCTGCCATATGTGCCCTTCCTGGCAGGTATTCCTTTTATAGACAGACAGAATGTGCCATGGCGCACACGGCTACCACCTACACAGGTAGTCTTTCCCCCCGCAGGAAATACAAAGACACCCAGGAACAGTGCATACGATGCTATAGAATTTATAGAAATGTGACATTTCCCAAATGTAACTGTTGGTTGACATGTCTGAGAAGCAGTAAAATCTACCCTGGGCCTGTTTTCCCTTCCAGTCTCTTAACTTTCACATTTTGAATCCAAGAGTTTTCTTTTATTGACTTCCATTGCAAAATAGAACCCTTTGAGTACCACTGAGGCAGAATCTACTTATTTGGCATCTTAAAGGAGAGGCCCTTAGCTACATCCCTGCTATTCTACATGCGATTGTGTCCAGTAAAAGTAATTAAATGGTGCTGTGGGCCCCTTGGAGTTTTGATTCAGGCTTTCTTGCATCATCTAGGTTGAATTTTCTGGACTCACATTAGTTTATATGCTGGATTCAGGGACATCTAAGTTTTGCATAATGTTCTAAAATACCTCTGAGATGTATCCCGCATGGGATAGGTTCTCTGAGATTTCCTTAGAACTATCCAGAGTTCCTGAATGGGACTTGTAAGTCTCCTGAGTTGATTTTAGGAAGGGGATGTTGGGATGAGTCATCATAGAATAAAGCCACAACTGTCAGAGCCTAGATGAAGGTTTCTTGACCTCGGCATTATTGCTACTTGTGAACAGATAATTCTTTTTGTGTGTGTGCTGAACATTGCAGGATGTTTAGCGGCATCCTTAGCCTCTGACTCTACCCATTAAATGCCAATAACCCTACCCCTTCCAGTTGTGACAATAAAATATGTCTCTAGGCTTTGCCAAATGTCCCCTGGAGCTAAGGGAAGGAAGTGTCCACAGTTGATATCCACTGGCCTAGTGAAAAGGTAAAGGAAAAAATTTAAGGTAGCAAGGGGTTTGAATTAAGGTTATGACTGTAGAATCTTGCTCTGTAAGAAGCACAGATGATAACTCTGATTGAGTAGCCCCTGTAATGTGTTCCCATTGTTCCCCATGCATGTTTTTACTTAGCTAATACAGTTAATGCATAATTCCTTGTTTTCTTATTTTACTTGCCCATCGTATTATATATGGTGGGAATTTAATACTTGTTGGTGAGTTAAGGAATGAATGTGGTGGATACAATGTAAGATTATACATTAGATTTTGTGGTGTCATCCTTGGGATTTTTCCTCTTTCAAGGACCTTTGCAGAACCAGATATACAGGAATGGAAGGCAGACCAGGCTATATAAAAAAGGATGCTTCCATAGCTATCAATTCTTTCAAGTAATAGTTTTTATTACCTAGTATCTAATATTTGTCATGTGCTAAACACCCTACCGTCTGCCAACACACACATTGTAGAGTTTTCTGAAGAACTGTAAAATTGAAGTAGACTGATAAAGAAATTAAATACTAAAATTAAGAAGGTGTTACAAAACCCTGGGTGAAGTCCTTTGCCTCATCCTCTCTCATAACCCAATGCTTGCAAGTTTCAGGCCTGTGAGTAATAGGGGTGCATCCAGTTGCTGTCCAGAGATGTTGAAGGTTCTAGTGTTCTATAGGGATTATATGTGGAGCATAGATGCACAAGCATGGGAGTTCAGCTCCTTACTGATGGGTAAGGCTGTGTCTGTGCATCATCTCCTTTTGTGGGTGCTTTGACAGCTAATATTTTGGTGAATGCCTATGACAGGGCCCAGTCAGGCCCTTGATAAGCACATCTCATAGAGTATTCACAACAACCATGCAAGGTAGCTGTGTCATTCCTAATTTGCAGATGAAGGAGGCAATGACTGAGATGTTTTAGGAAGAGGCAGAGCTGGGATTCCAAAGATATCCTGCTACCCCTTAGCAGTACTGTGGCTTTTTATCTAATCAGCCATCTGATCTTGTGGTCCAGTACCGCGCTAGGTGTTTGGAATAAAAAGATGGGTGAGACGTGGTGCCTACTTCCAAAAAACGTCACAGCCTAAAATGGAGAGGTGGTAGGAACAGGTAGACAAACAAACATAAAACACTTAAAAGTGGTATAAAATGCATATGCAAAAGTTCTTAAATTGTGTCAAATAAAAAGGGTACTGTTTCTCACCTATCATTTGAAATGTGTAGTGCTCTGTCTATAAGCATTGTCATGCTAATCACAAAGTTCAGAGATTACCATTATTAACTCAGTAAGACTATCTTACAGCCCTCCTCTTGTAATTTAATGGAGAGTTAATAGAATTAATTACATTTGCCTGGGGGAAGTAGCTGTATTTCAACTTATAGCTTTAATTTACATTTTACCCACATTACTTTCCATTTTACATTGATTTCATGGTTTCCATTTTAAAAGTTTAGAAACTAGTTTTGTGTGTGTCTGTGTGTACAGTGGCAGTGGACACACGCCATCCTAGCTCATGCTGTAAATGCAAAATAAAACTGAGGACAACTTGCAAGCAGACAGACATTAAAGCACACACGATATCCTGAGCTCTCACCCCCAAAAAGGAACAGCCAAGGCCACACAAGAGGTGCTAGGCCACCTCCTCACTCCTGTTATATGTGAGTCATTCACTGGTCACCATGGAATCTTGGACACTTCCTGATCAAGGACAGGTCTTGTTAGGAAAGAGGCCACCTTACCCGGAAACAGCCATTTTACTGTTGAGCAGATTCAGAACTGCTGAGCCAGCGGCTTGCTGGGAAGGCAGGAGCTTGTTTTCCTTCGGTGTTTAAAGAACAGGTGTAGTTTTAGCGTTCTTAGCTGATTGAGGGAAGATGGGAAAGGTGTCCTTTGCAGAGTATACGCAGCTTTTGCTTCGCCAAGCTCACACCTTCTTAGTTTCCTGTTGCCTCTTCTTTTCTCCCCCCTCCCATTTATTGTTCAGTTTTGTTTGGCTCTTGCTCTTTTTTTATTCGTTTTGATCTTTGTCATTCTCCCTTTGGTTTTTGTTGCTGTCCCTAATCCTTAAAATTTTTATGAAGGCAGTGTTTCCTTATATTTTCAAAAATTGTTAATATTCAATAGTCTTCCTTATAGTGTTTCAAGCTGAACTAAAAGAAAAAGTTGATAAAAAGAAAAATGAACCTGATTTTTTCAAATTTTCTAAAACTTCTGTATGAGTGACGGGAAAGGGTTCAGGTCAGTTCTTATTTTTATCTGAAAGTTTCCATCCAAATAGTCAGCATAAGGAATGTGAAAAGATTTAGGGAAATACAGTCATGGTCATAAATAATTCAGATATACATTAAGAATGTAGAACTTTTTGACGCAACCTGCACATTTTAAAGAGAATATTGAAAAAACACTAGGGAATGAAAACAAATATCACCTCTTCTTATCATGGGTAGTAAAAGGACACACTGAGAAAAGAAGACAGGTTTTTTGTCTTCCAATTACAAATCACACAGTACCCTAGAACTAAGATTCAGATCTTGTTTCTAAAAAATAAGTCAAAAGAATATATTTTCAGGGATCATTTCTATAGCTCGTTACTAAAAAGAAAGTCAAACTGAACCACAGTATTAAGTAGAACTTCTTGTTTTTCCACTGTTATCTTTTTATATCATCTTTATGTAAGAACAACACAAAATGCACCAACTTTTAGGAATTGTGAAAAATATTCATGTCCAGGTATCCTGACTGATTTTACTCTTAAAATATATATACATCTATTTTAGGCAGTTCCTTTAGGTATATCAAGTTTTCAAGGAAATACAATATCCTCATTTTATAATAATCAACTGAGTAGGAGGTAAATTTTTTAAAAAGAGGGTTACTAAATTGTGGGGATGGCCACGAATATTTTCTTCCCAAAGCTGGTGTGATCATGTACAGGGATTCCTAACAGCACAATGTTATTATAATTGTGCTGATATATTCAGTGCAATTAAAAATCAGCCTATGTTGTTATTCCTTTAACATGTTGGTGCCTTCTGTAATGATGCAAACCATAGTGCCTGGAATAGATTAAATACTCAATAAATGTATGTTCTTTTGCTTCTTAACTGTCTTACAAGCATTTATATTTGACAGTCTTCAAAATGCCATATATAATTTAATATACAAACTTTGTTTTTCTTTTAAAGTTGACAAATAAACAGACTTTTATTTCCATCCCTGAAGCACCCTTGGACTCTTATCTATTTAAAATCCATCATCTTCTTAAAAGAAAAAATATGTATCATAAATGCTTTTGACATTTAGCTCCAATGCCTTAAAAATAATTTATTTTCTGCAAGATTAAGTAAAAACAACTATTTTAAACCTCATCTAAGTCATTTTCTCTGAGTAAGATTTAGTTTGTAGGATATCTTATACATTTATTGGTGTACTGTTAGGTGAGCTCTTCCATTAAAATCCTGGAAAGTAGATTAAAAATTTGAAAGTTTTCCGAGAGCCCTGGAATGTGCCACATAACACATCGCTATAACTAACTGAAATTAATGTGGGCAAAGTTATAGAGTTCTTGCTTTTTTTTTCTTTAGTGCAATTCTGAGAAAGTCATCCAACCTGCAGAAGGACGGCAATTTATCACTCCAGAGCACCAAAGCTCCAGAAAGAAGACATGCATCACCAGGTAAGTTAGCCTCTTTTGCCGAGTTCAGAACAGGTCTTTGGAACAGCCAGTAAAGGTCCACTATTTTAAATGGTTTATACTTTTAGCTTTTCAGCAAAGATGGAATTCCTAGAATATTCTTACAAGATCTAAATGTTTACTATGGTTGCCTAAGTGTGGAGGTGCAATTATGCAAAATGCTCAAGAATAACTGCAAATTAAGTTCTTAGTGAAATACTCTCTGGGAGCAAAAGCCTAGTTGGTACTAATATGATGTTGAAAATTGCACACTTCGCCAGAATTGGCTAAGGACTCTGTAGTTGTTTGTGCGATGATCCTGGGATGGTAAGAAAGCTCAGAAATCAAAGTTATTGGGTGGAATCACAGGTATTCGTGCAAACTTTCCATCTTACAGATGAGGAATAGGGGCCTAATGAGGTTGAGTGTGGAGACTATAGTCATCCAGCAGACCTGGTTCTAGAACAATGGCCAGGCTGGGACTCTTTCCATTTGAGCCTTACTCCTCCAATGCAGCGCTCAGAATCACAGTGGTTCAGTGTGATTGTGTACTTCCTTCATTCACAGCAGGCCCATGGCCCTTAAAATAGTATTCAGAAGACCCAGAGGCTGAGATTTCTGAGCTTTACACCAAGTGATTCTGATGCAGATGGCCCTGAGAAACAATCAGTAGAAGCCACAAATTGAGAATAAACTCTTGAAACAGTAGGATGGTTTTACCTACATTTTACAATATTTATTGGGTGCCTGCTATTGAGTCCCCACAGTCTTAAGTCTCAGGGACATATTAGTGAATGAAACAAAGACTCCTGTATATTGGAATGTGATTGTACTTGGGGAAAAAAAGAATGCCATAAGATATTTAAGATTTTATGACATTAAATAACATTCTAATACAAGCTACAGACCAAATGAGAAAAATCCTGTGTTAATGTGGTAGGAATATGGTAGTGAGTGGTTTTGAGGAGTCGAGCTTCTGCTGTAAATGATCTGTTTGGCTGAATAGGCCCAAGCACGGTAGAAATAAGAGCACAGTGCTGTGGTCCAGTAAGCTTTGCTTTGCTCGGTAGCCACATATTATGTTTCTCACCCTGGCCAACCATCTCACAAATGTGTTGCCTTTGTCTAGAGAAATCAGTTGGTAATTTTAAAAAAATTATCGGGGTGACATTGGTTAATACTACTATATAAGTTTCAATTGTACAATTCCATAATACATCTGTATAGTGCATTATGTGCTCACCACATTTGGTAAAGTCTTCAGCCCCATGAGGACCATAATAAAGCATAGGCCCTAATGATGATGGGTCAATGTATCTTTCTTTTGATACTAAGATTCTTTGCTGTGAAACCAACAAAGTATTTCTATCCAAAATTTATAATATTTAACAGTCTGGCTTAATGAACTTCATGCCATAGATATGAACATACTCTTCCAGCTAATGCTCCTAACCCAGACCTGTCTGTCACATTCCATACAGTATGAGGTCACTTCAGGATTTACTTAAGTGGAATGTACTGTAGTCTGGACTGATTGCTTTATCCTGTGTATATGACCCGAAATATCATTCAGAAACCACTTCGGGGAGGAGAGAATTTATGATCTTAAGCAGATTTCAGCCTCCCAACTGAATAATTAAAGATGAAACTATTATCACCAGATGTGCATTGGCAGATCCTTTGAACAGATGTAGGATGTGATGAATCTGTGGGGCTGGTGGAGGCACCTCACATCCCCTCGGCCTGCACAGAAATTTCAGTTTACTATGCAGGAATAGTGGTGATGAAGTTTAATGACACAAACTGGAATGAAAGCAAATCACATCTCAAATAACTGAAAAACAACCAAGAGCAGACCAAAACCATCACAACTTTATGTGGGAAAAAATAAACATTATGGAAGGTGCCATTTTGCCATGTGAAACCTTCATGGACGATGCATATTTGAGCACATTCTCGTTGTGGGTAACCTGAGGGCACAGTGATACGTATGGATTCTTATGTGAACCTGCTCATTTGTGTGCATGTATTTAACATCTAACCTATTCTTTCTTTCTACTACAGCCACAGTATTTCCCAGTTCAAGTTCTGATTTGGAAAGTACTGGAACAGGTACTTTTAATGGCAGTGAAGTCCTTGCCAGGATCCTTGGTTTGGAAAAGGTAATTTCACTCTGCTTCGTAATGAACTGATAATAAAGAACAGTTGAACAAATACCTCTTAAGTTAGTAAAGGTATCTCCCAAATAGAAAGAAGTTTGGGCCATCTTTCCCATTTGGAGTAATATCACTGGAAGTTTCTTTGCTTGGGAGCTCTTCAGTAAAAAAACTTAAGTCTGAGACTTCTGAATTCCTTCAGGTCTTGGGTATTTATTTACTTTCCTGTTAAGTCCCTTAATCAAACTTAAGATTTTCCTTAAGAAATGAGGCAGTGTTACATGTAATCTTTTTTATTTTTGTAAACAGGAAAGAAAAAAGCTATATGAAAGCAAGTGAATCAATCTATAATACTCATCAGGCTTGCTGCCCCATTCATACTGATAATGCCTTTGGAAAAATTTCAAGAATGGAAAAATATCTCTCTAAAGCAGTGAAATCCTTTTCCTTAACAGAGTTTAGAGAGCTTATCTATGGATTTCCCTCTTATTTGCTAGTCATTTACTTTAATTCCAGATTGCAAGATAATACACATAATTTCTATCAAAGGTGTAAACTATCAGCCCATGAGCTGTGTGTGTGAACAGAGATCTTAGATTCATTCATGTAAGTTATTTGTTTGGGTCCTGCCATTCAAGTCCTGCTTTATGCACTCTTCAGAAATTATAAGAAGTCATTTTCAACATTTTGCTATAGACATCTCTCTCTTTCTCTTGCTCTCTCTCTCTCTCTTTGATACACATACACACAAGCGTTTTAAATACATCTATGTCTTATGTAGTATACATTTGTTCCATTTGAATCCTGAGGACATATCTCTGACTTTTATAAATATTCCAGTGACTATAACTACTGCTGCTTAATATACCTCTGTTAGTTACCCTTAACACGCTGTATAATTAAGGCATCTCAATAAACTGGTGAATATAAATAAGCCAAAGAGCAACAAAAAAATAAATTCCAGGAAAAGGCCCCACACCAATCAAATCAATTTTGTCTGTGCTGGTTGAAATATAAGACTTTCCCATTCAGCCTAGTCTCAATGTTAAACATCTAGTTTCAGTAACAAATAATAGTTGAGACACCTAAATTGCCCTGTCTGGCATAAGAAGCCTCTGATATGCTCTGTGAGTTCCATTTTAAAGCCTCTCCACCCCAAACAGGCTGGTGTGTAAACTAGGGAAAGTTATTTTATTTCATTCTATTTCTTGTATGTTGGTTCCTATAAGTAATCAGTCTTGCATTGGTTCAGTTAAATTCTTTAATATCTAGAAAAGAAATACTATTCTCAAAGATACCACTTCATTGTGTTAAAACTCCCAAGTTCTCTTTCTCACATGGAATAAAATTTCAGAATTTTGTGAGGCAGCACAGAGTCATACATCCAGTGGAGATAAGTCAAAAATGAATTTTCTATGTATAGATACATATTTTTAGAGTAGTTGGAGCAGTGAAGGGATGTAAAAATTAGGGTGACATATTGATGCCCATGTCAGCAATCTCTGATTCCTCTCTTTTTCCTTACTGCTTTCTGCAACCCTTGCAAGAACAAGTAGAGAAATCATTTTGGGGTGAGTTTATGGGCAATGTTAGGAAGTAAATATGGATGAATGACTAGAAGATCTGGCACTTACATCCTAGAATTAGTGGATCCTGTTTTGCTCCATTACATTTAGAAGCTAAGTCACTGGAAGGTGGAGCATAGATTTTGTGATGTAAACTTAAGGGGAGAATAAAGTTAGTTGGCCGTTACTTCACATGGTTATAAGAATTAATTATTAGGAAGGGCCCATTAAACATTACAACTAAATACAACTGGCTCTATAAATATCTAAAGTTCATAATGGTGAATGTGATCAATATTGTAGCTGAAAATATTGCTGCATCTGTGTCTGGTCTGTATTGTGAAATATATGGGGGACTTATAGTGATTCCATAATGTCAGTATTTTCCAATTATTGCTTTTGGCAATTATATACTTTTATGTATTTTCATATACATGAAAATATATAGCTGTTACTGTTTCCCTTTTTTCTTCATAAGCATAATTCTTAAATAAAGTAATTGCTTTACAAATGAAACATAACCCATGTTTTTCCACTTCTCAAATAATCTGTTGGTCTTGAGAATAGAGTCTGAAGCTGTTACTGTTTGGAAGCCTTCCAAAGATCAATTTTCCATAAAGTGTCACAAAGAGTTAGAAAACCTGCGTCTCTGCTGCTAAATGCCCAGGAAACACTAAACTTTTTAAGCCTGAAGATTTTTTTCCAGAGAAGATCTGATACATTTAGGTTGTCTGGCCAGAGATAGGAAATGAGTTCCATTTAAACAAATTCACACATTTGATGACTCTTCAGGGGTAAACCCAGTGTCTTCAAGTGCTATTTTGCTATAAAGCAGGACCTGAAAATGACTATTGTGAAGATAGGTCAGTTTCCTTAAAGACTAGAATACTTCAATATCTATATTTACTAACAAAATTATTCTCCTCTTCTCACATACATTTTTAGCTATTGAAGCAAAATTCAACTTCAGAAGACATACGAAAAGAACTCTGTGAAATCTACCCAGGATATATTGCTGATAACACCTTCTCTTGGACCACTCTAGGGAAAAATGTTTTAAACATATTTTGCATGTCCAACATGACCCTTTTAGAGTCTTCCCTCCAAGAACTAACAAATGAATTCTCTCAGGTGAGTGTAAATATCTTAATATGATCAAGATCCCATATACGATAAAAGGAACTGTATTGTTTTTACTCTCGTATACACAATGCAGCTCAACGTGAGTCAAAGAACAGGTCAGTAGCTCACATGGACTGCGAAGTGCTGCCTGGGATATTTGCTGGCTTTTGGTGTGGGTTACTCACACAGTGTCAAACTCTAAGGGGTGTTTGCTTTCCATTTTAATGTGTAAAACTGAAATGATTTTGATGTTGAACCCAAAATATTGCATTTTGGTTAAGGTAGACATATATTTGTAAATGAAATATGGCTTTGTTATATATGAATGCAGATTGATGGTTTTCCCTGAGGTATTTAAGTGAGAACACTCAAAATGTAATGTAAGTTTAATAATGAAACTATTAAACCCAAGCAAATCTCAGAAGTCAGAATAAAGGGTAATGTCTTTAATTTTTCTCACTAACACTGAATCTAATTTTAAAAGTTTACTTTTGATAAAACAATATATTTCTTTCCCCAGAATACACACTAGAACCAAGAGCTTTATTTTATAGAGTGCTAATGACCATTTTTATAAGCTAGTCTTAAACTACAATGTGAAAATAAAACATTGATCTACATTTAACATAACCCCACAAAAGATAAAGTATTACAAAAATGTACAGAATTGTCTTGAAATTTTATAAATAGGAAAGATTCCTGTAAGTAATCAGTTCCTGATAACTGATCAGGTTCCTGTAACTGCTCAGTTTGGGTAAAAGGGCAGACTGTGCCACGAGGCCCTACAGGACACCTACTACTTTAGTCCACTTTACCAATCCCAGGAGACATAGAGGGTCTCCCTAACACAGAGAAACAAACACATGGAGGCTGCCAAAATGAGGAGACAAAGAAACATATCCCAAATGGAAGAACAGAACAAAGCTCCAGAGAAAGAACTAAACCAAATGGAGACAAGCAATCTACTAGATGCAGAGTTTAAAATACTGGTCATAAGGGTGCTCAATGAATTTAGTGAGAACATCAACAACATAAAAAAAGACAATGAAGTATACACTAACTGAAACAAAAGATAATTTATAGGGAGTCAACAGATTAGATGAAGCCAATCATCAAATCAGCAATTTGGAATATAAGGAAGCAAAAAATACCCAATCAGAATAGCAAAACAAAAAATGAATTTAAAAAATGAGGATTATGGAAGGAGCCTCTGGGACAACTTCAAGCATACCTGATTTGCATCAGGGGAGCCAGAAGGGGGAGAGAGAGAGCAAGAAACTGAAAACCTATTTGAAAAAATAATGAAAGAAAACTTCTCTAACCTGGCGAAGGAAATAGATATACAAGTCCAGGAAGCACAGTGAGTTCCAAACAAGATGAACCCTAAAAGGCCCATACCAGGACAAATAATAATTAAAGTACAAAAGGTTAAAGACAAAGAGAGAATTTGAAAATCAGAAAGAGAAAAGCAGTTACCTACAAGGAAGCTCCCATAAGAATGTCAACAGATTTCTCAACAGAAACTTTGGAGGCCAGAAGGGATTGACAAGAAATATACAAAGTGATGTAAAGCGAGGACCTACAACCAAAATTACTGTACCCAGCAAAGTTATCATCTAGAATCAAAGGACATATAAAGAACTTCTCAGACAAGAAATAGCTAAAGGAGTACATCACCACCAAACTAGTATTACATGAAATGTTAATGAGTCTTTCAAAAAGAAAAAAAGCAAATCAAAAGTATGAATAATAAAATGACAATAAAACACATCTGCCAACAATGGACTCTAAATAACAAAATAAACCAACAAGCAGAACGGAAAAAGACTCATAGATACAGAGAACATTTTGACAGTTGCCAGATGGGAAGAGGGCTGGGAATTAGTTAGAAAAGATGAAGGGATTAAGAACTATAAATTGATAGTTACAGAATAGTCATGGGATATAAAGTACAACATAGTTAATAATATTCTAATAACTATGTATGGTGTCAGAGGGGTACAAAATATATTGGGATGATCACTTAGTAAGTTATATAACATTTAATCACTGGGGTGTTTAAATTAATATAATATTGTTTGTCAACTGTAATGAAAAAATGTTTAAAAAGATTTAATTTTTTAAGAGGGCATGACTACAGGGGAAATTGCCAGCATGTCAAACTTTCAACAAAATAGAAAGGAGGAAATTATTAATCAGTCATGTCTTGAGGTTAAAGTCTCTGGAGAGACAACAGAAATTAAATTCAATACAAGGATGACAGGCAGAGAGAGAGAAAACACCATATATATAATGTACAATACATTTTTTAAAACTCTCATAAAAAAATAAACAAGTAACTCAGTAGAAATTTGCAAGGATCTGAACAGGAAATTCATAGAAAAATACAAATGACCAATAACTGTATAGAACATGATAAGACTCACTGATAATCAGGGAACAATTAGATGTTACTTTTCTCAAACTAAAAAGAGTTGTTACTATTCGGCAATGAATAGATTGTAAGAAAGTATGTCCTCTGATAGGTGGTGATGGGTGTATAAAATGTACTGTTATTTTAGAGGGAATTTAGAAATATTTATCAAAATGCTAAATATGCTTAATTTTTCTTTGATTCAGCAATATGACCACTAGAAATCTATCCTAGAGAAACATATGTGCAAAAAAATATGTGTACAAAGACATTCAATGAGGCATGTCTCTCCCAACTAGAATGACAGCTTCGTGAGAGTAGGAACTTTGTCATTTACTCCTGTATTGTTAGTAGCTACATCACTTCCTGTAACATAGTAGATGCTCAGCAAACATTTGTTGAATGAATGAATGGTACTGAAAATTGGAAATTAATTTTCTGTTACTAGGAAATATTTACATCTAACCTATGGAATACTACAAGATGTTAAAATAAACGAGGCAAAACCATATGTACTGACATTGGAAGATTTCCAAGATCAAATGTTAAGTGAAAAAAAGAATAATAGTAAAAAGTTAAAAACAACATAAGTTCCATTATTTGAGGAATGATTTACTGGATTGTGATTTACATAAATCTAATATGAACATCCATTTTGAAGACAAAAAAAAAACAAATTTAAAAAGAATTCATAGTTCAAACACATTCTCAGCATGAAAGACCTTGAATTAAGAGAGAAGGGCCTGACTACTAGTATGAATAAGCTTGTTAAGGAAATTCCTTTGAGTTGAAGAAAATACTTTACTTCTGAAAGTACTAGCTGGTTCCTATGATCCAGAGTAAGAGCAAATGTCATGGTTTTGTTTATCTGTGTGCTTATAGTACAAGATGTGATTGACTGTTACATAGGTTCATTCACTATTTTATTATAACTAAGGGTCCTGATATTGCAAAACAACTGTAGGGATACTTTATTCCATTGAATATGTGTTATAAAGTAACCATTTTCATATATATGTATATGTGTACTATATATATGAATACACACACACACACATATATAAAGTTTTAAGGATTCTCTACCCAAATAATAAATAATATAAGGTCTACTAATGAATAGAGGGAAGATATGTCTGTGGCTCATAAACCAGGTCCTAGAAAAAAAACTAAAATATTACTCAGAAGCTGTTTACTTTAAGAAATTCATTTCCAAAAACACAATTTCAAATACAGTTCTGTTTAACTATAAACCAGCCAATTTCTGTAGGTATATGGAAAATGCAATTATGTTTAAGAACAAAAAAAAGTTACTGTCTTTGCAAGTGAAAGATGATTTTAAACTGAATGAAAATCTGAAAGAATTGCTAATGTGAAAATCTAGATGTGTAAAGCTGTCGAAGAAAATAAGTCAGGTGAGGACAAATGTTGAAGTCTCATTTTGTCCTGTTTGTGGTTTTATTTTTTAAGATATCAAGGGACCCCGCCAACCAGAAGACAGTATTTCAGGATATGGTCAAGGTGCTGTCTTTCTTCTCCAAAGTGCAAGAGCAGACAGCTGTGTGGCAGCTTCTCTCTAGTTTTCCAAATGCATTTCAGAACGACACGACACTAACCCATGTATTTGATGTTCTTCGACATGCAAACAGGTAAGAAAATGTAAGAATTAAGTGAAATGTCACGATTCACAAAACAGTCAGTTTTTCAAAATATTGCCTGTGAAGATCATCAGTAGAAAGGTAATTTAAACACAGCAAATAACACTTCAGCACCTTATTACAGGATTTAGCAATGAAGGTAAAGGTATTAGTTAAGCAAAGAAACATTAAGGGCATCAGGGTTATCGAAATGTACATGAGAACGTGAGGAGGAACTCTAATGTTCTCGACTAGACTGTCAGTTGGTATCCCCGAAATCTGAGAAAGAGATGTATAACAGGCCCAACAGGAGGCTGGAGTGTTGGCTCAGGGACAGCAAGAGCTCATGCATCTAGCATTTAAGTGACCCAAGAATAAACTATCTCAGTAGGTTTTGGTTGATGCCACCCAGTGTAAAATGACCGTCTTGGTTGGAGTCCTGAACTGAGCCACCTCAAGGGGGGTTGGTCTACCTCATGTGCAACCAGCCTGTAGATGATCTTTCTGAGCCCGCATATGGAGTTGGTTTTATTTAACATATACAACACAAAGATTTGAAAAATTTTGCCAAAGAAACCTCTTTAAAGGTTGCTTTTTTCATAAAAGAGATCAGAATATGGCCAGCATTTAGAGTTTACTAAATGCTGTAGTTAGGTTTTGACTGTCCTGTCCAGTTACTTTGAAAATGTGCATTGAAAAAATCAACAATGACTACATCAGCAACTGTCAATTATTGATTGGTCATTACCTACTGCACATTTTACTAGCCCTTTATACGAGGTCTGTCCAGAAGGTATCCAGCCATGTAATATGAAAAATAGAGACATTTATTGAGGAAGATACCAGATACAACAAACATTGTACATAAGACAATGACACCTCAGTTGCCTTCAAAGTAGGTGCCTTCAGACCTCACACAGTTCTCCCAATTGTCATCAGCTCCCCATTGTATTTTCCTGAATCTCAGCGACCATCTGAAATCTCTTCCCTTTCAAAGGTGATTTTAATTTTTGGAAAAGCCAGAAGTCACAGGGCACCAAATTTGGGCTGTGGTAGGGCTGAGTTACTTGGGTGATTTGATGTTTTGCAAAAAAACTCTGCACAGGATGTGATTCATGAGTGGGTACGTTGTTGTAATGAAGCTGCCAGTTACCAGTTGCCCATAGCAGTGGGCTTCTGAATCAGCTGAATAGTTTCTGCAGAGGGATTTTCAAGGTTAACACAAAATTTGATGCAGATTTGTTGCTCTACTTGCTCAGTCATTTTGAATGCAACAGCCACACCGTACACATGTTCACTCAACAGTGTCTACCAACCCCCACTGACTGGTACAGTGAAGTCATCATTATTCACACATGTGCATTCCAGTTCACTCTCCTTGGCTGCAGGTTACATCAATGTAGCACAAACTGTTTTCGTTATGTTAACAATGGCAGACCTTGTATATATCACATTAAATCCTGTAACTAAACTATATTTATTTTATTAATGAGGTAACAGAGCTCCATAAAAATATTTGATGATCATGCAGCTAGACGGATTCAAACTTGAGTTTTCTAACTCCAGAACCCAGGATGCTTCTCTACAATGTCATTAAGAGTACAGTGTATTCCATCTCTAATGTCTGATGCACCAGAAGAGAGTGTTCTCATCTTCTTTGGAAAGCTTCCAAGAGCTTATGTTTATTTGAAGACCTTATAATAAGTCCTTATGTTGGTCTGTTAGTCTCATCTAATCCTCACAACAGGGCTCTAAGATGAAGACAACAGATATGCCCATTTTGTAGAAGAGGAAACAAACCCTCATGGAAGTCACATGACTTCCCCAAGGTTCTACAGTTAGTGAGTTGATAAAGGCAGGACCTGACTGAACTCAAGAAATCTAAGTCCCGTGCTCTTTCCACAATAGTATGTCATATAGAAGGGGCAGTATATTAGGAAATTTTATTTTCTAGATTGGTCCTCATTTTAGCACTTAGGAAAATTTTTACTTATCCAGAATTTTTATACTTACTCTTCCTCTAACTTATATACTGTCTTAGAAAGCAAATAGGTAAATCAATTAAAGGAGAAGAGGGATTATTTGAATGTACACTATAGCAATGAAAAGAGTCAAAAAATATTCAGACCATGGCACACAAACTGGAATGGAAAAAATTTTCAAAGATGGACAGCTCCAATTGTTGGCAAGAATGTAGAGCAAATAGGACTCTCATACATTGCTAGTTAGAGTGTAAAATGATACAACCATTGTGGAAAACAGTGACAGTTCTAAGGAAGGTGATGGTAGAGCCATATGATATGTTAGCTTTCCATCTTTAGGTATTTACCAAGAAAATGAAAACATGCCCACACAAAGACTTGTAGCCTAATGTTTGTAGCAGATTTACTTATAAGAACTAAAAATTAGAGGATAAAAACAAATATAAACAGAATGGCAGAAAATTAGTTTATTTATAAATTGGAATTCTACTCAACAAGAAAAATAAACAGATTACTAAGCCACCCAACAAGGTGAATAAATCTTACGATTACTATACTGGCGAAAGAACCCAAACCAGAAAATAAAAGAAACACACTGGATGTGTAGATATTGTATTATTTCATTTAAATGAACTTCCCATATTGACAAAATTAATTTGGAGTGTGAGAAATCAGATCAGTGCACCCTGGAGCAAGTGTTGGGAGAATGAGCAAGGGTAGGGGGCAGCGCTTATCAAAGTGCTTTGTATCTTATTAGCATGGTGGTTCCATAAGTAATCAACTTGGCAAAACTTATTGAATAGTAACCTGCATGTATCATATTATATGTGAATTATACCTCAATGAAATCTGGTTAAAAAACAACAAATAGAAAAGAAAAATCCTGCAAAATGTTATTCAGTAGAAGGTAGAAGATCCAAAAATTACTTTAGGGTCAAAAATAAATGAATAAATAACTAAATAAAATATTTTAGGCATTATTTTGGTGAAATATAGTCCATAGGAAGGACATTTCACTATAGCTATTTTAATTCTCTTAAAATCTAAAATAAAATAATTGCATATTATAGCATTACACAATCGAGTTTGCTGTCAGGTGATGACTATAAATGTTGTAAACCAGCTGATATATTAATAAAGGAGAAAAAGGAAGCAGCTAAAAAGAAATGGCTTCAAGTTATTTTTAAAGTAGATGATACTCAACTTTTAACTAATCAGAACAACTCTTTTTTGTGTGTGTGGTTTATTTATTTATTTATTTATTGCTAATTTATATATTCATTCTTTTTAATATGATAGCCTCTAGCCATATGTACTTTTTGACTTAAGAAACTAAATTTTTAACTTTATTTAACTTCACTTAATTTAAATTTTGAATATTGACACTTGATACTGTAACTGGTAAACCTTTTAGTATGTTTGGATCAATGTGAGAACCTACTTTTTTTTGCCTGTAAATGTAATAGAATCTAAATACAGATTAAGTGTTCTTAAATAAAAATTTAGCATTTGAATTGAAATGTTCCTTAAGTGTAAAATACATGGTAAATTTTGAAGACTTAGTGCAATGAAAGATTTAAAATATTTCATTAATATATTTATGTTGATTAAATATTAAAATGATATATTTTGGGTGTAGTGGGTTAAATAAAATGTTATTAAAATTAATTTCTTTTTTAATGTCACTGCTAGAAAATTAAAAATTGAATATGTGGCTTGTGTTTCATTTCTGTTGGAAAGCACTTCATAAGCCATTTTTTAAAGTTAAATTTCCTTCACTGTTGTTATTAAACTGAGGATCATTAAAGGCCACAGTTTCCTCACAAAAGACTATATTTTATCACAAAACTATGGTCTCATTGGTTTATCTTACTCTATGAACTACATAGCGATTTTCATCATTTTCTCCAACAACTTTTTTAAGTTGCAAATTGTTATATGACTCAATCACCAAAACCAGGTTATATAATGCTAGGGTTATGCCAGAAATTAGCAGAAATAAGCAATCACAAACATCAAAAAGGGTATATAAAAGTATTTGTTACTTTCACCATTTATGAAGAAGCTTTGCTGAGATATGTATGAATCATGGTAACTCTTTTTAAAATTACCTCCATAAAGCAACTTGTTTTGGGTAACTTCCATTATTGTAAGATGACTAGCAGGAAAAATATCTAAAAAGTAAAATGAAAATATTCTGATCAGTGGTTCAAAGGACTTTAGAGAGAATGGGGGCCATGTGTCATTATTATTAAGTTAGATTTTAGTGGAACAAAGATGAATTAACTCTGCTGACATTTTACAATGATATTAACAACACTGATGTTGACAGTCTTAATGAGACTGCCACGTCTTCAGCCTCTGACGGTGTTTCCTTGGCGCAGCACACCAGGCCAGTCAGGCAGCAGGTCCTGCCTGGAGAAGGCTGGCGGGGAGCTGGGGCCTGAGACTGTCGAACTGGTTACACGGTCACCAGGGTTCTTCTCCTCCCCGCCACGTTGGGGCAAAGTTTCCGTGCCAGAGGCAAGTCGTAGAGTAGAAAGAACATGAACTTTGACATTAGGCAGAGTCAACTCTGCTTATTAACAGAATAGAACTGTGTAAGTTATTTAATTGTTTCAATTTTAGTTGACCCATCTCCAAAACAGACCAATAAAACTGACTTTGTGGAATTATTACAAAACTAAATGAAATCATATATATGTTTATATTGATGTACAAATACGCCAATATCCATATGTACATCCTAATATTGTACTAGAAACTAGAAGAACCTCAAAATCTGGCACTCTTAATGTAGCTCTCATTCATAGTTAGGAAGCTAAAATTAAAATAATCTAAACATTAAAAATGCCAAAAATATTGTAGAATGCCACAAACATACATGCATACACTGTATCTATTGCTAGAATGAGCCTTCCGTTGGATGAGATACATAGGGAAAAACTATTAGCTAATTTGTACTACATTTAACTTTGTGATGACACAGTGTTAGCAAAGCCTTTTCTTCTACAGTTACTACTCTGGTAGATCAAAGCATTGCCTTAGTCTTGATCATTGGTATAAGTCACAGTATTTGTGAAATTCAGACATACATGTACGATGCCAGCATTTTTAAATATATTAATGACAAAAAGAGGATTGCATTTCTTAAGTAACTAATTGCTTTTTAGAAATACGCAACGAACTCAAGCATGAGTGAGTTTGCTGATTGTCCATCTCCAGCACAGACTGCCCGTCTTACTAGTGACATGATATTGAAAGACAGTGCCAGCTAGTCTGGGTATTAGTTTTGAGCTACCCCTGGATTAGGGCAAGCTCCATTTTTTTTTTTTTTTTTTAAATTTTTATTTTAGTTTATTCAGTACAGTTTCTATCCTTTATTCCCTTTCCAGCCC
>CM052541.1:15211483-15304896 GCA_028533065.1 Trachops cirrhosus
TCCTACCTGCGGGGCCTGGGCCTCACAGGTCCCGGGGAGTGCCTGGGCTTTTTCGGGTTCACAGATGTGGGTGCGCGGGTGCGCAGTCTCTGGGTCCCGAGGGGCGCGCACTTCTCCTACCTGCGGGGCCTGGGGCAAGCTCCATTTTTTCCCAAAAACTTTACCATTTATTTAGCAAGAGATAAATATTTATCAAATGTTTAAATAACAATTATTCCTGAAACTGGGTCCTTTGTCTGGGTGTGATTTTTAGTGACAATAATTTCCAATATTGAATTTTTTCTTTACTTAAAAAACAAGTGCTATCCTTTCACTGGAAGTAGCTGTTCCTAATCAGTTATTTTCAAGTCTTAAGTGAAACCAGTGATGTGAACATCTCCTACACCTTCAGGACTTCGAGTCCCAATGCTTTAGAACCCTGGAAACATGAAGTGCTCTGTCTAGTTCATGAACACTTTGTTGGGATTTTGTGCATGAACAGGCAAACAAGTAATTAAACAACAACCGCAGCATCTTGTCTTTTTATGTTATAAGAAAGTTTTCTACACTGTAGACATTTTCTCCTTGAGTAACCTCTTGTTTCTGCCTGCAAACCTTGAAATGCAATTTGGTTTAATTGTTCTTTGACTCGTTAGTGCGCTGCTGGCCGTGCAGAAGGTTTATCCGCATGTCACCACGAACGAAGGTTTCAGAACTCTCCATAAATCTGTTAAACATCTGCTGTACACCCTGAACTCCCCAGCTCAAGGTATTGTATTTCCATCTTACTGTATTCAATTCTGTGTCGCAAAGCCTGTTAGAAATATAAAAGACTGCATTTATGGGTGATATTCTTAGGTGAGGGCATATGCTAAGACTAAATCTAGACATCTGGCTAATAAAAGTGTGGAGAAAGGAAGAAATCACTGGAAAAGACTCTGAGTTTCTAGGGTTTTTATTTAGGTGAAAATGGTCTCTTGGTTTGTAAAACGATGTTCACACTTGGTACAGTAAACAAATGTCTAAAGTAAGCCTCAACAAATGGATTCTACCAGTACTTTTTGGAACAAAAGCCTACATTGAATTGCAGAATTTTTACCTTCATTTCCAAATGCTGGCTTTTTAATGAGGGGATTCATTCCTTTACTGGTAAAAATATACCATGCAGCCAGTCAGTTTGAAAATGCATAGTGGACATCGGAGTGTGACTAGATCGGTATAAATCTCCTGTCAGTCCCCTTGAGAAGGCTATAGCATGTTGCCAGTGAGTCAGAAAATATTGCCTTTGCATATATAGAGTAGCATCATATACCACACACATGGAAATATACAACTTATAAACACACAGAGAGAGATTTCGGGCTGTAAGGAGCAAGTCCCTATTTCCCAAGTAAAATGTTCAGTTCATGTTTAGGTCTTCTGAATGAGTTCAGAATTCAATTTTTCAATTGAGTTTGGCAGTTTTTAAATATGAGGACTTTATCTGTGGATTCCAAACAAGTATCCTATGAGCATCAGGTCACAGGCCGATTGTTCATTGTAAGGTCTTGCACCATGTGTTTCCATGTGAAAAGCAGGTTTGCAAAGGCTTTGAAGAATTCTCACTGGGGGGCCTAACATACTCTTGGATACTAATTTCTGTTCATCTAGAGCATTTTGTATATCTACAATTGCAGACTTAATGACTGGCGTTCAAGGCAGTTGTTAAATTCAAGGTCTTGAAGAACATAGGGAAACAAAAGACTCACCCTTAAAAAAAAAAAGTCCAGGCTAGAAAACCAGATAGTGCACTAACAAAAGCCAATTAATTTTCTTTTTATATTTGCATTTTAAGGACTTGAGAACTTCAAGTTTCTCCTTACCATTCTTTTCATCTTCAGACTCACACATTGTAATTACATAAAGTAAAAAGATAAAGTTAAAAGGTGTTTCACAAATGACAAAAGCTCATCAGCACTTTAGAAGCCAGGGAAGTAAGCTGCACTTATTAACTGAGGCAGCAAACCATTTTTTTTGGTGAATCAGTTTTTTAATGTTTGACAAGTCATGTTTCATGTCTATGCATGTGCTAATTTTTTTTATGTATTAAAACATGTCATTAGATGGTCAAAAGGACAAGGAAATACACATCAAGGAGATGTGCTTTTATTTGAAAATTCGATATGCGTAATTAAATTTGTGTTTTAATTTTCTACTGTGACTCCATCAGTCTGAGGGCACCAGTGCGGTGGCTTCAATGTCGATTCCTAAAAGTCTGTAGCCCCAGGTTCCTACCTGCTTGAGCAGAAAACTTTTGGACTTTGAAAAATCCTTTTTAGGTCATTGTGGAAATCCTTCCGGAAACCGGAACTTGTCAGTCGAAGGCTGGCTGACCCAGTGACAGTAGTTCAGCAGCTCAGGGGTCTCCAGCCCAAAGTACAGCCTCCTGCCTCATTGCCAGGCCACTGCCTGCTTAGAGTTCATGGCCTTGAACAGCATTTGTGAAGTGAACACATTTTCTTCCTTGGCTTTACTATCGGTTAAACTGGAGTGGGGTGGTATCTCCTAGCAGAGTGGCTTGGGTCCTCTCCAATGTGTGACAGGGTTGATGGAGCTTTGAAAGTCTCATGCCACTCATTCAAAAAAGGACAATAAAATAGTTGTATTTTTGTGTGCCCATGGTAAGTGCTTTGCTATCCTAAGTCCCTTTTATCATCAAAACAACCCCATGAAATATAGTTATTAACTCATTTTACAAAGAAACTGAGGCAAAGAGAGGCAGGGCACTTTGCCTATGTTATACATCCAGCAAGTAGGGTTAAATCCTGGATCTGTCTATGCCCAAAGCCAGGTCGCTTGAGCTCTTTGCTAGATGCCTCACTCATCCTTACTCATTGGGATGTATACACACTTGATTCCAGGGTCTCTCGGGCCAAGTACCTGCCACCACCAAGCCTCACAATGGCTCCACTTTCAGTCACTGATGAGATCTGATTTATTGTTCCAGACCCCTTCCACGTGATAAATTTTCCTACAGCCAGCACCTCATTCCTCCCCACACTTTGCTTTCTACAACCTCCCCCACTCCATATCTATCTCTGACTCAACCTCGATTATGAACACACTTTAAGGTTCTTCAGGAGCCTGCTCAGCAACCACAAAAATTTGGAGATGCTAAAAACACTTGGGAAGAAGGTTGTCTTGAATGGGAAGGGTTTACAGGAACAAATATAAAGGACATATGGACAAAAACTAGGGGAGTTGGAAATGGGAGGGAGGAGGGGAGGGATGGGTGGGTTGGCTGGAATGGGAGTAAAGGATAGAAACTGTACTTGAATAATGATTAAAAATAAATTTAAAAAATTTCCTGTCTTAAGGAATTTAATTCTCAGCTCTGCCTCAGCGAGTTTCCCTGCTTCACAGTTTAGTATTTAACACTTCCACTGAAAAACTCTGAATTTAAAATAAATGAATAAAAATAAAGACACTGAATTTTGAGAGCAAAGGTTACCTTTGTGACTCACTGAAGTTTACTCTTTTGCAAAGTAATATATTGTATGAAATTATATCTTTAACTAGAAAGCCATTCTTACTGGTGAAAGAGGTTATCTGTGTGCTAGATTTTTTCCTATGTCTACGGGCACTGTTTTTAAAGATGCCTAATTCTATAAATAAAAAAGTAAATTCTCACTTTTTAAAAGTGTCTAACATTTCCCCTGATATTAAAGCCTATTCAGTGCAGTATTTTTCTCCAAGATACTTTATACTCCAGAAGAGAAAGTGACCAGAAGGAAAAGCGCCTACTAACATCAAGGTCAAGTCTATCATGGATATGTACAAAGCTAATTTCTATTAGTTACTCATTTTAGTAGCTCAATGAGGGAGAGAAAGTCCATGCAATATATTATATGAATGACACTGAACTTGTTCTGTATCACCTTGGAGTTCAAAGTGGAAAACACTTGGTCTTAGAAACATGGTTTTATATATTTTTATATTGCAAAAGCATAAATCTAAATAGAGTCCTACCCTTGATTACTCTGCCTATGGATGCCAATAAATAATCAGTGTCATTATTATTATTAGGTTTATTTATTGATTGTATTTTCATTGGTGGTCTAATTCACTGATGTATTGCTATCTCAGCAGTCATATTTAGCTGCACCTTGAGCTGCACACAAGAAAACTCTGCTTTGCTGAACAGGAAAACTGAAAGGGCCACTCTGCCACTTACTAGGGATGGTGCAAACAGTACTCACACATGACTGATGCAAAGATAAATAAGGAGGTCTTTAATTCTGTGATACTCTTTTACACATGTGCTAATTTAAATGGACTATGTGACCAGCACTGGTAAAGAATGGATGATTCCACTGTTTTGCACTAGGAACTTTTTGGAAGGCATTAGGACACACTAACTAGAGAGAATGGGAGAAGTATTAATACTGGTAATAAAATTTCCTATTGAAAATGATTAGGCCAGTGTTAAAACTAATAGCACTGAAACATACTGTATTATTTATAAGAAGTAAGTAGTGTCAGAAGAGAAGACAAATAAGTGATACCGTTTTCCTAAAGGGGCTAAATGAAAGCATTGGATTTATAATGTTTTTATTTATTCAGTGACCATTTCAAATATTTTCATTTTCAATTTTTCATGTGAATGTTATTGCACACTTACTCTTTACTGATACAACGTTATGTGGCAAGCTGAATCAGCAACCTATTTGACTTCTAAGGGCAATTCTTAATGTTAAATTAGATCTTCACATAAGGTTTCCTTCCCTTAGACCGAACTTAGTGATTACCTTCCACACTCCAAAACTTCATATTATTTGAAACCACTCAAAACAGTTCTGTTAAAATGAGCCAATTTGCATTCACAGCTGCATTCAGTTGAAATCAGTGGCTGCTTTTTGAAAGATGAAAAATACAGATCAGTGATGGCAGATGTTCCTATGTTCTAGACAACTGAAGGCAAAGAAAATCCCGAGATCCATGACGGAATTGGCTTCATTTGATTAACAAGCCATATGGTTATACACAGGTGATTCTTAAGTATGATAATGCAGATTATCATACTTAAGAATCACCTATGTATAAATACTTAAGAATCACCCATGTCTTAGGATAAAATAATGTAGCAGTTTCATGCACAAAGAAAGAGTTTGTTAGAAATGCATGTGCTTGGCCATTGGGATTTTTTTGATTAGTAACCATCTATTTTCTGTAAATATCCTGGATGTTTTCAACAAAAAGAGCATAGACATCACTTCCAAAGTCCTTTGGAGAAAAATTCTGCAGATTTTCTGCATTTTTCCCCTTTAATTTTACCCGAAATGATTTTTGCTAAGAAAAATAACTACTTTAAGCCAACATGTTAAATATTTACCTGGGTAAATGTTGTTACTTTAGACGGCTCTGACAATACAACATACTCGTGGAGCGAAGAAGATGGACAGTCACTTTCTCCAAGCAGCCTCGCGGCTCAGTAAGTCTTTCTTTGTTGTTTTGTTGGTTTGTCTAAATTGGAAGGTAACTTGGCTGCAGCAATCAAAACAGTTCACAGACGTAAATTCTTTCATATGTGTAAGGCTATGGAAAGGAAAAGTCAGTTATTGACTGACCAAAGAAAAGCCTATAGGTGGTGCAGTAAAATTGAAACTCCTAAGGATCTCTTTTTCAATTCTAAGATTGCATAATTAGATCCAATTTGTCCTGTCTGGATTGGCTGGATACCTTATGTCTATGAGGGAAATCTAGCTGGAGTTCCAATTTCCAACTCTTTTAAGGTTTTTCATTGTGAAAAAGGTATAAGCCCTCAATTTTTCACATTGCTATTTATTTTAGTTTTTAAAAATCAAAGTATTTCTTATGGCCATTCAAGGTAATGCAAAAATTTGTTTGCTTCAGTAGTATTTGGGTAGCAAACTGTTTATAGGTAATTTAATGTTGGAGTATTATTGGGGCATATAAATATGTCATCCTGGAAATAGGCAGTGGATATGACAGCAGCAACCTTGGCTTCTAAGGACCATTAATACAAGCAGTTCCCTGTAATAGCTATAGTAGTTATTGTAGGCAATACAAGCAGTTGCCTCTAGAAGCTGATTGAAGTAAATTCCTATATCAAGGCAAATTTAGAGATGGCCTGTTACGTAAAAATTGTTTAGGCCTGATAAATTATACTATTGAAATTTTTCACTTTAGTCCCACAGGATACATCTCTATGCTAATGGAAATTTGTATAAATAATACCAAATAGTAGGACTTATTTTTAACCATGAATTTCTTTTTCTAAAATCAAATTTATGCAGTTGTGTATAATCTTTCTATTACTTAGCAAGAAGTTCTCCCCC
This sequence comes from Trachops cirrhosus, assembly GCA_028533065.1. NCBI lineage: Eukaryota > Metazoa > Chordata > Mammalia > Chiroptera > Phyllostomidae > Trachops > Trachops cirrhosus. The sequence continues at coordinate 15,217,801 of CM052541.1, forward strand.
TCTGGGTAAAATTCTAGGCAAAATCCTTCCATAAACAACTACCTCCTATTTCTGTTCCACCTCTCTTCTCCTTGAAGGTGGCTGGATCCCATGCATCTCATAGAACAATTGGGCAGCCTTGGGAAATTTCCCCTTAGCCAGGATGCCGTGTTCCAAATAGTCTTTCGTAGCTATCGAAAATAAATAAATAAATAAAAAGCCTTGAGCTGCGATCACTGGTGAGTATTGCCGAAGCCAGGTATCTCCATCAGAGCCTGGAGGCATCCGCAGCATCGACAGCGCCGACCCCTCCGACCTGCAAATCTCGCAGCACGCACTGGGAGCTGCTGACAGCTGGCTGACAGTTTATTAGGAAGAATTCGATACTTTAACATGGTTCTTGTTGAGATTGATACAATGAAGGGATTTCTTCTCTTTGCACTTCCTTTCTATTCCCGCTTTAAAATAATTGCAGAGTGGCATACTTGGCATAAAATTAAAAAATTGCGGTCCAGAATTTTCTAAAGAAAGCTGCTCAGAAATATTTTTTTTCTTAGCTTTTCTCCTTCCTCATTATTTTTGTTCTAAGGTTATAGTTTTTATTGCTTTGTGTGTGTGTGGGTATGGACACACATGCGTGCACACATCCACAAGCTCATCTTCTTAATGCTAGCGTTCATAGGGAGTAGGCAGGATCACATATACAGGGTACATAAATTCAATGTTTTGAAGGAGTAATTGGATGTTTATACCAAGACAGTGGCACATGGATACGGAATCTTCATTTGGGGGCTATAGTAAATCCAATCTCAAAAATCTCATCAATCAAATATTATGAAACTAAGAGAATGGCTTAGATGATATTTCAAGGTCACTTCTAGGACACCATTCTGTCATTTTAAGCTTGAAATGTTATTGTGAGAACCTCTTGTGCCATTGTATTTAGAACACAGGTGGCAAACGCAAGGCCCGTGGGCCAAATCCGGCCCTCCACCTGTTTTATCCGGCCCAGCACCTTGTTTCTACCTGGCGGCAGCGCTGAGCTCCTTGCCCCTAGTTAAGGAGTAGTTACATTTATACAGTCCTAAAATTACATTTGGCCTTTTGAAGGCCACCGTGAGGCTGATGTGACTCCCAGTGAAAATAAGTTTGACACCCCTGATTTAGAAGGTTAGGCTAATATTTTGCTCTTGAGCACTACATCAGAATGGAAATGACTCTACGCTATAATAAGTAGCAGAAAGGAAGACAAACTCAAAAGAAAGAAGGACAGTACTGGGGAGAGAGTCTCTGGTCAAAAAATGCACAAGCTAAAACAAGAGAGCTAGGGAATGATTGCTATTTTTTTTTTTTTACTAGGAAGACTAGGGACTGTATTTAAATAAGGGTCAGCCATTGCACCAATTAGCTGCGCTCTGACCGCCAAGTTAGAGACTTTTCTTGACATAGATTTCTCTCTGAAGTTCCTGAAGGACCCAGTGTTGTTAACCCACATCTAAACACCCTGAGACTTTTTTCATGTTAATGCAAACATTTTCCTTCACATTTACTAGTTACACCAGGATAAATCTCTTCCCTCACTATCTGAAAATCAAAGTTATACACATCTGACAAAACTAGTTAATTTGTGTATTGTATAGTTTGATTCAAATTAGATGGTCTCCAAATCAGTCATTGACATTTACCTTCTATCTACCAAAATAAAATTCAACAGTAGACATTAAGGGAAGAAGTTACAAAATAAATAGAGAAACAGCCTCACAGTGAAGTAAAGGGCATGCATAACACACATATTTATTCACTTACATACATCTCCTTCAAAATCTTAGGCTATGTCCTTATGTGGCAGTCAGAAAGAAACCATAAAGTGGTTAATTTGGTAACACAAAATTAGTTGATTGTTTAGAATTAAAAAAAAAAACTGATACTGTTCAAATGGATGCCACTGTTTCTCTTTTATCACTGTGAAATGAATTGAATTTAGAAATGTATGAATGAATGAATGTATTCATAAATGAATGTATTTAGAAAATGTTATAGGTGTAAAGAATCTAGCCGATCATCCAGCCCCTCATTAGACCAGAGAAGAAGATGAGACTCAGTGTGGGGTTGCCGGGCTTAGAGGGAAAAGAAAAAACCATGGAAGACTCACGGGACGTACTTACATCAAAAAGTTATTTATTGTTGACATGAAATTCCAGTTTAACTCGGAGTTGTATATGTTATCAAGCACTCTTAGCCCAGTGCTTTTTTTCTTCCCCATACATTGGCCTAAAAGTTATCTTAATACTAGTTATGATTGGATACTGAAATAATTGGATATACTGCTGATGCCCATGGGACAGGCAAGTGCTCAGAGAACCCAGGGTCACGCGTCATGGTGCACTTGGGCTGGGTGAGGGGAGGCGTCCTGCTGCCCAGCGTTTTGATGCTCAAGTCAGCCTGTGTCTAAAAACCAGGGACTCACAAGATCTCACAAAAATGACTTTGCTTTATTTTTATGTCACTTAATTTACGTATTCTTTTCTAATTCTATAGGCTCCTAATACTGGAAAATTTTGAAGATGCTCTCTTAAATATATCAGCCGATAGTCCTTATATTCCTTACTTGGCATGTGTGAGAAATGTCACTGACCACTTGGCCAGGGGGTCACAAGGTAATATTTCCCTTAATGTCCTTCTAATTCTCTTCTAAAGTAGTAAGACTTTTAAGACATTTGCATAGAAAGGAAAGAAAATTTTAAAATCTTAGTTTCCGTATTGACTGGTGTAGCTCAGTGGATTGAGTGCAGGCTGAGAACCAAAAAGTCACCAGTTCGATTCCCAGTCAGGGCACATGCCTTGGTTGTCGGCCAGGTCCCCAGTGGGGACCATGTGAGAGGCAACCACACACTGATGTTTCTCCCTTTTTCGTTCTCCCTCCCTTCCCCTCTCTCTAAAAAAAATTAAATAAAATATTTTAAAAAATTAAAATAAAATCTTATTTCCATATGCATCAGTTTCAGTTTGATAATTTGATATATCAAAGGAATATATAATCATATTATTATAATATTACTTCTCTTGCAATTGCTAGTACAACCTGGCCCTCTGGACAAACTTTCCAAAGGTCCAGAGTCATGAGGAGTTCATCCAACACTTCATACATTTTCTGTGCCCTTAGTAATTTTAGTTGTCAAAAAATAATGGAGAATGAGAATACAGACTTCCAGAAGCAGATGTAAATTGCCTACACAAAGGGATCTGTGTGGCGGACTATTTGTACCTCCTACTGTTACACACTTTATTTTCAGTTTTCTTCCTACCTGGGCAACCATAAAAAATGGCATTTAATCAAATGTTTCTTTTCTTTTAAAGAGAAAATATCTATGTTCTCACATTTCATAGGAGATAAGTATTCGCTGTCCCTACACCAAAACTGTTTTTTGAAACTTAATGGCAAGCAAATAGCACAACAAATAATTAACATGGTCTCCATTTAGCAGGCATGAATTAATTAAGGTTGTAAGGGTGTATTTGTGTGACATCGATTATACAACCTCTTCTCTCCCACACACTTAAACTTAATAGTAGATCCAAAAGTCATAAATAAAAACATACTCAGTTCACAGAGAGCCAAAATTGTTTAGCACCTTTGCTAGAAATATTTTTGTCTCAGAGTAGACTATCTGAATATTTTTAAAATAATGAACTCTGTAGTCTCCATGGTTCAAGAAGAAGTTAAATTTTCACTTGTTTTATGTTTAGACTGAACTAAGTTGTTATTGTAGAAAAAGCAATAAATTAGGATAAAGGTATCTTTCAAATTGGTTTCCTAAATGACCCTGAGATTCATGTAAGGTAACTTTTCTTCCCTTTTTTTTACAGAAAATTTAAGACTCTTGCAGTCTACAATTCAATTTAAAAAATATATTCTTCAAAATGGTTCCTATGAGGATTACTTTACTTCACTTCCTGAAGTCCTGAAATCAAAAGTAAGCCCTGAAAGAAAAACATAAATGTCAACACTTTGGCAAGATGGATTTTAGCTTAAGTTTTAAATCTCTGTCTTCATAAATATTGGTCTTATTTGGACTCTAGATTCATGCTGGGAATTGGTGACAGAAGTGTGCAGGTGTTAAGATATTTTGTTTTTAATTGGTGGATGTGTCTGCATGAAATGACCCATAAGAGCTGAGTTACAGCGCGCATATACATAAAAGAATGACTAAAAATACAGTCATCTCATGAAGCTTCATGACTTGAAAAAGGATTCATAATATTATTTCTAATTTGAGTTGTCTTTAGTTTTCTAAACTATGAAATTTAACTTCAAAAACTAATGATGTTTTAGACTTTACAGTGTGCTGAAAAAATCTCAGAAGTTGACTCACTTTATTTTTATTATTGTCACTATAAGAAGAAACTAATAATTCATATTAAGTTTTATGATATTGAAGAAAGGGGAGAAAGCAAGAAAAAAGTGAAAACTGAAGTTTGGATAGGTTCATGTTTATTTGCATATTATTCTTTGTTTAGCTCATGCATATAGTATGCAGGTTATCATGAAATTCACTTCATTTCTTAAATAGCCCTATTAAATTTTGAAAGCAGTTTTCCTGGTAAGAGCAGCAGTTTAATCTGATTTATGTAGCCAGGGATAAAGTAAAATTAGACCTTGTTTATTCAGGGCATGCAAGATGACTTGCTGTGGAGTCAACATTAAGCAGGCATCCAAATCACATGTCCGTGAATATTACAAATATATGTGCTAGTTAGATTACCTACATGGTAGTTCTAAGTCTTCTACACAAGTCAACATTTTTAACATACTCCATTTAGCACTACATTAATTTGTGCAAATGAGAAGGAAGTTATGCATTTATCTGAAGAATATCTACTCATCCTTCAAGGACAAGTTTGTCATCCCAGTGATATCAGAGTACTACCCGTCTTCCTGTTTCTTGGCCAGGATAGTGACTTTGTGTGCACATAGCATTTACCCATTCTTTCATTCAGTCTATCATCTGTACTCCCATAATACTAATCTATTTCTTCAAAAGGCATAATTTCTATCTGCAGAATTCTTGTCCTCAATTGGAGAACTTGGAAAGGCAGACCAGTAATTGTAGCACAGTGAGATAAGTGCTGTGGTATGTGGAAGGACAGGATTCCATGCGGGGAGGAGGGATATCGAAGTCAGACTGCAAGGGATAGATGTGGAGGGAAAAAAATATTGTGGAGGAGGTAATGCTTACTTGGAGTCTTGCAGGACTGTGCAGAATTAGGTTACAGTCCTGCATTCCAGACATAGGGACCTACATATGTGAGATGACAGCGGTGTGAGCCTGAAGGACAGATACAGGCTACGTGGCGTTGTGTGTCCAGCCCAAGCGGAAGGTGCCTGTGGGAGAGGCAGGGAAGGGGGATGCGCAGAACCTGGACCTGGATCCCAAAGGCCTCTTTGTGTGCAGTGAAGGAGTTTGAACCTAATCCTGAAAGAGTTGTGAATTTTAGGGGGATAACTGCATTTTAGAAAGAGATCTCTCTGGGAGAATTGTGGAGGATAGGTTGGAGGAAAGTCAACTAGGTGACATCTGAAATAACCTAAGCAAAAATTGGGAGTGTGCACTGTGTCAGTGGCAGAGAATTAGAAGGGAGAGACACTTTCAAGGGTGCTGCACGAGGCTGAGTTGATGGGAAATGGTGGCAGGCAGTGGGGTGTGAGGTCTGAGGAAGAGATTCTGACGATAGGGAGATTTCTGGCTTTTGGAACTTATTACTTAGCACTATAATTTTCTGTATATATAAGGTCTATTTCCCTTACTAGAGTATAAACTCTGATTAAATTGTGCATCTGCATCTCTAAAGCCCCTAGCACATAGTGGGAGCTTAAGACTTGACTTCTGAGTGCATGAACAAGTGAGAGTGTTAAAGTCGAGCCTTGGCCATGTAATTGTGTTACCTGGGCAACGACTCATTGTATTTTTCCACTTGCAAAGAAACTGAGCAGTGTACAATATACGCTAGGGAAATGGAAAGAAAACATTCTCAATCATTTACTCTAATGGAATGGGAATGGAGCTAAGAATAATATAAAACAGCATCTACATTTTTAATATACTGTTCCCCTAGAGGGTTATATTAAGAAAAAAATTCTAGAAGCCACCAAGATGGAAACAAATTACAATTTTGTCCCTTGGATAGAAAATTCATTTTCATTTATAAAAGCATGGCTGCTATTGCCATTGACAGCCCATTCATCCTAAGACTACAAGCTCCATGAGGAATGTTGCTAAGTGTGTACCTTGACTGTTATATCCTCAGCACCTGACACAGAGTGCGACACGTGGAAAATATCCAGTACATATTATTGAAAGAATGAGGACAAACTATCCTAGAGTTTTACAATAAGAGATTCTTTTATTCCCCTGTTTGCCCTCCCTGGTAATTAGGATTCTCATTGTGACAGTCAAGGCCAGCCATTCAAAAACTTTATTCATGGTGTTCCTAAGAAGGTTTAGGCCTTCCAAAATGTCAAATGCCTGTTATTCGTTGGTGACTTTTCCTTTGTTCCCACCGCTCTGTTCTAGCCACAACATTCTACTCTAGAACTTTAATGTCCTCTCTGCCCTTCATTGTCTATGTTATTCCTCTTTCTTTCTAGTCGCTTTATGGAAGGGTAATATGATTGGGGAACTACAAATGAAGTTGATTCATTATGTTGGGCAGAAATATACATAACACAATATTTTTATTGTTAACACTTTCACATTTTTAAATAGTACCCTTTCCCCCAAAGGGTCAGGAGTGTTTCTGTTTTATAATTTTTATGCTCAACAATATTCCGAGGTGTACAGCATCATGTCACCTACAATTCTGATTCAGATGCATGTGGGAACCATAAGTACTGGGAAATGCAGTTGCAGCTGGAGAGTAACTAGCTGGAGCTAGTTACAGTCATTGTTCCAGTGAGGCCTGCGTCTTTACTAACTGTGTGGACCAGGTTCGCAATAAAGGAGAGAGGGGCTCTACGTGAGGCTCTGACAGACCTTCAGTCTGGACTTGACATATATGTTTAAAGAGAGAACTATAATTCTCTGAATTTATGTTGATTACTAATGACCCATATAGCGTTAAGATTCTAATACACATATGAACAAATTTTAGAAGGCAGTAGTACACAATGATAAATACTAAATGGGTGTCACGAAGCTCCTTGCTAGATGTACCTCTCAATATTGACCCTGAATTAGATTGTTATTGCAGAGAACCAAACCTACCTCAATGGCATGGCAAGATTTGCATTTCACTTCTATTACTTTTATCTTACCAAGCCAAGATTATGCTATATGGACTTTTACTGGTTTCTCATACATGTATGCCAAACTTATAATAAAAAATATAGCTGGGTCTCTACTGAGGAGTAAAAAGTCATTCAAATTTACTGCAGCCTCAAAGTCTCAATCAAAAGAAATATATTGGGCTACCAGTATTTATCCTCTTATTTAAGAAATCACTAAAATAAAAGTCACTGGAAGATGTGACAAGAAAGCTTGGCTCTGTTCATTAGGAATGTAATTATACCTACTATCTGGAAAAATCAAAGGAACAAAGTGGCAGGCATGTAGTTATAGCTGGTAAATGATGGGATCCACCACCTAATGGACATTTCTCTCAGCACTAAGACTAGTAGAATTTTAATACATGTGAGGCCATTTTAGATAGCTCAAAGCTGGAAATCAATTAGAATATTAAATAGAGTTGAAAACAGGCCAATAATATTTGCTATGTAAGGTGATGGGTGTTTAATTGCCACCACCTGCATGTAGTTACTATAAGCCTCTCATCCAAGACACGGTCTTGTGCCTTTTCCATTTGATATGTAGAAAGAAACATTCCAAGCATTCACCTGTATCATAAAATAATTCACTTCCGTCAAAATGCAACTTCTGATTGGCAACTGAGCTGCAGTGAGTGGTACATATACTTGCCGTTTTAGCTAGTGCTCCAAATTATTTGACTTCTTAGAAGGCACAGCTCGAGGGCAGCTTCCAAGCACAGTAGGCCTGGCTTTCCCAGAGGCGTGACTTTTTTCTTCAGGAAGTATGACTAGGGAATCCACCCTCAAACCACACTGAGCATACTGAACCTCGGAGAGTATAGGTGACAAGATATTAGTTGATTTCCATTTTTCTCCTCTTCCTCACATGTGGAATTTTAAGCCCTTTTGAAACACTTTTGTTCCACAGACTGTTAAATGCACCTAGTTTTCCTCAATAGACGAGAGTGTAGAAGATAATGTTAGCCACAATGCAGACACTTCTGAAAAACCAGGTGTGTCCCCATCCATATTTTGTATTTTAAATGCAGTCTTATTAAAACGTGTCTGATTCCCAGGCTGCAGTTTAAAAAAGTTTTTTTCCTGTCAATTATTTTTTAAATTGTGGTAAAATATACATAACATAAAATTTACGTCTTAACCACTTTAACTGTGAAGTTTTAACCATTTTACCTGTGAAGTTCAGTCTTGCTGAATGCCTCTGCATCACTGTGCAACCAGTCTCCAGGACCCTTCATCTTGTAAAGCTAACATCTATTAAACAACAGCTCCCTACCCCTCTCTCCCCACTAGTCCCTGGAAACCCACACTTCTATTCTCAGTCACTATGAATTTTACTACTCGAGATAACATATGTAATAAGTAGGATCATCTGTATTTACCTTTTTATAACTGGCTTACTTCACTTGGCATAATGCCCCTGAGGCTCATCCATGTGGTAGCTGGTGTCGGAATTTCTTTCCTTTTTAAGGCTGAATGGTATTCTATTTTGTGTGTATACCACATTAGGTTCATCCATTCATCTGTCCGTGGACACTTGGGTTGCTTCCCCCTGCTGGCTATTGTGAATAATGCTGCCGTCAACAAATAGCTGTTTAAAATTCAACTTTCAATACTTCTAGGTATATACACAAAAGTAGATTGTATAATAATTCTATTTTTAGTTTTTTGAGGAACCGCCATATTGCTTTCCATAGTGGCCGCATTATTTCAGCTTCCCACCAACGGCGTACAAGGGTTCCAATTGCTCCATATCCTTGCCAACGCTTGTTATTTTCTATTTTAGTTTTTGTGTTGTTTGGGGGGATTTTTAAAAACAGTACCAATCTTAATGGGTGTGAGGAAGATGGACTTTTTTGAAGTTCCAAACCAAACTTGCTTTGCTATCTTCCCTTACCCATGACTAACATACAAACTAAAATATAAAATTAGTTTAACTATTTGTGATTTAAATAGATAAAATTAAATGAAATCTTTTAAAACTTTGAATCTATAAGATATGAGTACAGTTGAGAAAGATATGTCTGATAGGACTAAAAGTTTTATAAAATTTTAAAAATGTATTTATTTTTTAAAAATTTATTAGGCTGGCACTAGTCAGTAGGATTGTATAGATTTCAAATGTACATTTCTATTATACATGATCTGTATATTGCATTGTGTGCTTACCATCCAAAGTCAAACCATCTTCTGTCATCAAATATTTGGTCCCCTTTGACATTCTTAAGAGAACAATGACTTCACTTGACAGAAAAGAGTGCTTCATGCTAACACTGCTGCCGAGTGCGAACTCACTAAACACATGAATGAATATTTTGAAGTAAATCAGTTGTGCTTATTATCAACCACTAAGTATTTAGAATAATGTAACCTCGATGTCCCACTCTTCCCCCCTTTTGGAAAGGTGTCTCAGCTTCGGCACTTGACAGAACTCCTCTGCGAACCTGAAACTTTCGGTTTGGTAGAGAAGCTGTGCCCGCTCTCCAATATGAACTTCAGAAACCTGTGTGAAGAGAGTGCACTTCATGTGCAACTTCTGGAGGCAGCAGAGCTCAGCGCCGAAATAGCGACCAGCTTACTGTACAACAACGTCATCTCTAAAAAACTGAAAGACCTGCTTACTGGGGATCCAATCAAAATTAACCTAGATATGGATCGGTATGTTTTCCCACTGTCTCCTTCCTTGGTGAAATCCCTTCTCAAATTATTGAAATGGCGAGTTCAATTTCCTCTTCTGTTCTGTTCCAGGTTTCTAGAACAGGCATTGCAAATGAATTACTTGGAAAATATTACACGATTAATACCAGCCATAGAAGCCACACTCCATGTCAATCACAGTGCAGACACTTCTGAAAAACCAGGTGTGTCCCCGTCTGTATTTTAAATTCCATCTTATTAGAATGTGTGTGATTCTCATGCTGCAGTTTAAGAAAAGCTTTTTTGAAGTTCTCAACAAAGCCTGCTTCATATCTGCTCTTTCACCTCAGAAACCTGAAGCTTTCAAATATGGTTACTCATCTAAAGTAAAGACACAGAAAGCTAGCAGAGAATGAAACAGGGAAATTTGATTTCACAACGAAAAGGTCTTCAAACATTTAACTAGTTAGACCAGTTACCTTTTGTTTCTCTGATATATTAAAGTGCATTCGATGGTCTGTCGAGAAAGGTAGGATGAAATTTATTTACTTCTGTGAGAATAATACGATTTAAAAAATGGAATAGATGCACTGCTCTCTATAGAAATCTAAATTCAGAGCCTCCTATTAGTATTCTGAGCATGATGCATCATACAATATGTTTCTTCTTTGCATAATACCTCAATACTGAACAGAAAGGCACTTAGAATTTTGGACAACAGGCAGCCACTGAAGTGGAAGGTCACTGAGTCCAAAAATAAAGGCAGTGTGTTTGCATGAGGGATACTTCATAAAGAAGTCAAATGGCATTTGCAGAATGGAGATCACCATCTGCCAAAATGAAGTCAAAATATTATGCATTAAATGACCCAGATATGAAGTAATTATAATTACTGTCCTAAAAGAGTTTGAAGTTAAACATATTCTATTTGAAAACTCCTTTTTTAAAAAAAAGATTTTATTTATTTATTTTTAGAGAAGGGAAGGAGGGAGAAAGAGAGGGAGAGAAACATTGACGTGTGCAGGTGCCCCCTATTGGGGGCCTGTCCTGCAACCCAGGCGTGTGCCGCTACCGGCTACCCTTTGGTTTACAGGCTGGTGCTCAATCCACTGAGCCACATTGGCCGGGGCTATTTGAAAACTTTTTATAAACTATAGCATGCTGGGCAAAGTTATGGGAAAATGCCCTGTGCCCTGCGGCCCTGTGTTGTAGATTTAACAGACCTTGCCCTAAGTTGACGATGTTATATGATCCAAGGTTAAAAATCATTTTCAATGTGTGTGACATTTTAAATCAAGTGGAGAGATATATGTTTAGTTCACTATGTGATCAGAATCTCTGAGGAAACCATATCTTCTTTGAATGAATCTTGAGTTACAGACATCTAAGGAACATGTCATAATCGGTTACGGTAGGTTAGTGATATTGTACCAGGAGCAAGTCTAAATCAGATAGAAGTACATTCTAAGGATGCAAAGTTTGCCAAAAGTGGGAGACATTTGGTCCAGACACAAGAAATATATGTTGAGTATATGTGTTAGCCTAGAAGGTTTCTCTGTTTTAGTGCAACTGAAAAAATTGCATCACAATCAACGTGTGAGTTTTTTTCCTTTGTTTCCCCCCTCGCAGGACAGTTAATCGAAATGTTTAACAATGTGGAAGCACTGAAGGAAGAACTGCGGAGAATGACAGGACTGTCCAACAGGAGTATCGACAATATGCTGGCCATTCCTATCCCTGACAACAGAGCGGAGGTGGGGTGGAATGTATCTGTACTTATGTTATAATATTTAGTATTTAAAAGTCTAAATAGCATTAAATATTTGTTGGGTATTTATCAGTAAAACACTGAGTAGTTGAATACAAATCTGGTGAATTTTCTATGCAAGTGATACAATTAGGGGGCTAGATCTTAAATGAAGATGGAAGGAAAATCCTGAAGCAAGAAAATTACCACTTTCTATTCCTTCCATTCTAGTCTTTCTTCCCTTCCTCTTGCCTCCTGGTTCCTCTCCTTTTCTTTACCCCCAGATGATTTCCTTCAATAAGCGGTGACATCAATTCCTTATGCTCACTGTCACACTCACCTTATCAGAGGTAAATTTGCATCATAAACATCTATTATGATGATATCAAAGTAAAATTTCAATAACCTAATTAAGGTACAAAACAGGAAGGCCATTTATAATTTGTGGAAATTAAAATAAAAATGAAAACTCATTTTTGTTTTTTCCTTTTTAAGAGTCCCTAGACAAGACAATAATATAGATATGGTCAAAGGAAGTTTGTGGAAGTTTGCTGGTGTGATATATATTATTAGGATGTGAAAATGAGAGTATCATTTCTTCCTAGGCTGATAATAGGGTTTTCTACTTGCAATCATTTATCTTTCATCCCTTTTCTAAGTCCATTATCATCTGGAAGTGTCATAGAAGTTTTCCAAAAGAGCTCCCTCATCCATTCAAATTTTACATGTGACAGAGTGTGTCATTTTCTAAGCACAGCCCAGCCATTCTCCAATATTAGATAATGTTTTTTAAATGCCTTTAAGGCTGCCTTTGGAAAATACTTATGTTTCCTTTTGTCATGTTAATTGGTTCCCCAATCCAAAGATGGAAACTGCTTTGACTTCACTTTTTTCCTCTGGTTCTAGCAAATGACATTCCTTCACCCTTTGATCTCACCTTTTGCTCATTTGATCCTAAGATTTAATTTCTGCAACTCTGCTTTTAGCTTCTGAAGAGCAGCTTCATTTTAATAAACTAAAGCATGTGAAGGGAGAGAATGCATTCTTATTGCTTTTAAAAGGAAGAGAGAAAAGTTTCTGTACTCCAGAATCTCATAAGCTTTTCTCTCCATTTCAACTTGGTGGCCATGGAGATGACATCTTGTTTCCCATATTTAACCCTCACTTTTCACACCCGCATTACTGCCCAGGTTGATTCACATTACTGTGGGATTCTGGGCATTTTTCTTTGCCTTTCACTTCTGAGCCCAAGAGTTCATTGGAAGAGATTACAACTTTGAATGACTATAAAAATAAAATGCAATTTAAATAAACTAAGGTTATATTTTAAAGGCAGCATGAGTGTTAAATTAGTATTTTTCCCAAACTTACTCCAAACCAATTATTTTTCTTGGTGCCATCATGCAGCCAGCCAGGTGTTCAAGCAAGAAGTAATTGCAGATCCCTCTCCATCTCTTTTCCCTTCTTATTCCTTAAGCTTCCCAGTGAACTACAGGCTTGCTATAGCTTTACTGGTAGTAATTCGTGCTTTAAATAAGTATTTGATTTTGAGGATGTCATATATTTTTTAATGGAGTCTAAGAGTATAAGACAAATTTCTCAAAATGGACAGATGGCTCTCGAAGGATTCACAGGTAAAATATTTTTCTTCCTCTGACTTGCAGATTATCTCTCGTGTGTTCTGGTTGCATTCATGTGATGCTAATATGACTGATCCCAAGCTGGAAAGTGCGATGGAGGAATTCTGCAGTTTGCCGCTTGCAGAACGATCCCGTCAGTCTTACCTCATTGGACTCACTCTTCTACACTACTTAGACATTTACAACTTCACGTACAAGGCAAGTTGCTGCCAATGAAATATTTTGATATTCATGCTTTAGTATAAATTAGGTCATTACACATGTGTGCTGTCTGATACTATAAGGAATAAAATCCATTTATATAGCTTGTAGAAAATATAGCTTTATTTTAGAGTGACATGGGACCTTAGAGATTATATATGGCAAATTTGCACATTTGTAGATGAATAAATGAATATTATTGACTCATTAACTCTCAGTTCGTGTATCCAAGAGCAGGAATTAAATTTGACATATATATAATATGTAAATTTAATATATACTATGCTAATGTATGAAGTATAAGTGTTATGATAATTTTGATAGTGAATAAGCATTAATTTATTAAGATAAAATTAAAGATTAGAACAGTTATTTTATTCAAGTAAAACAATAAGAGATTTTTGGTGTGTTTTCAATAAAAATTTGTGTTTCATCAACTTAGGTAGAGGCTACTATTATTATCCAGTGGAATAGGACAAAGTGGTCATTATTAGGGCTCAGTAAAGTCAGCAATGACTTCATCTTGCAATAAGTAGATGCTCTATTAGTACTTATTTAATAAAAAACTGAAAGAAAAAATATAAGCATAAGAAAACTAAGCATTCTGTTCACCCAATTCTAAAGTAGTCAAAAATACTTACATGTTATAAAAACACTGAAAAATATGTCTCTCTCTTTTGGTACAAAAAAACAAAAGCAACCAACTGACTTACTTTGTTGAATCAAAAGGGATGAAAATGTTTTAAGACTACTTGTAAATAATCCTTTTCTGAGCCATTACTATACCACATCTGTATTTCTGCAATGACCTCTTATGTGGCTTCCCTGCCTCCACGCTTGCCCACATTTATTTGTTAGCTGTTTCTCCTCTTAGACCAAAACCTCTCTATTGGAGGGAGGATGCCAGTTTGAGCACCACTGTATACCCATCACCTTGCCCAGTGCTGTACAGAGCAGGCGTTCAATTAATTTTCTCATAATAAATAAATGAGTAAGAGGATAAAGTGACTTTAAAATTTTAAAATATTTTTAGTGGGGTTTTTTTTCTGCAGCAGAAAATGGGATTTTTGGTGTGTTTTAAAATGGGATTAGGATTTATGGGATTAGGATTAAATAAATCATGTGAGTTTTGGGACAGAGCTTTTCTACTTTTAAGGAGTACATTATATGATTTTTTGACCAATAGTATACATGAAGAATTATGTAATTGATGTTTACCTTTCTGAGTTTTAAAATAATTTTTTGGCAAGTTTATTGAGGTATTTATATGCCATAAAATTCACTCAAGTGTACAGTTTAATGATTTTTTTAAATAAATGTGAAAAATTGTGCAACTATTACCACAACGTGATTTTAGAACATTTCCATCAATCCAAGGAGAAGCCCATGTCCATTTGCGGCCGCTTCCCATTCTGAACTCAAGCCCAGCAACCTCTATTCTACTTTCTGTCTCTGCAGATTTGCTTTTCTGAGACCTTTTACATAAATTCTATTTCTGTTTTTTTCACTTAGTATAATGTTTTTGAGTTTCACACATGTTGCAACATGTGTAAATATTTCATTATTTGTTCATTGCTAAGTAGTATTCCAGTTTAAGGGTATTTATTGTATACATTCACATGCATGGTTTTCACCTGTTGGCTCTGGTGGGCAAGGCAGCTGCAGACCTTCAAGGCTTTGTGTAGACATACTGTTTTCCTTTCTCTCAGCAAATCCCTAGGAACAGAACTGCTGGGTTTTATGGTATATTTGTGTTTAACCATTTAATAAACTTCCAAAATGTTTTCCAAAGTGGCTTTCCCTTTTTAATATTCTCACCGATGGTGTGTGCAGGTTCTGGTTTCCCCACATAAATCATTTATTTTTATTCTGTTTCTGTTAGGTGTTTTTTCCCAGGGAAGATCAAAAGCCAGTAGAAAAGATGATAGAACTCTTCGTGAAGCTCAAAGGCATCCTCAATCAGCTGGCTTCCGGCACACACCCGCTGCTCAGCAAAATGAGGTCCCTGAGACAAATGCACCTGCCCAGAAGCGTTCCCCTAACTCAGGTAGGGAAGTGGCCCAGTGGCGTTCTTGTTGGAAAATTCCTTTTGTCGTATCAACTTGTGTTTAAGATTAGTTATAATACATTGTTATGAATAAGGTACGCCACAAAAAAAATCTGCAAGAAAACTCTTTTGCTCCAGCTTAAATTGAAGTTTCACAGTCTGCATTTACATTTGGGATACACGTTTCAAAGAAATTGTGAAGTATGGGAACTATAAGAATACTCTAAGTATTATCAGGTTTTGTTTCTAGACATACATCTGTAGCTCATATAATGATCATAAGTCGTGGATTTTGGTCTCACAGGCAATGTACAGAAGCAATCGGATGAGCACAACCCCAGGATCATTTAGCACCATCTCCCAAGCCTTATGTTCCCAAGGAATCACCACCGAATACTTGACTGCCTTGCTGCCCTCTTCCCAGAGGCAAAAAGGCAACCGCACCGAAGATTTGTTGACTTACAAATTAAGTAAAGAGCAAATTGCTGCAAAATATGGAATTCCCACAAATGCCAGTGAGTATACTTCAAAATCGGCATGGTAATATCACCTAACAACATGGCCTACTCTATCTTAGCTTTTTATAATAAATGAAGCATTAATCTTCTCCAAATATAAAAATAGAAAACATTTATACAGTCCTTTCCACATGTCAGGCATGTTATGCATGTTAACTCACCCACTCTTCACAGTGACCTCAAGAGGTACGCATGCCTGTATCTTCATCTTAGTAAGGGGGCAGGAGGCACACAGGGACTGAGGAAATCTGGCCACAGTCACCCAACTTGGAAATAATCAGAGTTGAGATTCGAGCCCAGGCAACCAGTCTGCTGGGAAGCCTAGCCACTTACCCATAATGCTGAGAATTCGTCTGTCATAATTACACCTTCCTTGCCAAGAGAGAACATAAACACACACTTTAAATCTGTTCAGTCAGTATTTTTTCTTAACATTCTAGAACTAGAAATCTGCACCAGCGTAGAGAAGTTCCACGAATGCAGCAGGACTATGAACATTGAGTGGCACCTCAAAGTCATTTACTTCATTTATGAGCTTTGAGATGTAAAACACGGTCTGCTGAGCTCTTCCAAGTAATATGTAGATGTTTAGTATAGCAATTGGATTGACTCGTTTCTTGATCTTTTTATTTATTCAGCAAACATTAAACAGCTCATGTATCTGGTGTATATATATACACACACACATACACGTGTATGTATGTGTGTGTATTCTAAATTAAGTGCTGCTGAGGTGGATCTGTTGGAAGCAGTCTTGCAGTCTGATTTTCAGTCTTTCTAACTCTTCTTGACAAAATGCCAGCACT
Organism: Trachops cirrhosus; assembly: GCA_028533065.1. Taxonomy (NCBI): domain Eukaryota; kingdom Metazoa; phylum Chordata; class Mammalia; order Chiroptera; family Phyllostomidae; genus Trachops; species Trachops cirrhosus. Next base: position 15,234,697 of record CM052541.1, read on the forward strand.
TCTTATGAGCTTGTTTGTTGTGTTAAACTTTTATACCTAAAAAAACAAATTGTTACTGTGCTTTCTAACTTAGATATCCAATGCTTCACATCTGTTAATAGTGCTAAGGCATTGTTTTGGGGTGTGATAACAATAATCTGTGTCAATTTACCATCCAGAAATAGATTTGAAATGCATACAGTAAAATTTTTTATTACGCTTTCTTTCCAGCACCATTTTGCTTCTCCCTTTACAAAGACATCATTAACATGCCTGCTGGACCGGTGATTTGGGCTTTCTTGAAACCTATGTTGTTGGGGAAGATTTTGTATGCGCCATATACTCCGGTCACAAAGGCGATAATGGAAAAGGTTTGTCCATTATAAATCAAAGTTTCTATCTTGCATATTAAAGTGATTTTTAAAGTAGCCAACTTCCAATTTCACTGTAGCTGACTCAGATTTCTTTATACCTTACCTACTATTACCTTTGGCTTTCTGAAACTGTTAATTCTCAACTTACAACCTGTCTATGTAAACAATGTAGGTTGGATGGTAGCTCTTTGAAGAGAAACGAACCATGTTGATACTTGACAGTGAGGTCAGTAAGGCCTTGGATTTTTCAACCTATCTCCCAAAGCAGAATGTTTTTTGACAACTCTTGTCTAACTTTCTAAGCATGTGAAAAGAATGAACACTAGATAAAACAATATTGAAGCATTATGTAACTAATTTAAACAAAAACAATCCCTACATAATAGATTCTTGACTTCATATATATGGTTGTACAATATAACATCTTATACAGAATACAGAGGTTGAGTCCTGACCGGTGTGGCTCAGTGGATTGAGCACAAGTCTGTGCGCCAAAAGGCTGCTGGTTCAGTTCCTGGTCAGGGCACATACCTGGGTTTTAGGCCTGGTCCCCAACTGCGGGCGTGCAAGGAGCAGCCAATCGATGTTTCTCTCACACATGGATGTTTCTCTCCCTCTCTTTCTTCCTCCTTTCCCCTCTCTCTAAAAATAATAAATAAAATCTTTAAAAAAATGTGGAGGTTGAGAAAGATAACATTATTAGTAGTAACTATTACTTATTTATCTGATTCAACCATAATAGCATTTCCTTGTCACTTTTAAAATTGCTTTTAATGATTTGAATTATAAAGTTAACACTTTTAAAATGAGAGAATAAAACTAGAAACAAATCTCTGTTTTACCATTACTTGTTTGCTAAACTGTAATTTATGTAAATATAACATTATTTTTATGCCTATAAAAATGGACATGAGGGCATCACTGATTTCTAGAAGGTTCTTTCTTTTTATTGAAATATATTTTAATATCTTATTTGCTGTATTGACTACACACTTCCACAAAATTTGGCATAAATGAAGTCATTACAAGTTTATTTCCTAGTGCAGTCTTTTTTTTTTTTTCTTTTTGCTTGGTTCTCACCTCCTCTTTTTGTCCCCTTTTATTCTGCTTTTCTTTCCGTAAAGACTCATGAATTCAAGGATGTGCCTTTTTATAGTTTACGACATTTCTCTCATCCTTTATAAATTATTAAACTATATATACATTCATATGCAGAGTTCTCTGGTCATTGTTTGAATTATTAAAATTAGGCTGCATTATAATACCTTTAAATGCATTGCTTTATTCATATCACAATACCTTGTGGAAATTTCTTCCAATTAAATAGGTACAGTCTAAGTCATTCTTTTTTGAAGATTGAAAATTTTCATATCATAGAATTTACTCAGCCAGTCCTCAGTTGTTGGGTGTTCATTTTATATCAAGGGTTTATTTTTGATTGTTGCTAATGTAAATGATGTGGCAACAAATACTCTTGGGTATTAGACTTTACACAAGGCTATTTTTACTTCAGTGAGATGAATGTTCATGATTTTAATCATGAAAGATTAAAAGCTATTGTATTTTATTTTAATGACTAATGTCAGATTGCTTTCTAAAAAAGGCTGTAACATCTATTTCCACCAGCAATACAAGAATGTGTCCTCTCCTTCTAGCCTTCCACTTTGCTGTTTTCTTTAGCAGTAAATGTAAGGGTATCATTTGTAAAATGAACAACTTGTGAGAACTGCAGAACATGCTTTTATTTTGGCTATAATTTCACTCTGAACATGAAGCAAACCCTAAATTTTCCAGAAATTTTACAAGTGATCTTGAACCTATAAAAGCTGGCATTTAAAAAGTTTTGACCATCTGGGAAATTTCTAGCAATATGTTTTACTGCTTAGAAGTGTTTCTTTAAGTTATGTAACAAAACAACCTCGAGAGACCTTTTTGAAATATAGGAAACATACTAATAAACAAGATTTGTTTTTGTTTATTTTATTTATTTATTTTTTGTTTTGTCTTTAAGTCTAATGTAACTCTGAGGCAGCTGGCAGAATTAAGAGAAAAATCTCAAGAGTGGATGAATCAGTCACCACTTTTCATGAATTCTTTCCACCTGTTAAACCAGACGATTCCGATGCTCCAGGTAAGAGATGGTTCTGTCACTCACTTTCGTACGACTTATAATTCTTTGCGATTTTTATCGCCTTCATTACAGGACTAGTAAGATAGGGACTCAGAATCTATATTCAGCAGATTAACATTCCTCTCCTCCAGAGAGCGGGTCTGGGGCAGGATAACAGATCTGTCACTCACGTTCATAATCATCCCCCTTCTCGTATCACAGCTTTTCTGTAATTCAGAGATAAGCCATCATACAAGTTGATCTTGAGACATAGCTAGTGGTAGAAATCTGTTTTCCAAAAATAAAATGCTACAAAAATGAGTTAAAATATGCTTATTTATTTATTTCTGTGCTTTAAATCATGCTTTGCTATTTTAACAGAAGCAGATGTCCTACAATACTAGTACACTGGAAAAGAATGTTACATTTGGGGAGTCCTTTGGTTGAAACATATGACACTCTAGTTTTGGTTAAAGATTTGACCATGCAACTCAAATAGAGTGCACACTGGTTGAAAAGTAAAGTTTTCTATTCTTGTGAGAGATGTGGAATGGTTGAGAGGTGATGCAAATAATGTGGAAAAATCACACAAAGAGCTACTGATAATTATGGACCAAGCAGAGTTGGATCAGTTATCTGTTGGAGAAGAATGGGAAAATTTGCAGGAATGATGGCAATGCAAGAGCTTCACAGGAGAATGGCTTGTCTATCAAGGAACTGACAGAGGCCCTTGGAAAATTGATGGAGCCCTAAAAAATATATATTTTAATGCCTTTTTAAATAATCATGCTCAAGAAGTCAATCATAGAATAAAGGATTTGAATCATACAACTTTGTCAGGAAAATTACAGCCTAAACATTCTTTACTCAGTCCTTGTTTTTATTAACAATTAGTGCATAGTTACAATTACAACCTGATTTTTTATTATAAATGATATGAGTTTCTAAAACAGATATTTAATATATTTGATTAATATATAGTAAGCGTTTGATCAAACATCTTCCCTACAATTAGTATTAAATTTGGTTTTAATTATAAGGACATTCATTTTAAGTGTCCTCTTTCAGTGAGTCTCAGATAACAAAGGCTACTTAGTACTTTATCAGCATATGTGGAAGATTGCTTTTTCTTGAAACAGATAGATAAAAAGCCCACACATAATATTTCATTAAAGAAAGTTTTGTTAGCTAAAGTGGCAAATTAACAAAGGATATGATCTATGCATAATAGGTCTGAAGTGCAGTGATTTTACTAAGAAGAAATCTATGACCATATCCATCAAAGGATCATCATCTAACAAAATATCTTTATTCTGTTCTAGACCAAAATACATCATTATTCTTAATTATTAAGGAAAATCTTATTTCTGCAAATGTGCACGGAATTTGAAGTTTCACACTTTTAGCATAAGACCTGGTTTTTCCATTTGTGAACTCTTAGGCCAGTTCCTTAATATACTTGGTCTGAATTTATGAATCTCTAAAATGGGTACTGATAACCACTTCAGAGACTTATAAGGATCCTGTGTGTAGAAACACTTAAACATAGTATTGTATATCATAGAGAGGAATGGTTGTAAAAGGAGAGATGGGGGAACAGAAATAAATTTCCATGGATCATCTCTGAAACACAGCGAACACAGTACCTTGGTTATTAGTAATGCTCTGATTCAGTTGGTCTTTCCAGGAAACACAATTTAATTTCTGGTAAATAGTTAGGTTTTAAGGGGCTCGGGTATCATAGAATATAGCTGTGTGATAGCCATCAGTCTGTATGCTATCAACTACACTTAGACCCCGCAGCAGCTATGGATTTAGCAAATTAATTCTATTATATATATGCATGCTTTATGAATACGTATTATTCTTACTCATTTATCTCCATGATGACAAAACAGAAGGTATTGTTAAGAAGGACAAAAGAAGTGGCACTAAACTGTCCTCTAAAGGGACAATCAACTTAAGCCTGACTCACACAAAAACTGGCCATGTGTTTACACATAAGACATACATACACATTTCTTTAATCAAGTTGAAATCTCTTCCTTCAACTTTCCCCTTGGGCCTTATCATATGTCCTTAGGGGAATTTTTACACTTTGTTTTTTTTTTAATTGCATTGAATTTATTGGGGTGACATTGGTTGAAAAATTGTTGAAGCTACAGGTGTACAATTCTATAACACATGGTCTGTATGCTATATTGTGTGCTCACCACCCCAAGTCAAGTCTCCTTCCACGGGAATTTACACGCTTTTGTTAGCCCTGGCCTTGTCCTCTGTTGTCTGGGCATAATGATAGTACTTGCTGCAAGGTGTTATTGAAAACTGAGAAAGCCAAGGTAAACTCTATTAGACAGTGCCCAGCACATAATAAGTTCTCAGTAAGTATTACCTAATAGTACTTCTACAGTGATAGAAGTTATACGTCCCAATTTTGAGGGATAGCTATAAAGGCTTTTATATTTTAAAGCATTTATGTTTTACTTTAAAATTTTAAGTCTTTCCAAGGAGTAATTTAAAGTTTTATTATTAGCTTATTTTCCCATGTTCAGGTAGTTGCTGTTATTAGCATATAAAACAATATTATAATAATTTACATTTCACTGTTCTGATGAGTCGTTCATCTCTACTTTACAGAAAAATAACCAGAAGCTGGAAAAAGCTGAATGCTTGCTGAGAGCTTCACAGCCAGAAAGTAGTAGAACTAGCATACCAAAGAGTTGTGATGTCACATTCCTTGCAAACAATCCAGTTTTTTTAAAAATTTGTTTTTGTTTGCATCCATTCAATAAAATTCAACTATTAACTATACAAAATTTTGTATATAATGTGTTAAAAACAAATGCTATAATATCTATGGGAAAAATAATTGCTAAATTGAATACGATCTCCTAATGCAGATATTATGGTCATGTCTGGCTGTGTTCGCATGCTGACCAATTTGTGTCTATAGACAAGCAAAAAAAAGCCTAGCAGTCCAGGACATTACCAGCCACACACCTTCTCTTTCTTTCTCAAGGATTTGTATGTGGCCCTTTGCAATGTGGTCCATTCAGAACGCCCAGTAGTGGTTCCTTGATTTCATGGAAGGTATTGTTAGTTGATGAGTAAATGTGTTTTCCTCTTGTAATAAAACTAATTCTCTACTATTATTTGTTAGAATACACTAAGGAACCCCTTTGTGCAAGTTTTTATCAAGTTCTCCGTGGGACTTGATGCCGTTGAACTACTGAAACAGATAGATGAACTCGGTGAGTCTGTATTCACACAACTTTTATTCACTAGTGTCAGAAATCTGAAAATCAATGTTCCATATGACATCTTCTTTTCCTTTTCTCTTGCTTTTGTTTTTTTCTCAGAAAAGTAAATTCCTGGATATATATCCATTTTCTTACCCATTAGTTGTACAAGTAATAATGATTATTTGGATACCCAGTAACTGTAGACAGTTTCGGTAATCATAAGGTGATATATTTCATGTAAGTGCAGCTTTTCCTAAAATCACAGATAGGCTGGGGGTTTGCTAAGAGGAAGAAGACACTTTTTGTTTTTTGGTAGCTTAAAGAAAAGTGAGTCCTTAAGGATAAAGAAAGATGAAATGATTTATTTCTGGGTACATCTAAAGTTTTTTCTCCACTGGCCTCAGAATCACTTGACTCACCCAGAGTGTAACTAGAAGAGGTTATAGAGTTAGCAAAAGCAAAACAAAGGCAATGTAGAGCTTAAAAAAAACCCAACTAAATACTAAATCAGTAGTCGAGTTTGAAACCATCTGAACTCATGCATTCTCTCTGTCATTCCCACCTTCAACCTAAGGGATGCAAGACATCTAGTTCAGTCTGTCTGATTCACTGTTGCTATGCAACCATGGGTATGAGGAAGGGATTGGGAGCATCAGAAACTGGCAGCAGTAGAGCAAGTACCCTCCTCCTCGTTCCTGGAGCTACAGGGACATAGTGCCTTAGGTCACAAACCAGTGGGGAGGAATTATGATTACATTTGTATTGTACAGTGTATATAATTATATGGACTTTATGACACCCAGCCCAGTTTGATTAAAGAAAGATATTAGTGCATTTATACTCTAAAAGTATCATTTAGGTAAGGAACCAAAATATCAGGGATATACTACAAAGTTCTTATATAAATTTTATCATTCCTAACTTTAGATATAGGATGGGATTTTTTAGAATTAAAAAAACTAAAATGAATATGGCAATTGATGTTTGTGTAGTTGTATATGTTGTATATGTAACTCAATATTTAAGGCGCTGTATAGTGTGAATTTGTGGACCACTGACCCTTATAGCTTTTCTTTGAGACTGTCTACCAACGATTTTAAAGACTCCTTGGTGTGTTAGTTTCCAATGGCCACTGGAGGACACTGTTCAACCACAGTTTTGCCCCTCCCCCACCAACATCTGTATCCAGCAAAACATTTCACTTTAAATTCTAATGAGAAATTCATTTAAGAACTTGCCCTCTGTTAGAAATTTAGTTTTATATTAGACTGTGGAACAGAACTGTTTGGGTTCTATGGGGAGGGCTTTATGATATTCACATCTTCCTCACTATTCATAATGGTCAAGTCAGTGAAAGTTTCATTGGCCAATGATTTATTAACTTCTAATTTCATATTTGCCCTTTGTTGATTTCTTCATGAGAAATCATGAAATTGAAGAGCAATTAAATTCTCTTAGTTCCTGAGTAATTACCTGAAATAAAATCTTGATAATTTTATCTAGATTAATACAGATACCAATAGAGATAACCTACATAAGTTTTATTTATTTTTATTTTTTATCTAATCTTTATTGTATTTTTCCATTACCGTTTAGTGTCCTTATACCACCCCTCCTGCAGTGACCACACTGTTGTCCATGTCCATGAGTCTTTTTTCTTTTTTTGCTCAATCTTTCCACCCCCTAATCCCAACACCTGCCCCCCACCCCGCCCCCCTCACTAGCTGTCATCTGCTCTCTCTCTGAGTCTATCTCTGTTTTGCTTGTTAGTTCAGTTTGTTCATTAGATTCCACATATGAGTGAAATCATGCTATTTTTCTTTCTCTGACTGGCTCATTTCACTTAGTGTAATGTTCTCCAGGTCCATCCATGCTGTTGCAAAGGGTAAAACTTTCTTCTTTTTTATGGCCGAGTAGGATTCCAATGTGTAAATGTCCCATAGTTGTTTTATCCACTCATCTATTGTGGACACTTGGGCTGCTTCCTCGTCTTGGCAATTGTAAATAATGCTGCAGTAGACATAGGGGTGCTTATATTCTTTAAAATTAGTGTTTTGGGTTCCTTCGGATATATTCCCAGAAGTGGGATTATTGGTCAAAAGGTAGATCGACTTTTAATTTTTTGAGGTATATCCATAGTGCTTTCCACAGTAGCTGCCCAGTCTGCATTCCCACCAATAGTGTCAGAGTGTTCCCCTTTCTCCACATCCTTGGCAGTGCTTCTTGTTTGTTGATTCATTGATTACAGCCATTTGGACAGGTGTGAGATGGTATCTCATTGTGGTTTTAATTTGCATTTCACTGATGATTAAATACATTGAGTATCTTTGCATACTCTGGCCATTTGTATGTCCTCTTTAGAGAAGTGTCTATTCAGGTCTTTTGCCTGTTTTTTAATTGGGTTGTTTGTCTGGTGTTGTTTTGTAAATTCTTTATAATTTTGTATATTAACCCCTTATCAGATGTATTGGCAAACATATTCTCCCATTCTGTGGGTTGTCTTTTTATTTTGTTGATGATTTCCTTTGCTGTGGAAAAACGTCTTAGTTAGATGTAGTTCCATTTGTTTATTTTTTCCTTTTGTTTCCCTTCCCTGGGGATATATATATCTGATAAAAAAACTTCTATGAGCAATATCTGAGATTTTGCTGCCTATGTTTTCTTCTAGGATTTTAATGGTTTCTTGTCTAACACTTAAGTTTTTGAGCCATTTTGAATTTATTCCTGTGGGTGGTGTAAGAAGGTGGTCAAGTTTCATTTTTCTGCATGCATCTGTCCAATTTTCCCAACACCATTTACTGAATAAGCTATCTTTAGCTCATCGTATGTGCTTGCTTCCTCTGTCAAATATTGACTATAAATGTGTGGGTTTATTTCTGGGCTCCCTTTTCTGTTCCATTGATCTATGTGTCTTTTTATGCCAGTAGTAGACTGTTTTGATTATCATGGTCTTATATTACAGTTTGATATTACGTAGTGCAATTCTTCCAACTTTGTTCTTCTTTCTCAGGATTGCTGTTGTTACATGTTTCTACATAAATTTTTGAAATATTTGTTCTAGTTCTGTGAAATACATTATTGGAATCTTGATAGGAATTTCTTTGAATCTATAGATTACTTTGGATAGTATGGACATTTTAATGATGTTAATTCTTCCTATCCATGAACACTGTATGTACTTATTTGTATCTTCTTCAATTTCTTTGTTCAGTGCCTTACAATTTTCCAAGTACAGGTCTTTTACATTCTTGGTTAAATTTATTCCAAGGTATTTTATTATTTTTGTAGCAATTATAAATGGGATTGTTTTCTTAATTTCCCTTTCTGTTAGTTCATTATTGGCATATAAAAATGTAGCTTATTTCTGGATATTAATTTTGTATCCTGCTACTTTGCTGAATTCATTTATCAGATCTAGGAGTTTCTTGGAATCTTTGGGGTTCTCTATACATAGGATCATGTCATATACAAATAAAGACAGTTTTGCCTCTTCCTTTCCTAATTAGATGCTTTTTATTTCTTCTTCTTGTCTGATTGCTGTGGCCAGGACTTCCAGCACTATAGTGAATAAGAGAGATGAAAGTGGACATCCCTGTCTTATTCCCATTCTTAAGGGGAATGCTTGTAGTTTTTGCCCATTGAATATGATGATGGCAGTGGGTTTGTCATATATGGCCTTTATTATGTTCAGATATGTTCCCTCTATTCCCACTTTGCTGAGAGTTTTGATCATAAATGGGTGCTGGGTTTTATCAAAAGCTCTTTCTGTATCTATTGATATAATGGCATGTTTTTATCCTTCATTTTGTTATGTGATGAATCACATTTATTGATTTGCATAAGTTGTACTAACCTTGCATTTCCAGAATGAATTCCACTTGATCATGGTGTATGATCTTTCTAATGCATTGCTGTTTCAGTTTGTTAACATTTTGTTGAGGATTTTAGCATATATATTCATCAAGGATGTTGGCCTATAATTTTCTTTCCTTGTAGTGTCTTTATCTGATTTTGGAATTAGGATAATTCTGGCCTCATAAAATGAGTTTAGGAGCCTTTATTCCTCTTAAATTTTATGAAATAGTTTGAGAAGGAGAGGTGATAGTTCTTCTCAGAATGTTTGGTAAAATTCACCTGTGAAGCCATCTGGCTCAGGGCTTTTGTTTGGTGTTAGTTTTTTGATTACTGCTTCAATTTCATTAGGTGTGATCTGTCGATTCAGAATCTATGATTCTTCCTATTTTATTTTTGGGAGATTTTATCTTTCTAGGAATTTATCCATTTCATCCAGGTTGCCCAGTTTGTTGGCATATAATTGTTCATAATATTTTCTTACAATCCTTTGTATTTTTTTGGTGTCAGTTGTTATTTCTCCTTGTACATTTTTGATTTTACTTATTTGGGTTCTTTCTCTTTTTTTCTTGATGAGTCTGGCTAAAGGTTTGTCTTGTTTATCTTTGCAAAAAACCAGCTCTTGAATTCATTGATCTTCTGTATCATTTTTTTAGACTCTATTTCATTTATTTCTGCTCTAATCTTTATTATGTCCTTCCTTCTACTCACTTTGGACTTTGTTTGTTGTTCTTTTTCAAGTTCCTTTAAGTGTGAAGTTAGGTAATGTATTTGAGTTTTTTCATGTTTTTTTGACATAGGCCTGTAATGCTATGAATTTACCTCTTAGGATTACTTTCTCTGTGTCCCACAGATTTTGGATTGTTGTGTCCTCATTTTCAATTGTTTCAAGATATCTTTTGATTTCTTCCTTGATCTCATTGTTGACCCACTCATTGTTTAATAACATGTTATTTAGCTTTCATATGTTTTTCAGTGTTCTTCTTGTGATTGACTTCTAGTTTCATAGCATTGTGATCAGAGAAGATGGTTGATATGATTTCAATCCTCTTAAATTTATTGAACCTTGTTTTGTGTCCTAACATTTGGTCTATCCTGGAAAACATTCCATGTGCTCTTGAAAAGTATGTATGTTCTGCTGTTTGGAGTGAAATGCTCTAAAGATATCAATTAAATCCATTGGATATAGTGTGTTGTTTAAGGCTGCTGTCTCCTTGTTGATTTTCTGCCTGGAAGATCTATCCATTGAAGTCAATGCTGTGTTAAAATCCCCAACTATGACTGTATTTCTGTTTATGTCTTCCTATATGTCCATCAAGATTTGCTTCACATATTTAGGTGCTCCTATGTTGGGTGCATAAAGGTTTACTAGGGTTAAATCCTCTTGTTGGATTGTTCCTTTTATCATTATGTAATGTCCTTTGTCTCTTATTATAGCCTTGGTTTTAAAGTCTATTTTGTCTGATATAAATAGTGCTACCCCAGCTTTTTTTTCCTTTCCATTTGTATGAAATATCTTTTTCCAACCTTTTACTTTTAATCTGTGTGTATCTTTTGAGCTAAGATGGGTCTCTTGAAGGTCACATATATATGGGTCAAGTTTTTTATCCATTCAGCTACCCTCTATCTTTTGGTCAGAGCATTAAGCCATTTATATTTAAGGTGCTTATTGATAGGTATGTAGTGGCATTTTATTGTTAGACTGTTTTCCTCTGTTTTTTTTTTTTCTTTTTCTTTTCTTCTTCTTAAAGCAAAACCTTTAACAGTTGTTGCAGTGCTAGTTTGATGTTAACAAACTCCGTCAGCTTTTTCTTGTCTGGGAAGCTCCTTATTTCTCCTTCAATTTTAAATGATAGCCTTCTTGGGTAAACTATTCTTGATTGTGTAGGTCCTTGCTTTTCATCACCTTGAATATTTCACACCACTCCCTTCTGGCCTGAAATGTTTTTGTTGAGTGATCGGATGCCAGTCTAGTTGGTGCTCCCTTGTAGGTAAGTCCCTGCTTTTCTCTTGCAAATTTTAGGATTCTCTCTGTCTTTAAGCCTTCTCATTTTAATTATTATGTGTCTCGGTGTTGACCTCTTTGGGTCCAAATTGTTTGGGACTCTCTGAGCTTCCTGGACTTGTGTGACTTTTTCCTTCACCTGATTAGGGAAGTTTTCGGTCATTGTATTTTCAAATAGGTTCTCAACCCCTTGCTTGCTCTCTTCTCCTTCTGGTAATCCCATGATGTGGATGTTGTTGTGCTTTATGTTGTCCAAAATATTTCTTAAGCTCTCATCATTTTTAAAAATTCTTTTTTCATTTTGCTGCTTTGCCTAGATGATTTTTTCTACCTTTTCTTCCAAAACACTGATTCTATCCTCTGCTTCATCTAACCTACCATTTATTCCTTTCAGTGTATTACTTATTTTAGATATCCATTCTTTATTTCTGACTGGTCCTTTTTTATGGTTTGTATGTCTTTTTTCATGCTGTTGAGTGTCCTTATCATCATCACTCTAAACTCTCTATCTGATAAATTGCTTGCCTCCATTTCATCTAGTTGTTCCAGAAAATTCACTTGATTTTCATTTGGATGCTGTTTCTTTGTCTTCCCAGTTTAGCTGCTGTGTATTCTCCACCTTAGTTGTTAAACTAATCAGTCATTAAACCAATCAGTTGTTGTCTGATCAAGCTGTAATCAGCAGTTTTGCTTAAGCACCATAGGGTAAGGCAGAGTAATTCCTGTGGGTGGGGGTGTTGCTTCTCCTCAGGCTGATGCCATTCAGAGAGGAGTGCTCTGCCTCAGAGTAATAGCTCCTGCAGTATGAGGAATAACTCAGCACAGGTATCCTGGTGGCTTTCCTTCAGTTTTCTCCCCAAAGCCACGAACCCCAGACTCACCTCAAGGGTCTCTAGTCCACTCTGCCCTCCTTTTGCTGGTGCCCAGGGTAAGTGGCTGTGAAAAAAATTTTGTGCTTTGGCCCTTTAAGAGGCTCTCTGCATCTCCAGCCATCCTTCCCTGGAAGACAGAAACCCTGCTGCTTTTCACAACTAGACGTTATCTGGGTTTCTTTCCAGCTCTGGTGCTGTAGGCTGGGGAGTCCAGCTTGAGGTTTAGACCCCACACTTCTCAGGAGGAACCCCCTGGCCACTGAAATATCCCTTTGGCACTTCAGCTGCCACCTGTGGGAGCCCAGCCACCCCTCTTGTATCTCCTCTACACTCCCTGCCAGTCACACTGGGGTGAGGTCGTTTCTTCTCTCTGTCCTTGGTTATAAGGCTTCTCTCCAGCTAGTGTTCAGTTGGTTATTCTGGATGATTTTTCTACAATTTAGTTGTAATTCCAGATTGGTTCTGGAAGGAGGTTAGTATAACATAGATCCCCCACATAAGTTTTAAATAAAAAAATATTAGAAAGTTATGTGTATGGCATAGATCTCACAGTCTCCTAAAAAGTGATTCTGTAGCACAACTTATTGAATAACATAGTTTATTTGTTCTACACACTCTGTATAGACTTTCCTTTGCTTATATCATTACATTCCCATTCCCTGAAGAAAGCAGACATTACTGTTTATTCGAAAGTTTCATCTCTGGTTTGTAGTTTTCTTCCTAACTACATGTAGATAGATTTTTTAAAAAAATTATTCACATTTAATCATTGGTTAATTAAATGGTGGCAGAATACACTTTTAAATTATCTTGTATTGTTGTTTGAGCTTGGGTTTACTACACTTGTAACTGAACATTCTATTCGATGAATATTTGCACAACTGGACACATTTTCCTAAAGTTAGAGTACTAGATCTTTTTAGAGTAAGTTCTATAACTTTCTATTATTTATAGTCTAGTTTGGCATATACTTACCAAATCATTGTTTTGTCTCATTACTACTAGAATTATAACATGCTTTCTGTCTGTTTGCTTTGCTTCTTCAGATATCCTGAGGCTGAAATTGGAGAACAGCATTGACCTCGTTGATCATCTGAACACACTATCTTCCCTGACAGTAAATATTTCCTCCTGTGTATTATATGACCGTATTCAGGCAGCAAACAGTGTGGATGAAATGGAGAGAGAAGCTAACAGACTCTCTAAAAGCAACGAACTCTTTGGAAGTAAGTGTTATTCTACTAATGTTTGAGCTTCTCTTTGTACTAAAATTGGCCAAATTCTTCCCTCACCTCTTTTATCCAGAATTCAGAAAAGTACTCTGGGTTGGGGGCGGCGGTCACTGTCCCCTCTGATGTCCTTAGGAACAAGAATCTTTCGTGTAGTCCAACAACCATATCATCCGAGCAGCTTTCAATTTATGTGTAATTTTGTTGGTATGCTTAAAATTAAGACTGAAAAGGATTTCATAGTTACAGGGCAAAGTCGAGTCAGTCCTTATAATTATCAAGATTATTCATTGTAAAGTATGTTTTAGTTGTTTTTTATTTCAGTAAGTGGTTCAGAGTGAGATATTTAATCTGGCCACTTAGTTTGTAATTATATCCTCCAACTCCTGCTTTGAATATCTGAGGTTGTTACTCCCAATTAGCCATCTTTTCTGTAAATTGGGAGCTGAACTTACTGTCACATTACTACTCAATTGCCTGTTTGGAAATCCCCTATGTGTACCTTCCAAACAAAGGATAATGTCAACCATAAAATAACCTTTCTGCTGTTGTTGCCACTTTATTTTTAGGTGTTATTTTTAAGCTTCCTTCTAACAGAAGCCAACACAGAGGCCATGACTCTGAAGATGTCTCTCTTCCTCCTGTTGTAAAATATACCATCCGCATGAGTCTCAAGACCTCACAGACTACAAGAAACATAAGGACTAAGATTTGGGCCCCAGGGCCACACAATTCTCCATCACACAACCAGATCTACGGCAGGGCTTTTGTTTACTTACAGGATAATATTGAAAGAGCAATCATTGAATTGCAGACTGGAAGGAACTCCCAGGAAATAGCAGTCCAGGTCCAAGCAATTCCTTATCCCTGCTACATGAAAGACAAGTAAGTCCATGCATCCGATCAGCCCTTGTTAACAATCAGCCATTTTTCGAGAACTCATTTCTGTCCATTCATTCACATGTATCAAGGGGAAGGGATAACATTCACCAAATCTTTGTCAAGTGCTTGTTTCCAGGGAAGGGTCCCGTCCACACTATAGGGCGCAGCTCCACCAAAGCTGCTCATGGTTACCAACATGATGGGATCGATCTTACCAAAAGATCTATGTTTTCTTTATCATAACTCTTAGTTTTCTGAGGACTTTGGCTCCAGAATTCAGAGCATTCAACTCCAGTCTTGAGTGCGTGACTACATGATTTTCATGTTACCTACTCTCTACTGTTCTTACCTTTCTCTAGTCAAATGAGGGAGTTAAACCAGATAACCTTAAAATTCCTTCCAACTCTCATTTAATTAAAAATCTGTGAATACATGGTCAATTGTAAAGAAAATTTTGATGAAACACTCCATCAATCAATCCTCTAAGATAAATATTGTGCTACTTAAAACTATGTAATGTACGATGAGTCCACTTGCTAGGAATCTTTATCTAAAGTGGTTTTGCTGAATGAATGAAAGATGTAAGGAATATGTTTTTAAGACAACCAAATTCTAATGTTCAAGAAATCTGCCAGGTAACACTGAATGGCTCCTCCACTCTCACCACAGTTTAAAAACAAAAAAAGGTCGGAGGACTTAGTTTTTTCAAGCTCATTCTCATACAGAAAAGCTTGAGACTGAATATTACCCTAAAGAAATTGTACTTATTATTTAGCCAATTTATTGCATTTTACATACACTTCAGGCCCTTATGGATCTTTTTCTTTGTCTTTCTCTTGATGTATAGCTTCAAGAGCTGTATAAAGGTGAGAAGAGGTTATGTAACACTTTGTGCAGCAGTGATGGGGGCAGGCAGGTGCAGATTTTGTCAGTGGGTTGTCAAGGCAAGGTGCTGGTTGTGAGGCCAGTCAGGACTCTGCAGTCTGGACCACATGTGAAATGCAGTGACTTGTATTAACACTGAAGAACTGTTGGTTCAATTAAATGAAAATTCTTATCTATTTTTTCCCTTGTCAATTTTGCTACCTGGGATGGTGGGTATGTGGATGTTTCTTTAAAGACTAAAAGTAATTGTACTGTGAATTTTTTATGGGAGAATGATCATAATGCTTTATATGTACATATAAACTTTGTTGTATGCCAAGGACTTTCACATATGCTATTTCATTTGTTCCTTCCAAGAACCTCAGAAGGTAAAAGTGGGGGCAGGTGTTGTCGGCCATGTTTTCCAGATGAGAAAAAGAAAATTCAGAAAGATTAGGCAACTTGCCCAAAATTGTAAAACTGGTAGTGCATTAGTCCTTAGATTACAAGACCAGCATATTTTTTGTTTATCCTATATCAAATCTAAAATTCACAATCACTTAAAAGAATCATTACAGGGGATTGTTATTAACAGATGAGGGCTTTTGCCTAATACTAGAGCCAGAAACAGCATCAAGGTTGGATCTGAACCAAGACAGAATTCATTCAACAAGTATTCTTTAAATGCCTACCCCATGCCAGACAGTTTTCTGGGAAGCAAAAGCACTGGATATGGCCCCAACCTTATTCCTTCCCCATCGAAAAACCCCTCATGTCTCTGATGGTGTTACACTTGGGATGCTAAAGTGAGAATGAATGATGGTGATGTCATTTTCCATTAATACTTGTATTTTTCATGGGGAACTTGAAGGTAATTCCTTAGTCTTATAGATTAAAAAGGAAATGGCCTTGGGATCTTTCTCCAAGTAAAAGCTTCAGTGGAGCCTAATAATGCAAAACAAATCAATTTGGAGTTTCTCTCATTGAAAACTACTCATTTGCTTAGCTCTCAGCAAAGTGGCTAAAGTAGGAAGCTGTGGTTCTCAAAGTGTTGTCCCTGGACCAGCAGCATCGTATCTCCAGGAAACTGTTTAAAATGCAGATTTCTTAACCCACCCCAGAGCAAGAAATCAGAAGTTTACGGGTGGGGCTCAGAAACTGGTGTTTCAATAAGCCCTTTGGGTGATTCTGATGAGTGTTCAACTTTGAGAAATACTGTATTTGGACTTGCAGGTACCATAGGCAGGTCACTGATGAATATATATGGGTCTCGATGAGGTCTTTCAGTGACCCTCTAGTTAGCATATTACCAGAGTAGACATTTCTATACTGTTTATGAAAAATCTCCTGAAGCATTGTTTTAAGGAATCCAAGTTCTTTGTCTGCATTTTAAATGGAATGCTTTGAGTTTTATTTTATCTTATTTTGGATAATTTTGTTTAATAATCCCCATGAGCCTCCAGAGTAGGTGGATATAGTAATTTGGGAAGATAAAGCTTTTAGCTAGATAAACCAATTATCACTTAATTTTAAATTTGCCTTTTAGATAAGAATTTGGTTTAAGCTGAAGGATTTCGAGCCTTGAAATTATATCTATATAATAATTATTTTCCTGGACAAGACATATTCAAACACACTTTAAACAATTAAGCAATTTTATCTAGCAATCCAGAGCTGGGTTGTTTTTTGTTTTGTTTTGTTTTTGTTGTTGTTCTTGTAGCATTAGAGCAAGAAAATCATGGGCTTACTAAGTCAGCTTCACATTTCACAAATAAAAGAGTTGTATTAATAATTATTCTCAATTTTAAAAAGAAGTATACTTTAAATGTAAGAACTGTTGTGTTCTTTTTATTGCTATCTGCAAGTATGACATTCATTTTGGTCACTGGATTCTCTTTTTGTTTGTTTGTTTTTGTTTTTTTACAGCTTCCTAACCAGTGTCTCTTATTCTCTTCCAATTGTGCTCATGGTGGCCTGGGTTGTATTTATAGCTGCCTTTGTAAAAAAACTTGTTTACGAGAAAGACCTCCGGCTTCATGAGGTACGTTGAGAATTTCTTCTTATTATGAATAAAGTATATTTCTATAATAATTACTATGATTTTCATTGTACCTATATGAACTCAGAAAGTCTGAGCCATACCTTGAGAATTAGAAATCTATTTTATGAATCATAATGGCAGCTGAAAATGCAGTATTACCGCCCCAAAATTACAGCGATCTTATTTTTAAGTGTTTCTGAAAAACAAAATCTGAATAATTCTGAATAAAATCTAAGTACAATTTATAATCCTAAGAGTAATTTTTTGCCCAGAAAGTTACCTATAGGATTTAAGATCTAACAGAGGAAGTTTAAATAAATAATAACCATAATACTATTAAAGCAAGAAGATTATTGGCATGGTAACTAAATGAGTCCACATACTGATATAAATATAGGTATAGATATACAGTTGACCCTTGAATAATGAGGAGACTAGCAGCACTGAACCCTACACAGTTGAAAATCCACATATAAGTTTTGACTCCACCAAAACTTCAGTCATCCCTTGGTATCCACAGAGTACTGGTTCCAGGACTCACATAGATACCAAAATCCTCAGATGCTCAAGTTCCTTATATAAAATGTCATGGATCAGTGCATACAGTCAACCCTCCTCAACTCCAGATTCCCATCCATGGAGCAAAAATACTGTTTTTGATTCACAGTTGATGGAATCTGGGAATGTAAAACCCAATGATACTGAGGACTGACTGCATATTTATTTAAAAAAATATGTATGTAAGTAGACCCATGGGGTTCAGAACTGTGTTGTTCAAGGGTCAATTATAGATATAGATAGACATTGACATAGACATAGACATAGATATAGGCATAGGCATAGATGTAGACACAGACATTGACACAGACACAGACACAGACATAGACATTGACACAGACACAGACACAGACACAGACATTGACACGGACACAGACACAGACACAGACATAGACATAGACATAGGCATAGACATAGACATAGACACAGGCATAGACACTGACACAGACACAGACACAAAGAAACAGACACAGACACAGACATAGACATAGGCATAGACATAGACATAGACACAGGCATAGACACTGACACAGACACAGACACAAAGAAACAGACACAGACACAGACATTGACACAGACACAGACATAGACATAGGCATAGACATAGACATAGACACAGGCATAGACACAAAGAAACAGACACAGACACAGACATTGACACAGACACAGACACAGACACAGACATAGACATAGACATGTATATAGACATATGGCTTGTTTCTGCTCTCAGGAAGCAAATTCTGTTTCCGGTATAACTTGTCTTTTTCAATTACCTTCTCCTCTGTCTCCCACTAGTTCATGATTTATAGGCTAAGAATTTCATGTTAAGCTACTAAGTTAATAATATAACAATGGAAGATAGTATCTAGGATGTAAAGCATGAACTCTTCTTGAGCATATGCTTCATCATTATCCCCAAATCCAAAATATGTTACTTCTTTTTAGAATTTATGAAAAAGCATTGTGTGATTTTTTTGGATTGTATTGGAATAGAAATTATTTTTTCTTCTCATCCTATAATGAGTCTGTTCCTACACTTGTGAGTAAAGAGAAAGCAGAAAATTTCAAAACTGGAGCACAATAATTATTGCAAGTCCTGGATGACAATCTGAAATAATGAGGTTAGAGTAACCTGTTAGTCTAATTGTACTTTTCAGACTCACTTTGCCAATGCTTCTAGGCAATTGATTATTTCTCTTTACAAGGTACAAATTACTGCTTCATACTTTTGTTAGTTCAGCATCAGGTTTCCAAGGATGTCCTATAGTCTGAATCTATACCTCTTAGCTTTTTTGTTCAAATTCTGGTTGATCCTCACAGCTGCATTTTGAAATTTCAGGTACAAGTTGGTAAATATCTCATCAACTGGTTTGAGTCCAGTTGTATTCAGGACTGAGTACGATGGTTTCTTCATTCCAATTTAAAAACTTGGATCCACACCTTGGACCATAATTTTGGTCGCAAGTTTTTACCTTATATTTTTCTTTTAGGTTTCTGGTACTTAGAAGTGAATCTTCACAGATTAAAGAAAAACTTTGAAGTAGAAAACCATGATAAAAACTAAAGTATTTTCTACTTCAAAATGAACATCTACCTTAAAGATACTATTTGTCATAGAAACACACAGTAATGTGTATATATATGTATATATACATATATACAAATAAAATACACACATTATATTATTTTCTGTTTAAGGACGATACTTTCTAAGTACATCTATGTATGTCACCAAAGAGCATAATGAAGAATACTTTCTCAATTTAAGACATGAAAGACATTTTAAACAATGAATTAGCTTCTGCTTGGTAGCTCTGTGTGTTCATTTTTCAGGCATCTATCTTCAATATTTAACCACCTGATCTTGGGGGTCAAAGTCGTGTAATGAAAGATCAGTGAACTTGGAGTCAGAGAATCAGGCTTTGAGTCCTCCAGTTCATATTCACTTGGGCCCAATTCCTTAAATTTTCTGAGTGTTGTCATCAAACACTTCACTCAGCACTATATTTTCAGAATGTAGCTCTCTCACTGCCAGAAGAGAGGACATTCAATTATGCATATTTTATCAGTTCCAAGGTAATGATTTTCTTCTACACATTTTAAAGCCTCTGAAATTAGGATGCACTTGATAGGGTGTCATAATTTATTTGGCAGTGATTTTTCTTTCTTGGTTGCATGTAAAATAATGACACAGCTCAAAATTGGTAGTGTCCAAATTCAAAGGAATCTGGTGTATTTGTGGATGAATGGAAGGAGGTGAGGAATGACTAGAACATGCCCAGAGCCTTCTGCTCAGCCTCCCTCCACAGTCCACAGTTCTAAAACTAACCTCCTCCCTTTCAAAGATAAAAAAGCTGAACCCAGAAAGTGAGAAGTGACTCGCTGAAAACTATGGGGCTAGTTAATAGTAGATCTGGCTAGAACTCAAGTGTCTTGACTTCAATCAAACCCTACCTTTCCTCTCACAATCTTATTTTACTAGCATAGAATCTTAAGGACTTTTGAAGATAATAATAATCTCTTAGTTTACCAGAGATTCAAAATCACTTTTTAGTGCCATTGTTTTCATGTTTAGTTATGGTGTAAATCTACTCACTCTCTGCTTCCTTCTATTCCAAATTAAATCAAAAAGGTAAAAAAAATATCTTTTTCTTCTATAATTGTTTTCAAATCTGGACAAAAAATACCAAGTTAATTGTTATTTCAATGAAACCATTAACCTTTGACCTTCTTATGGTATAATTCCACTGAATTCCTTTAGGTTGCTAAAAAAGTTAGCATAAATATTAATGATAAACAAGTTCATTGATAAAATTAAGACTGTAGTTTTTAAAAAACATTTCAAAATATTTTTCAATTGGGTTCTGTCATACATTCCTTCCTTTTGAAAATCGAAAATTAAAGCCATATAAAAGCTGCTTTTGTAACACATGGAAGAGTCTTTTTTACATATATTATATATGTGCATATTATATATTATTTTCCTGATTTATGGGTTAGTTTCATCCATTTGATCTAATATAAATCATTTATGGGGATTTATGGGGGATTTTGGTGCTCATATTCAGTTGGAGTTGCTCTTTCTCAGTTTTGACAGGTAAACTAAAATATCTGTTGGCTGCAGAGATGTTACCAAGAACTATGCAAGGGTTTTTAGACCTGTGGTGTGTCACTTTAAACAACCTTTTATGCTTTTTTGACATACACTATCCATTCCCCTAGTGGGAATTTGGAACATTCCAAGTAATGATCACAACATCCTGTGCATCTTACTAAAACAATATATAAATATCTATTTTCAAGAGAGTTTTTAAAATTGAGGTAGAAAATATTATTCTTTACAAGTTGGTGCTTGACACTCTTATTGAATTGAATAAGTATTCAAGTAAATATATGAATACTTATGGTTTATTTTCCTGATAGCACTAATGCCAGTCCCTGTGCAGAAGCTTCTCCTGAATGTGACAATACATTTATGCAAATATTACTGAATCTCTTCTCATTAATTTCTGCCATAAACTGGGACAGACTTTGGCCACTGTCCAGAAGGGTTTTCTCTGAGCAGCAAGTTATCAGGTATTGATGAATTGCCCTGGCAGGTTTGGAGGCTCAAGACACGTGACTCTTCTTACAAAGCTGGCACCTGACATCTGTCACTTTGAGGAGGAACCAATGACATCCAAGAAAGCATAGCCAACCATTCTCTGCATGCCATCTTCCATCAGCAAGTTCGGTCTTGTTTATTATAACATAGTTGGCAGTGAATCTGGATAATTTATGGATGGCTTACATGCTCTGACTCTTTATGAAAGCAGCTGTTCTCCTCATGGCATAAAATCCCGAAGTTTAACACTGAAGTTTGTTTCATGCTAGAATGTTAAGTAGTGAGTATTTTTGAAAGCACTGAACTCAATTTGTTTCTATCAAAGGCAATAATGAGTCTCCAACTTTTATCAGTTCTTGGGAATAGGAATCTGGTCTTGAGTCTCAAAAATTTCAAAACTACAGTGATAAGTACCTTTAGTCCTGATCTTCAGGTTTGCCAAATTATATTTTAACAAGGCTATGAATGGAGAATTTTCTAGATATATAAATGTATCCTACTGCAGCTTTCAATTGACAGGAAAGGAAAACACATTTATGTTTATGGAGTCAGCTTTTTTCACATCCTTGATAGGGTCCTGGATATTTTACATTCATTTTGTGAAATATATTGACATTGTCTCCTACTGTCACACATTGTGGGGGGGGGGAATATTTTTGTTAGGCCACATAAAATTCGGTGGTGAACATTAGCTTTGGAATAGCCTATGGGTTCCATAACTCCTCATTTAATTATATTCAAATGGGCAGAAACTCAGTAAAAAAAAAAAAAACCTCAAAATACAAATAGGAAGAAAGGTAAATAAAGAGCTAACATATCATGATCATACTTGAGTAGATGAGAATCTCTGAAATGTAGTCATGAAATGTGACACAGTAACTATCTTAAATGGGTTGGCCTGCAGGGAGAGAATTTCTAAAATAATATCTACATGAGGTCTTTTTTCATACCAGAATGTAATTTTGTTTTCATTGGTGGATAAGTAACAACTGGAAGAAACTTCCATAGTGAATCTTTGCTCCATGCTGATTTTTTTTACTTTGACCCACACATCCATTCCTATGGAAACATAGGTTGAGTCTTTACAACAAAGGGTGATGGGTCCTGGGAGGAGAGACGCAGTAGGGAGAACAGAGGGTGAGGAAAGGGCAAAGTTAAGAGGAAGAGTCAGAGGCTTTTTCTCAGTGGTGATTAGCTTAAGGCTACAGCTTACACTGTGGGCAGTCAGGTAGCTGTTTCCATGGTAACAACCAGAACAGCAGAGTTATCAAAATGTGGTAAGTTGCAAAGGCAGAAAATAAAATTCACTCTGTTGCTTATAGAGCAAAAGAGCTAGCACATTTCCTATTTTTTTCTAGACAAGTTAAGTTAAGAAGGTGGGGATTGTAAAGTTAGTGGAATATTTCTTTTGGGTTATTTTCTATGAAATATTGGATTTGTGAGCTTAATTTTAATCATGAATTATTAAAACTGGAAACCAGGGTATACAGGTTCTCTGGAAGTACCACACATGTCACCAAATTCAAGACAGCCAATGTCCAGGGGACTTTAGATCTTTCAGAACCCTTTCAAGTTAATGCACAAACTTATTATACTGGTCTGTTTTTCCACCTTTGTAAATGCCTTGGCCTCTACAAGTATCACCAAGTTATAAAAGAATATTAATTGAGAAGGAGATATAGAATATCTAAGATACATGAGTTAATTTTGTGTGTATGAATATCTTTCTGAAAACAAAGATGACAAACCGGACCTAGACCACCAGTGACTTTAAAGATGGGGAAGGTGTGGCAAAGGACAGAATGTGTCCCTTCAAAGTTCCCATGTTCTAAATTTTTAGGAATCAGGTCTGTTTTATTTCTCCCAGGAACATGAATATTGACTGTTTAGTAACAAATTATGTAGATTTATTATATGAGTCCCAACATTGAATTTGTCATGGTTTTTTACCAACTGGAAATCAGGACTGCACAAATGTCATTTTCATGTAAAATTCTACAGGGGATACCATGAATTTTGATAGTGTACTCTAAACTAATTTAAACTGCAGGCATCAGTTAGATACCAGTTATAAAATGGAATTGTAAAAAAACACCTTCACCATCCAGATTATTTACTATTTCATTATATTTGGCACACTCTGTGAGCATGCAGTCTAAGATGGGCTGTAATAAACAGTCATGTTAATATCCTGGAGCAAGTATGCACCAATACTTGACATGAAAATGATTAAGATGCCTACCTAATTCATATACGTGAGTGTTTTGTGGGCATTTTTGCATGATACCGAAAAATTGTTACTTGGGAATGTATGGGCTTAAGCAGCATCTAATACTTTTTCCTCTTTACAGTACATGAAGATGATGGGTGTGAACTCCTGCAGTCACTTTTTTGCCTGGCTGATAGAGAGTGTTGGATTTCTACTGGTTACCATCATCATCCTCATCATTATACTCAAGTTTGGCAATATTCTTCCTAAAACAAACGGGTTCATTTTGTTCCTGTATTTTTCGGACTACAGCTTCTCAGTTATTGCCATGAGCTACCTCATCAGTGCCTTCTTTAACAACACCAACATCGCAGCTCTGATTGGAAGCCTCATCTACATCATCGCCTTTTTCCCCTTCATCGTTATGGTTACAGTTGATGATGAGCTGAGCTACGTGGTAAAAGTGTTCATGGTGAGTCAGTGGTCGCATGGAATAGCCAGTGCGCAAGAACGATGGACCCTTTTTTTGTTGTGGTTTTCAGACTCTCTCACTGAAAGTACATGTATAGTTATTGAAATTTAGAAGTTTAGTCATTGCAAAATAAGCTTAACTGTCCTAATGATAGTCAGTTTTTCTACATCATTGTACACCATGCAAGCACCAGGCTATGAAAAGGAAGCAATTTCCCGTAGTTTCTAAAACTGTAAGTTGATATTGTTAAGAAATAGTTCCTGAAGAAAGAACAGTTAGAATATATCACATTCTGAAGAGCACCAAGAATTCTGACTTGAAAACCCCCATTACTAGAATTATTCTCATGTATCGATGATTGTCATGGCATACGACATAACTTACAGGCATGAAAACAAATGCACTGACAACACATAGTCAATTTTGAATTCCTTTCCTCCTTTTAATTCAAAAGTGCTCAATTAATTTAAGAAGTTTAGTGAAAGCATTGGGATTATGAATTTTAGAAAGTAGAAGTAAACCTCTTCATTGACTAAGAGTCATATTAAAACTTTGCTTTCCATAAACAAATAAAAAGTGATAAATAACTTTCTTCTAACTTTGAGTACTTTGGATTTAAACAAACTTTAAAATAATAATTTGTTGCAATTATAAGTATTCAACCAGTTGCTATTTTAGTGTTATTTCCTCATAATACTTCTGTTACCTGAAATCAATTTACGAAGTAAAAATACAGTTTGGCTTCTAACATTTCATTTGTTTTTTATCTTAACATTGTATTACTTTGTGCTTATCTATTTTATAAATTGCTGAGCAACATTTAATACGTTTAGACATATATTTTGGACATATGACAATTTTTTTTTCAAGTTATCATTTCCCTACTCTTGTTTTCTGCCATTTCTTCTTCTCTTCTTTCAGAGTTGTAGCATGCTTGGTAAGGGACCTCTGTATTTTTAAATATGATTTTATTTACATATGTCCAAAGTTTAAGTATGTCAAGGTCCATCTGGGTGAAAAGTATGAAGTCTTCAAGAGCTCTGATGGCTGCTTGTTCTCTTCACAGAGCCTCCTGTCGCCAACAGCATTCAGCTACGCCAGTCAGTACATCGCGCGATATGAAGAGCAGGGCATTGGTAGGCTCCTTTCTGTGAAAGTGGGTTTTTGTCGTTCAGGACCGCCATATAGCTCACACAAGAATAAATGCATGTGTTCACTTCGTAGGTCTTCAGTGGGAAAATATGTACAGCTCCCCAGTTCAGGATGACACCACCTCCTTTGGCTGGCTGTGTGGTCTGATTGTAGCCGACTCCTTCATTTATTTCCTTATTGCTTGGTACGTCAGGAATGTCTTCCCAGGTACGAACATACTCCCTACACATGCCTGTTTTTTATGGTTGTCACCATTATGAGTTGGCTAATATATATTTTCTAATATTTGATTCACCATATATAATTTTTAAAAATAAATATTTAAATTCCAAAATTAACCAAAATTTCTTCAGGATGAGATAATGCACCTAGGGGGTTCCTTTTTTGATGTTTCTTAAAAGGATGGAGTGAATTAAGAAGCATGGAATCCAGTCTTTTCAAGTGGGAGTACAAGGCAAAAGCCAAGTTTCTGCATTCGAAGGAGAATTTGCCCAATTCTGATGGAAAATGACTAGTTGGATTTCCCTTCCTAGCTCTCAAGTGGCCATCATTTCTAGCATGCTTGGGAATTTTCCGTTAAGCCATATTTATATTTGCACAAATGTGTAAAGGTAGAAATAAGATCAATGATCGCCTGGGACTTGGCTGGGAGCAGGGACTATCTGCAAAGGGGCTTGAGAGAACTTTTTGAAGTTTCAGAAATATTCTAATATGTGGTGACAGTTGTCCACTTTTAAAATTTTACTAAAATCATCTAACTCTGCACTTACAATGAGTAAATTTTATGGCACATAATTATATCCCAAAGGAGCTGTTTAAAAAGGAAAGAATTCTTTTAAAAAGTTATGTTTTTTACTTTGAAAACTGAGAGCACTCTTAGTTTTATACAGTATCAAAAAATGAAACTACTTCCTGAACCATATATAGTCATCTGTTATTTAGCTATTGATGCTTAATATTAACGATCAATTAATAGCTATTCTTCCTAATACATTTTTATTACAGGTACATATGGCATGGCGGCTCCATGGTATTTCCCAGTTCTTCCTTCCTATTGGAAGAAGCAATTCGGGTATGCAGAGGTGAAGCATGAGAAGAGCAATGGCCTTATGTTTACTAACATCATGATGCAGAACACCAACCCCTCTGCCAGCAAGACAAGTAGGTCAACAACACGCATTGTTATGAGAGAAGTGATATAAAATTTACATGACTAGTGATTTTAATTATGTTTTCCTAAATGGCAAGATTGTTCTTTTCATCATGGATGAGTATGTCTACACATATGTGTTTGGACTCTTATGGAGATTAAATTGTGGCTTTTTCTGGGCTCATTAGCTTAGTTGGTTAGCATATGGTGCTAATTAGTCCAAGATTGTAAATCCCTTTGTGGTCCAGTTAGACTCATACAGAGAAAAATCTTCTTGCTTGGCTACAGTCTGCACCCCAAACTCCAGCCATCTGTCACTAGTCATAAGGAGTAACCAAGTAACAAGTATGGATAGTTTAGCATAACCTATCACCAACACTGGACAGTTTCAAGTTCATGTCTTACTGACATTGGGTGAGTAGTGTCACCTTCATAAAGCAAGGACGGCCCACAGAGATGGTCCTTTTGTGATGCCTGAAGGAGATGTAGAGAGTAATTAATGCACTGGGTTCTGTAAACCACAGAAGAGCTAGCCTTGTCACTGTGCAATCACACCTTGTAGACATTTCTTTCATAAGTTGGTATCATCCTATCCAATCAGAGAACCCAACCTTAGACTTGTTTTTTGAATATTTGAGATTTGCTGAATAAAACAGAGTTCACTCTAATGTTACAGTTTTTCTGGGACTGTATTTTCTGACAGAGAAGGGTCATGAAGACCTTAGAGAATGTAGCTCCACATTCTTTAACCTACTGAGGAGGCTAAAAGCTGAAATAGGTCATTTGTTTCCAGAATTATATTTTACATAGAGGGTTGTAATTTTAATTAAGAAAAAGTCCAACTCTGGCCGTGCTCTCTTTCTTGGTGAGCTTACAATGACTTCTCTTGATTTCTCTACAGGTCCTGAATACATGTTTTCTTCCAATATTGAACCTGAGCCTAAGGATCTAACAGTCGGGGTGGCCCTGCATGGAGTCACAAAGATCTATGGCTCAAAAATCGCTGTTGATAACCTCAATTTGAACTTTTATGAAGGGCACATTACTTCACTGCTGGGGCCCAATGGAGCTGGGAAAACTACTACCATGTATGTTACTTTATAATACTTATCATAGACGCATATTATTCAATATTTCCTCAACTCTTTCAAAAAATTAAAGCTCTTACATCTCCCAGATGGATTAAGATGGCTCAGCTTACACACTGAAGGATGGAGTCTAAATCAGAGATCCTAAACTGTGAGCACAAAGGCCAGATCAGGCCCAGCAGACAGGTTTATTTCTTCTACCTGGTATTGCTCCCCATCCTCCCAGTACTTCTTACAATGTTTAATTCAGTGCCAATATTTAAAAATAAGGGAGTTTTCTAATTAAAAATATTCTTGGCATCTCTTAGATAAAACAAAGTTTTGGCAACATTGAGTCCACAGTCTTGGCTTGGGACAATTGGTTGGGGCATAATAGCAACTTTTCTCTTAAAAGAGGTATCTGCTTCCTAATTTATTTCTGGTCCCTACCAATTCAGACAATCTCATGTGCCCAGTCTGTTTTCACTTATTTGCATTCTATGCTCACATATAAGCTTGAGTTTACATGCTCCGGTATAAACACACACTCAGCCCCAGCTGCTCCTTCACAGGGAAGCTTTGCCTTGATTCATAAAGAAATGAAAGAATCACCAGCTCTCAGATACAGATCAAAAAGGGCAGAAGTGGCACATGCACTCTTCTTTCTCAGTCTTCACTTAACTAGCATTTTCCTATGTCTGAATGGAGAAAAGATGCAAATGTTTTAGAAGTGGCATTGTTTAGATTTCGTGTTCTGGTTATCCACTTCCCACACTCCACATTGCTTATCTGGGAGCCAGCTCTAAGATGCTGTTGGCATTCTAGCCCTTATTTGAGAAAAACAGTCAGTAGCTGGATATCTTATTTAGTATCATCATGAGTAAATTCAGCGACTGCCAAAGTGTTTTCAAATTAATTTGTTTTTTGAATAAAGGGGGGAAGGAAGGTCATGAAATGAGTCAACATGATATAACTATTATATGACCTGTTGGCTCATATAATAGTTGAGAGTTGGCTTTCTAGTGTGAATAGAGTGCTTAAAAGGCAAGATCTCTAACAGGCAATGAGAAGCCCATGAAGAAAAGAGATAGAGAAAGCTTTTGAAGAGGCTGTCATTTTAGCTGAGAAAGTCACCATCTTATTCTTCTGAATATGAACCTTTAATATAAAGAATGAGATATTATATGTGTTTTAATGGGGAGGATTGCACATTGTACTGATTCCCTATTTAGTCCACAGTAGTCACTGGAGTTCTCAGCACTAGTTAGGTACTGAGACAGAGCAGTGAGAAAACAGATCCTTTCCCTGACCCCACAGAGCTTACATTTTAGTGAAGAAAATGGATATTAAATAATTTCCCAATTTACCAACCATCTAGAAGATGGTCAGGAATTACCTCAGTGAGAATAGCCTAGCCACAGAGTGGACAAAGGGACTGGAGATGGCAAACGAGCATGCAAGAGTAGAGTTAGAAGCCGCCAGCAGCACAGGCAAGTGGTGATGCTGGCTTGCACTGTGGCGTGGCTGGGAAAATGGAAAGATGTGGGTGGAGTTATGAGTCTAAGAGAGGAGGAAGATGCAAAACCAGCTGGATCTGAGGCTTGTGCAACTACTGTATTAATTCACTAGATGGTGAAGGAGATAACACCAATAAGGACAGGTGGGAGTGCAAAGACTGTTAGTTAATTTTAAACATATTGAGTTAGAGGACCCTGGAAGATATCTTCTGGAGACGTGCACAGCCTCTTAGATATATAAAACAAGCCTGGAGGTGAGGGATGAGATCAGGGCTAGAGATCTACCTTTGAGACTAACAACCTGTAGATACCATCCGATGCTAAGGAAGTATATCAGTTTGCTAAAGGAGAGAACGTACTGGCAATTAAAAAGTCCAACCATTTCTGTCATTATTATCATCATCATTATGTAGTATTTATGCAACACCCTAAATTATGAAGAGCTTAAAAGTAATTTTTATTTTTTATTGCCATTTAATACCATTTTATTTCATAGTTTTACCTTGCCTAAGGAAATAAACTGATAACATTTTTTCTGCTAACAGATGAGTTGTATTTATTCCTAAAATCTAACTTTAATGCTTGGCTTACACCAACTTTATCATTTCTCTATTTCCAGCTCCATGTTGACTGGGCTGTTTGGGGCCTCAGCAGGTACCATCTTTGTTTATGGAAAAGATATCAAAACAGACCTACACAGCGTACGGAAGAGCATGGGAGTCTGCATGCAGCACGACGTCTTGTTTAGTTACCTCACTACCAAAGAACACCTTCTCCTATATGGCTCCATCAAAGTTCCTCACTGGACTAAAAAGCAGTTGCATGAGGAAGTAAAGAGGTCAGTTATGGGAGGACTGAGAATATGCATTGGCAACTCAAAGAGAAATCGAGCTACTATAGTAATAGGAAACATTTTCTCACAAACCAACTGATTTTTAGTTTTTTACTTCTCTGATGGTGAATACATTTAATGCCATATACAGGAATTGTTGAAATCTCTTCAACTCTGGCTTCTATATTGCCCCCAATCCTCTGTTTCTAATCTCCATGACTACTGTACCAGTCCAAGCCCCCTAACTGGATCCCCAGGTTCTGTTCTCCCTTATCTAGTCTTTTCTGCACAGAGCATCCAGGCTGACTTTCGTAAACTGCAGATCAGAGTATGCTGTCCCTGAGACCAAGACCCTCTCATGACTTCTCACCACACGCAGTGGGGAACTCAGTCATGTCTTTATCCAAGCCTACCTCTGAGGCCCTACTTGACCTGCCTCCAATCTCACTTCTGACTCATTTCATTCTAGTCTCCCAACACTCCCTCTGCCCTAGGCACACTGGCCTGGTTGCACACTTGGTTATGCTAAGCTTGCTCCAGCCTTAGGGCTTCTCACTTCCTGTTCCATCTCCTCAGAGCAGCTTTTCCCAAACAGCCATTTGACTTTCCCTTTCACTTCCCTGGTCTCTGATGAAATGTCACCTTTTGAGGAGACCTCCATATATAAAACAGGTGCCTATAACAGCATGCCCCAGGTGCTATTTATCTCCTGTCCCCTGCTTTATTCATTTTCATTGAGCTTATCACCACCTGGCATATTATAAACTTACTTGGCAATATGTTTGTCAACTAAATTTTCTCTGCATCCTTCCTCATAGACACACATATCAGAATTAAACTGTTTGTGGGTAGGAGCATTACCTGCTTACTTCTTTCCCCCAGCACCTAAAACAGAGTCTGGCACTGAAAGGCCAGATTCTCTATAAATATTTGTCAAATGAGTGAACAAAAGAATGAGCCATATATTCCCTTATGTTGTTTCCTGAGCAGTAATTTTATAACTGCAACTAGATGATACATAATAGAAAAGTATGTCAAGAATTTTCAATAGTTTATTGCACCTTGCTGAGCACATGATGGTTGTTTAGTGAATATCTATCATTTAGGGTACTTATTATATTTTTTCTAATATTTAAATGGTCTAGCTGTAAAAAATAACCACCATTCATTATTTTTGAAGGACTTTAAAAGATACTGGACTATATAGCCATCGCCATAAGAGAGTTGGAACATTGTCAGGAGGCATGAAGAGAAAGTTATCCATATCCATAGCTCTCATTGGTGGATCAAGGGTGGTCATTTTGGACGAACCATCCACTGGAGTTGACCCATGTTCTCGCCGAAGTATATGGGATGTTATATCCAAGAACAAAACTGGTATGAGTGCCTTCTTATAACTTCTCCACCCAACAGTTGTAAGTTTGCTCTCTGGGATACATACACACAAGCAAGCTGAAACTTTTCTGTTTATGACACCCACCAAAGGCCTCACATGGACTTTTCCCAAGTCTTCGTTCCTCCCAATTAAATTTCTGGACCAATTAGTTAATATCAGTGTAGTGCCCACTGTGAATTGACCACTTAACTGGCCTTTTTGAGAGCATGCAAATCCAATAGACATTCCAAGTTCTGCGTAGAGGAGCTTAGAATCTAATTAGAGACACCAAACATACACAAACGAAAATAAACTGAAAACAGAATAAATAAGCACTAACAGGATGTGAAGCAAAGAGCAATCAGAGCAGAGTGGATTAATCAGAAAGGAATATTCAAAAAGTCTTTAAAATTAATGCTTCTTCATAGTGGTGAACAAAATGGGGGGGGGGCTGGGGGGTTAGGAGGGTTGGAAATAGAAAAGGAGAGACCTCCAAATATTTTAGGAGTAGCCCTGAATTTCTCTTTGATCCTTTGGGAAGCTCCTTCTGGTCAGTTTTTCTGTTACCTCATAAATATGAGTCTTCCCATAAATTGCAAGATTTACTTGTGCTAATTCTCTGTATCTTGGGAACCGTGTTTTCATTTTTCATCCTTGGTTGTTCCACTCTGTATTTTCAAGCCAGAACAATCATCCTCTCCACACACCACTTGGACGAGGCTGAAGTACTGAGTGACCGCATCGCCTTCCTGGAGCAGGGAGGGCTGCGCTGCTGTGGGTCGCCCTTTTACCTCAAGGAAGCATTTGGGGATGGCTACCACCTCACGCTCACCAAGAAAAAGGTTTGTAGGAGAGAAAATACACCTTAGTATGGGGTCATAAGTTAATTTTGTATGAAACAGAGGCAGACTCTCTCCAACTTTATTCGTTGCTAAAATTCACTATTAGTATGTTGGAGTCATATTTCTCAAACCTGAGCAAGCCTCAGGACACCTGGCGGGTCTAGGGAAACTCAGACCTCCAGCCCCACCCCAAGAGTCCCTGATTCTGTAGGTCTGTCTGGGATAAGGCTCCAGAATTTACTACATTTCTAAGGAGGTCCCAGGTGGTGCTGATGCTACGGGTCTGGGAGCACACAGTGAGAACCACCATATGAGGTAGAAAATGATTTTTGTCCTTGGGTTACTGATGAAGAATCAACCCTTTATTTTCTCCAGCATTTTATCCTGTAAGGCTAAAAGCTAGATGTTCTGTTCTATCCAAAGCAAATGAAGAAAATATGCCCTCATGTACTCACTCTCTGGCCAGTACTCCTCAAGTGGCAATGCAGAGTCCAACTCAGACAAACCATTGGTGCTTGGCTTTTAGATCTTTAAAGACCAAAAATGCTGACTTAGGGTCCCTGCACTGCCTAAAATTGCACAGGGTGTATCAAATTGTGTGAGGTATATATTCTTTCAGTCAGGTTTTGACCACTATCATTTATTTATCTAATCATACTGATGTGATTTCCAAAATATAAAAAGCAGTTTCTTGCTATATTTATCAATGCATTCAAAAATTTTTGTATTAAGTATGTGTTATGCCTTATCATGTGCCTAAGACATTATTCTAGGTACTGGGGATATTGCAGTGGACTGATGACATTCAAATCTCTGCCCTTCTAGAGTTTATATTCTAATAAAGTGTGGAGAATTCAGGTGATTCAACTGATGAGTGTATTATTTAGTTTATTAGCAGGTGATAAATGCTATGGGTAGAAATAAAGCAGAGGAAGGCACCTAGGGAATGCTGAGTGGTGCCATTTCAAGTAGAGTAGTAAGAGAAGGGGTCTCTGAGAAAGTGACATGTGAGCGGAGGGAGAGTTGGAGCCCAGGAGAGAATGAGCCATGTTACTATCTGGGGGCAAAGAAGCAATTGTAAAGGCCCAGAGGAGAGGCTGTGCCCGAGCCTGAAGCACTCTTAACACAGAAAAGAGACTGTAGTTTCAAGTGACAGGGAGGATGGTGGGCAGTGAGGCTGGGGAAGGGATACAGTGAGATGGGAGAATGGAGCCAGAGAAGGGTTATTTGCATGCACCTACAGGGACCCCTGTGGGGCAGGGAGCCACTGAAGGAGTGATGTGAGTTCTGAGGTCTGGGGTGGCCGGGAAGAACTCACCACCCCACATCAGGGCCCTGGGACACTGCAGGGTAAAGACAAAGGAGTGTTTAACCTCCGGTTTTTTCTTTCCCCTAGAGTCCAAACCTAAATGCAAGTGCCGTGTGTGACACCATGGCTGTGACAGCGATGATCCAGTCGCACCTCCCTGAAGCTTACCTGAAGGAGGACATCGGGGGAGAGCTCGTTTATGTGCTTCCTCCGTTTAGCACCAAAGTCTCGGGGGCCTACCTGTCACTCCTAAGAGCGCTGGACAACGGCATGGGCGGCCTCAACATCGGCTGCTACGGCATTTCCGACACCACTGTGGAAGAGGTGCTCCTGGACGTTTCTTAAAGCTGATATTATTGCTGTTCTCTTAAAATAAAGCTGTGCCATTTTTTTTAAAGAACAGCAATATTTTTAAGTGAACATTTCATAAAATCTTAAAATTACCCCAATATCATTCTTATACAAGACTGACTTCTAAGAAAAAAAAGAAAAAAAAAATGTTGCTCCAGTTAGAGAATGCCTATATTGTACATACAAATATGTTCACTTCAAGCCAAACTTATTTGTCTCCATAAATGTGATAAGAATGGAAAGTCAAAATTGAGCCTAGAAACTAAAGATATGCATGATTTATATTAATGAAGTATAATGTCTTTTCTTTCTAGGTCTTCCTGAACTTGACTAAGGAGTCACAAAAAAATAGGGATATGAGACTCGAGCACTTAACACAAAAGAAGATTGGAAATGCCAGCACCAGCGGCACCTCGACGCCGGATGACCTGTCCGTGAGCAGCAGCAACTTCACAGACAGAGATGGTATGAATCAAAGTGTGTGTTTTGCTTGATAAAGGACATAAGTAAGAAAATTCATGTGATGGATTTTGATTTTTGAGACTCAATTTTAAATTGTCTCTCTAAATTCAAAAAGCTTAAAGAAATATAAATTTGGAGTAAAACATATTTACTCAAAATATATTTTTTAAATGTTTATTTATTGATTTTTTTTAGAGATAGAGGAATGGAGGGTGGGGGGAGTGGGAGAGAGAGCAGAAAGACAGGAACATTGATATGTCATGCCACTGATTTCTGCATTCATTGGTTGATTCTTGTACGTGTTCTGACTGGGCAACCACACCCACAGCCTTGGCATATCAGGATGATGCTCTAACCAACCTAGCTACCTGGCCAGGGTCTCTATTTCAAAAAATAGTCAGAGAATGTTGAAGAAATTCCTCATTAGGACAATGGTGAGTATTCCTCTACCCACCAGTAGTTGTTTTCAACATGTAACTAACAAAAATCTCAGATTTGTGTTCAACAAGTTAAAATCCTTCTTGTAACAGGCACTGTTCCACAACCGACAAAGTAACCTTTTAAAGTAGTTCACTCACTCTTATTAGATATATCTGGGTGGAGCTAATAGTCATTTTTAAAAAGTTAAAAACATAGTCATCACTCATTGTGGAACCTCATTGGAAAACATGTCGAATCTTCCCACCTCTCCTAGCAATTCAGGTGCTAAGAAATTCAGGCTCTGAGAAAATGTGTTTGGGGGAGGGTCTCTGAACTGATGAAGTTGGAGCCAATGGCTATGACTCTGTAATAATAGGTCTCTCTTCCCAATTCTTCACACAATACACGATTGAAAAATCATGTTTCTTAACACAACTTTGAGGAATTGAACTCTTTTGAAAATAATTTCTATGCAGTTATTCTCTTTCTGACAGTTAATTTATTTCTTTGAAGACACTATTTATTTAAGGAAACATATAGTAAAATATTATATAAATTATGAAATAGTCATTTCAACAGTTTGTTTAAATTGATAAAAATCTCTAGGAACAGAACTTTTAATTAAGCAGTTGCCTGGCTCTAAAACTCAGAAAAGATCATCTCTAATGTTTGTATAATTCTGGAACTTGGAAGTCTCATTTGTCTTCTGCCTTATTCCTCATATATCATCTTTTGGGGAATATAATTGTCTACTCCATGGAATTGAGGACTTTGAAAGTGGTCATCTGCTTCAGGAAGTAAATGTTATACATTTGCCTCATAATTTGAAACACTTTTTCAGCCAAAAATACCTGTTATTGACATTATATTTTAGAAATCTCATTTGCTCCATTTGATACATCTGTAAATCATCCACCTGTAATTTCTCAAGAAACAGAAAAGCATACTAATTAACTTAAAATATTAAGCTCTGTCTACAATTCCCCTCTGCAGAGATATGAGTTTGCATTTAAATTTGTTCACACTGTTAAATTGGAGTTCATTTTAAATTAAGCAGCTTTGTATTTTTCCTTATCAGCTAAATGAAGATCATGATTTTTTGTGTTGCATAATTTGTGATGAAGAATTTTAACTACCCACAGAGCTGACAAATACTGTCATCTCATTGCACGGCTTGCTTGGCGGCAGGCCTTAGGAAAGAATGGTGTATCTGGTCCTATTTTTTAAAGGGTGCTGCTGGAATTATCAGTTGTAGGGGCACTGACGGGGAAACAGTTTATGACCTGCACGGCCGCTCTTACTCCTAGAAGCCATGGAATTGTCCTTAGCACCCAAAGAGCATTTCAGAAGGGACAAGGGTAGATGTTTTGCCTAAAAAGCTCTTTTTTGTGACTCAGGTGGTAAAAAATGGAGTTTTGAAATGCCATAGAGTTACTCCAAATTTCTAAAGAGAATGTAGTGAATAGGTGTTTGAACTAGAATTATACTTTAGAGGAGAGCATTCTCCTTTTGTCACGTTTAAGGTGAATCCATTGGACTTCACATTGAGAGTGAGAGCCAATGAGACTTATAATCATGAAGTTCACCACAGTGGGAATGAGTTCTTAGACTAGGTTGATGTTTTGGTTTCCATTTATTGTATTTGAATTCAATCTCTTGGTGGAAGCAACCTCGTCAGTATTAGTAATTAGTAATGCATACTGAGCCTGCATTGAGACTGGAGATTGGGGACAATGCTCATTTATAAAATTCTAGATATCCCTTTGACATGGAAAACTACTATGACATGATAATATTTTGCATATAGTGATTTATAATTTTCAAAGCACTTTTGCATGCAGCCCTATGACATGAAGTGGCTCAGGCTCAAAGCTGATAAATCCAGAGCTGAACTAAAATCCAAATCTTTAAAATATAAGATTTTCCCACCATATCACATTATATTATCTGCCCCTAGGTTTTTGAAGTAACTTCATGACTTGATTTATCAAGGCTCCCCAGAAGCATATCAAATCTCTTTTTCTTAACCAGACAAAATCCTGACAAGAGGAGAGCGGTTGGATGGCTTTGGACTCTTACTGAAGAAGATCATGGCGATACTCATTAAGAGGTTCCACCACACCCGCAGAAACTGGAAAGGTTTCATTGCTCAAGTTATCCTCCCCATTGTCTTTGTAACCACTGCCATGGGGCTTGGCACACTGAGGAATTCCAGCAACAGTTACCCAGAGATCCAGATCTCCCCATCTCTTTATGGTGCCTCTGAGCAGACTGCCTTCTATGTGTAAGTTTCCTCCCTTTACCCAGAGCGATCTTTCCACATTGCTTCCAGAGGTATGGTTGCACCTGAATGAATGCAATGAAATGCTGCAGAATAAGAACTTAGAGGCCACAGTACCTAATTCTGTCACAGGATTGGACAGTTTGATTTATTGCGACGTGACATGTCTACTGCCAACAAATAACATTTAAGAGTTTATGTGTTCACCTAAAGATAAAGTTATAGTAGATCTTTATTTTTAATGACTAGACTTTAATCAAGAGAGTTATGTTAGGTATGGCTTCCCAATCTATTGGAATAGATAGCAAATGATTTTTTATTTGTTTTACAAATTAAATAATAATGTCAGAATGTTGTGTAATATAATGTTATGTATACCATATGTAATCACTAAATGCACCTGACAATCAGAAGAATAACAAGGCAGCCAAATGAAGATGTGTGGGTTTCTTCCTGTAACACTTTTTATCTCTGTGATTAAGTCTTAGATTTTTAAGACAGCTGTCACCTAGAGAGCCTATTCTATTTACTCTATTACTTACGAGCAGCAGGTTAATACAAGAGACTAGTGAAGGAATCATGGATCTGTTTCTGTCCTTAATGTTGCAGGAATTCTAACCCAAATACAAAAGCCCTGGTCTCGGCAATGTGGGCCTTCCCTGGCATCGACAACAGCTGCTTGAACATCAGTGATATGTAAGTGGTTCTTGTCCTTTTTCTTCTCTTCCACATTCCACTTTGTGTGTGTGTGCACACGGGCACGTTGAGGGTGTGTGAGTGAGTGGATGTGGACCATTGGGCTGGAGAAGGGCAGTGCAATGACAGAAATGTGTGTAATGAATGTATTCTGTGTTCTTTTGTTCACTCCCAGGCTATGCTGTAATAATAATAAAAACATGCTTTATAACTTGTAAAGTTCTTTTCTGCAACATATTTTCATTTCGCAATCACAGCAACCCTGTGAATTACTAATCCCATTTTTAAGGTGAAGACACTGAGGCTCATAGGGACTAAGATTTTTATATAAAGAAGTTTAGGAGAAAGTTTTACAGCTAAAGCTGAGACCCAGGTCCCGTCATATTCCCGCCGTATTGACAATTTACTGATTTTAACACTGTTTAATTATTAAGTGCTCTCCCTCAGCTCCCCCCAAAATGTCAGATTACTTGAAATTTTTTTCTGTTTCTTGGTGCAATGTACATCCAACCAAGAAGACATCAGTAATTTGTTCCTAGGACCTGAATTTAATATCAGATACTTCTTTCTATGCGCATACACAAACATGGGAATGCACACAATCCTCACTTCGATACCATTTTCACTTGCAGGAGTTGTTTAGAAAAAGACAGTCTGGGAGAATGGAACACGAGTGGAGAACGTATCACTAACTTCGGTGTTTGTTCCTGTTCAGAAAATGTCCAGGTAAGATGGAATTCAATTTTAGTGAAGTAGGGAAAAGAAATAAATAAATATCAAAACTTGAAAGATCTATGTAGGTTACCAAAGAGTCAGTATAATTTCATTTTGTGGAAGTTAGTAGCTCAGAGATGTGGACCTGGGCAGCTCAAACATACTGGCTTTGAACTTCGGGTCACTGTTGTAAATCCATCTCAGGACAAATTTCCAAACGTAGGTAATTCTGTGATGGTCTTTGTGGAGACTCACCGAAGATGAATTTTTGGTTTCAGTTCAGTTCCAGCCAGAAAGCTCTATATTTCGTGTAACGAAATGCCACCATAACTGTCATATTTGAAAACACAGTGAGACCACCACCTGAGTGGAGGTGGTGGGAGTCAGTAACGTGGAAGGCTAGAACAGAACTTCCTGTGTCTCTACGCAGCACCTCCAGAATGCAAGAAAAATTCATGTCCTGAAAGAAACAGAAAAAATTGTCCAATTATTGTTTACCCTGTCTGTATTCTATAGATGTACACTGTAGGCCTATCAATTCAATAAACTTTTAAGAAAGCCAAATTCACTGGGGAAATTAAAGAGAGTCGAAGAAAAGAGATCACTATTAGTCTCTGCGAGTCACTGTGTTGTCAGCCTACTTTCCCGTGGAGAGGATTCTCTCAATATTTTCTTCAAAGTTATCATGTGACTGTACCTTGAACTCTTTGTACAATATGTTAGAGTGAAAATGGTTTCAGTAAGTGCAGCCTATTTTTGTGTTTTCATGCAAGACAGTTACTAACAATAAGAACTGAGATTCAAAGGGCATCTTTTGGAATCCTTGCTGATTTAAATGTTAGTCTTAACTGGTACTCAGTTAATCTCTCCTCTAATCTATTTAATTTCTGAAATTCTTTATGTGTTTTGTTTAGCTTACAGTAAAAGTCAAAGAACAGTATTTAAATTTGGAATCTGGATACATTTTTTTTTAATAAAAAAGAAAAACCCCAGGAGATTAAAATTTTTTCAACCTAATACTCTGCTGATAAGAATCTAAATTTGTGTAAACAGTTTTTAAAAGTGTTTGGCAGTACCTACTAATGCTGAAGATATACATGCCATATGGCATCAGTAATTCCATTCCTATTATAAACCCACCGGAAATGGGAATAGGTTCACCGGGAGACATATACTAGAATATTTCTAGCAATACTGGTCCTACTAGCCACCCAAATTCCCACTGGCAGTAGAGTGGAGAAATCGAATGTAATATATTTCCACGATGGAATTCTCTACACAGCAAAATGGGAGTAATTGATCTGCAACAACATGTCTTATTGGAAGATTCTCACACACAAAAAAAGATGACTAAAAAAGCCAAATACAAGGGAGTACGTATAATATGACTCCATTTATGTGAAATTCAAAAGCAGGCCAAACTACCCGGTGCCGGTTGCCTTGCAGGCGGTAGTGACTGGGAGGGAGTGTGATGAGGGGGGTAGTGTTCTGTCTCCTAATCCAGTGACAGGTTGCAGGGCCTCAGTTTATCAGTTCACCAAGTGGTATACAGTGTGGTGTGTGTGCTTTTCTGTACGTATAATTCAGTATAAATTAAAGCTAAATTGTTACCCTGCACATATAAGGGTATCTTCCAATTTGTGAAACCAGAGCATTCTAGAATGTGATCTTCAGGTTGATACAACTCGATGTAAGGTGGATGAAATTCAGCAGTCATTTTTTTAGAGCAACCTGCAACCCTAGGCTCTTGGTACACAGGTGTGGTACTAGCCTCAAGGTGTGGGACATTGTGTGAAGGGATGGAAGGAAAAACGGAAAGATGCTGGGTTTTCCCCAAACTGCACTTCATGGCAGTGAAACATGGGAAGCTTCAATGCAAAGTAAGTGGTCAGAAAGTGTAGGAAGCTACAACCACAGAAATAAGTGGTTAAAACTAAGCTATGAGATTGTTTAGTAGTAATGTACCAAAGCACTTAATTTTAACAAATGTGCAATTATAATGTGAGGTGCTATTTATTTATTTATTCATTCATTCATTCATTCATTCATTCATTTATGTAATTGTTGTTCAAATACAGTTGAATGTATTTGAACAATTGAAATGTACAGTTGAATGAGTCTCCGATTCAACCACTCAAACTCCTTCATGCCCTGCATTGGAGCCTGAGAATTTAAGCCTGTTATCTTTTCAGTTTGGGGCAAACATTTTTTTTCTTCCCTGTGAATTACTGGGGGAATTTTGAGTCATCTTAGTGTTTCATGTTATTCTCCTAACATATCAAGCTTGTCGGTACAGTAAAAGAAAAATTGTACCTTAGTTGTGTTCTTTTTTGACAAGTGAACCCTAAACATATGTATGAGCTCTCTCTCTATGATAACTGTTTGTTCTAATTACTTGGCTTAGGCAAGTTGCCTTCCTTTTCAAAGCTCTTTTAAGTCACAAACAGACGCCACCCTCTGCCAGTGACAATTAATAGACAAATCGTGAGACTGAAGGTCCTTGACACTTTTGATTTGATTTGCACTGCACTGACCAGAAAGAACATAATTTTTAACTTTATTTTTCAGGAATGTCCCAGATTTAACTATGCTCCACCTCACAGAAGAACTTATTCTTCCCAAGTAATTTATGACCTCACTGGGCACCGCTTGGAAAATTATCTTATATCAACTGCTAATGAGTTTACGCAAAGAAGGTAAATGTACACTGTTAATAACATTTAATTTAGCATATCTTGCATTCTAATATTAATGCTAACTGCCTTCTGAACTTGAGACAATAGATGCAAATGTCTATTGATTATTTACGTGGTTAAATTATCTGTTTTATCTAAACAGCTTTATGTATTTAAAGTTTAAGTAATAACTCTAAATTAAGATTCATTTGAGCAAATTAAAAAGCATTGATTTTTTTCAGCCTCAAAAATATATTGTAAAGTTTGTACATTTTTTTCTTGAAGCAAAAGAATAGTTGTTGAGTGAATTATGCCAACTTGGAGAACTTTAAGCATTGCTTTCAGTGACAAATGGCCTTAGTTCCAATACAAATATGTGCATGTGGATAAAATGTATACATGTGTAGCAAGGCCCTGGGCAAATACTTGTCACTTAAGCATTTGCCATGGATGTAAGATTGGTAGGCTTGCATTTGTGAAAACATGGGTGGATCTGGAGGACACCATGCCGAGTGAAATAAGCCAACACAGAACAGAAATACTGCTTGATTTCACTTGTCTGTGGAAACTAAAATAGTCAAACTCATAGAAATAGAGAGTAGTATGGTGGTTGCCAGAGACTGGGTCAAAGGATATAACAGTTTCCGTTTACAAGATGAGTAGATTCTGGAGATGTAATCAACAGCAATGTGATAAAGTTAGCAATACTGTACTGCATACTTCAAATTCGATAAGAGCATGAATCTTAAGAGTTCTCAGCTCATACACATAATACAGACAAAGAAAATGGTAACTATGTGAGATGATGGATATGTTCATAAGTTTGATTGTGGTGATTATTTCACAATACAAATCAAAACATCAAACTGTACACTTTAAATATATACAATTTTTTGGGTCAATATACCTCAATAAAGCTGGGGAAGGGAGGAGTTGGTAGTCTTACAATAG
Source organism: Trachops cirrhosus (assembly GCA_028533065.1). Lineage (NCBI taxonomy): Eukaryota > Metazoa > Chordata > Mammalia > Chiroptera > Phyllostomidae > Trachops > Trachops cirrhosus. Next base: position 15,276,784 of record CM052541.1, read on the forward strand.
CTGCTCTTTTCTCCTTTCTTCTGTCTCTTCCCACTTTCATTTTTCAATGTACATAAAGGATAAAAGTTAGCTGTAAAATAATTAAAATCTACGGATAAACAAAAAAGAAAAAATAGTCTTTCTCTCCCCAGATACAACCACTATTGATTTTAATTCCAGAATCACCCTCTGGAAGGTGAAAGAAAATACCCTTCCAGAAATTTTCTAGTCAAAGATACATGCAAATATTTTCAACAAAATGGGGTCGATTCTAAAACCTATTTTTTTAAGTGAACAATATGCTATAGTGTTCTTTGCATGCCAAAACTATAGTGCTACAGCATCACATTTAGGATGACAGTCACAAGAAGATCATACTAGTGTGACGCACCGTTATTTATTTAACCCAACCCCTATTCGGACAATTAAATAATCTGTTCTTTAAATTGCTACTTGGATTTTTTAAGTTCAGTTTGTGTTATTAAGAGACCACGAATTGACAGGTAGTTACAGAGACACAGCTCACCTTCAAATATCCAGGGAGAGAAAACACATGGCAACAGGGGACAAGCTAAGGGACAAGTTTGGGGAATAAAAGAAATGGAGTCATTAAAAAACAACTGATGTTATATCTCTTTCATATTAGATTACCTAAAAGAGGATATTTAAGTGCAAAGTCTTAAGATTGTTGAGATGCTGCAGATCCAGTTAAGTTGGAGGAATTGATTAGGTTAGATGTCATTGATTTTCAGAATGATTACTCCACATTTGCTATTATTTAGAAGGATTTTTTTTACTTCTAGTTATAATGTACTTTTTAGACTAAAATATGATATATCAAATTGATAAAAATGTAAAATATTTGTCAGGCAGTATTTATTTCATACTGTAAATGTGTTCCTAATGGAAGGAAAAGATTGTGCTCTTAACCATTTTAGATCTATTTGTGACTATTTTCTCCATCAAACAAATATCAATACTATTCACTCTAGATATGGAGGCTGGAGCTTTGGGCTGCCTTTGACTGACGACCTTCGTTTTGATGTAACAGCAATTCCTGACAATAGAACACTTGCCAAGGTAAATTACGAACTTTCTTCTGGGATGTCATATAAATGAGAATGTGAACTTGAAATGTTCGAGTGATTTTGGGAGGTAACAACAAAACATAGGTACAATCAATGTGAAAAGCAGTTTGGAGTAATACAAACCCCACAGTACAGGGATTCTGGTGCTGTGTATTTACCTCAGGGGAATGTGCACACAGAAGCACCAGGGTACATACGCAAATATGTGCATAGTAGTGTCTCTCACGTCAGCCCAGACACAGCCCCAAGTGCCCATAGACAGTAGAATCTTTCAGCAACCGACATGAATAAACTTCGTTCTATATAAAATACAGGCTAATTCTCCTAAACATCATTAATAAGAAAAAGAAAAGACAAGGAATTCTGTTTGCTGGCAATTTTTGTTTCTCAATCTGAGTGATGGTTCAATAGGTGTACTCCTTTCATAATTTTTTGTTAAACTATACATTCATGTTTTATGTATATTTTCCTATGTATATGTCATACATATTTAGCTTTGTTTCTTAAATAACGTGGGAACTTAACAGAATTTGATGGAGATAAAGAAATTCCGTTGGCTTTTTTTTTTCTAGATCCGACCCATGTTTTGAAGCAAGCTAGAGGCACAGAACCACACGCATGTGCTTAGCCATACGATCAATAGTGGTCTTAGGAGTTTTCAGTTGCCCTTTGCACATTTCTTGTTTGGTAGCGAGAGACATATACAGACTTGGGGGCAGTGGAGAACCAATATTCTCTTAGTTACTGTATTAAGCCAAGCAGTAGCATCACCTGTTACACAAACTACCCCATTTCATCCTCACAACACCCGTCTGAGATAGGCATCGAGACCATTTTAGCTGATTTCACAAGTCGTAGAGAAAGTAAGTAGTAGGACGGAATATTTGTTCCTTCCCCCCTCGCTCAACACACAGAGTAAATATTCTTACATAAACAAAGCAGTTATAACATTAAATAATTTCTCTATAAATCAGATTTGTAATTTTAAATTGTCAATGGGGTTTCTTGAATTGAAGCCCACCAGTATTTTAAATACCTCTGTTATCCTCAAAGAAAGTGAAGTAACTCACTTCTTTGAGGGTTACCATTAGGAATAGTTAGTGGGGGATTTCAAGATTATCAGTCTTATTGCTAAGGAAACAATGCTTATCAATGTATTTAATTTCTTTCTATAGCCTGGCATATATGTCATTTGTTTCTATTATAATTTTTAAGAGCTAGAATGCCTTCATTTTAGTCTGGGAATCACTATAGGCCAGCCTCAGAGATGGAGATAATAACACGTTCTCCAGTTTATTTAAAGCTTTGCCTACAGAGAAGATCGGGACAACTAACAACTTGGTGCTCTCAAACCAAAAAAATTATTTTCCCAGTTTCTGTCCATCTTCAAGTTGGAAACTTAGAAGTCTGTAGTCCACACTCTGGAGGGTGGTTCATAATCTTCCAAGATGAAATAAGCTATTGGGCACAGGTGCTCTTATTTTAAATATAAATTCTGTAGGCAGTCAGATGTAAAAACTGCCTAATTTACTTGCACACAGTTCTGACCTTGCCCTCTTTTGGAATTGCACAGGTGTGGTATGATCCAGAAGGCTATCACTCCCTTCCAGCTTACCTCAACAGCCTGAATAATTTCCTCCTGCGAGTTAACATGTCAGAATATGATGCTGCCCGACACGGTAAAGTTACTTACGCAGAGCTTCTTGCATTGCAACTTTTGCCACTCTCCATATAAAAATTCACATTAGATTCCACACTTCCCAGTGGGAGGTATTTCATGGTACCTAAATCACAGATCTTTAAAAGGAGTTTAGAAATTGCTACTTCTAAACTACCACCAGCTGGAAGGTTTGGGATAATCCCCTTAACTTCAGGTTAATTTAGTTCCCTTATTTATTAATTCAGATAGTAACGCTTACTTCATGCTTATTTCTGTTCTACCTGCTAGTTATATTTCGTAGGAAAATATTTTATAACTACTTATTTGTGCACAGGCTAAAAAATAAAAAAACAATGTCAATAAATGTTGAACACAAATCTAAACATGAAAACAAAACTTTTAAACTAAAAAGTTCTCTACTTGACCAAAGTGTTACCATTAATTAAGCACTTACCATATGACACATGCTTTCTATGGAGTGTTGCTAATCCTCACAAGCACCCTTTCGGGATTAGTGTAATTGTTCTCTACCACTATTTGTCAGAAGTGGGATTCGAAACCTTGTCTATCTGACTCCTGATTCTTCATTTTTCTACTGCTTCCTTATCTATACTCAGCCAGTTCTACTTTATTTGGATTTCCCAAGAGGCCTCCACATAGTTTTAAAAATATAGTCTATAATTTGAGACTGATTTATTGTTTTCTAATTCAATTACTGTTATTCAGGTCATTTTTTCTTCTTTAGTCTTGCTCAAATTATTTTGCCATACTAATCCTAAAAAATAATAATAAAGATGAAAAAAACTAAGTAACATATTTGCTGGCCAAGGCTGAGTTTCTAGCCTGGTAGATAAGCTAACAAATAACTTGTTGCATAGGTAAAAAGACACAGCAAGTCTTTGAGAAATGCTGGGGCCTACTTTTCTTCATCTCTCTGTTGGGCATAATGGTGTATGCCGGATATTCTGGTGATTGTACCAGTAAAGTGTCGGGTCAAATAGGCATTCTAGAAACAGAATCTCTTGGAATCTGTATTTCAGAGAAAACAGCATTTTTTCCCCAACTGCTTTGGTATTTTCCTAGCAGGAGAAACCATAAAGAGATGACAAGATTGATAGAGTCCTGATCTAGAACATCAGTAAAGGGCAAAGTCAAAAGTGGTAAATTAAGTTAAATGGTGACCAAAGCCAGGTGAATCTGCTAAGACCTGGTTTGAAAGACTACTGAACACTTGACTGTCAGTAGGATGTCTCATTCAGAGTAAAAGACATTGATTTGTTGCTGGGACAGGTAGGAAAGTGTGAAAACTATAGAATAGACTAGAGGGAAACGTAGCTGAGGTATGTAAGTGAGAACAAGAGACCCGTTCCCCTTTTGAAAGGTCACCTATTGAAACCTGCATTCAGAGTTCATTTATGACTAGCGCTCTTTACCAAGACCAAAGCAATGTGAATCACTCTGGACTCCACAGGCTAGTTCTGGCTCCTACCATTGTATTTTTAAGTAAAAGAGTATAAAGAATTAAGAATTGTGGAACATACATTCATACTGACCCCAAAAGGAAGTTTATTTTTAATTTAAAAATAAGGCTTAGTATGAATTATATAGAGATTAATAGTAGTATGTCTTCTATTTTTTAAATTACCTTTTCTTAGACTTATGAAAATGGTAACCTTTCACCTTCTCTGGAAAGAGTTCGATTTCTTTAAAGGAACAAAATCCATGTCACCCCAATACCTTTGTTATTTTGTGATGTATGGTTGGGGTCTACCATGGCAACAGTCTTTAAAAATCAGTCCAACTCATCTCCTGCCACCCACCCCCCCCAGCTACACTAGGTGTTGTAAAGCATTTTTTCTTGGGTTCTACATGAACTGGGGTTTTTGCTTTAGCTGTAAAATTGATTTTCTTTGAATTCTCACATGCTATTAAAAATCTTTTAATTAGCTTTTCTTTACAATGTCAATATCTATTATATTCATGTGGTTTCCCTTCATGGTTAATTACACAGGAAAATTCTGTTCTTGCTTCCCAAAGAATAGGTTTGCTTGTTTTTACCAACAAATGTGATACAATGAGGCTCTTTTTCAAAATAACTCATCAGTTATTATAACTCATTGTTCTTTCCCCACTAGTGTTTATCCTTCCCCTTTATTGTGCTAGTACAATGGTCAATGGGAAGTGTCTCATTTTAGATTTACAACAACTGTAGAGATAGCATCAAATGTGTTACTTTTAATACATATTGTATGTGGGGGAAATAATTGAAACTTTAAGATAGACTAAATTTTTTAAATATATTTTATTGATTATGCTATTACAGTTGTCCCATTACCCCCCCTTCACTCCCCTCCACCCTGCACACCCCCTCCCACACATATTACCCCCCTTTAGTTCATGTCTGTGGGTTATACATATAAGAGCTTTGGCTTCTACATTTCCCATACTATTCTTGCCCTCCCCCTGTCTATTTTCTACCTACCATCTATGCTACTTATTCTCTGTACCTTTTCCCCCTCTCTCCCCTTCCCAGTCCCCTGTTGCTAACCCTCCAATGTGATCTCCATATCTGTGGTTCTGTTACTGTTCTAGTTGTTTGTTTAGTTTGCTTTTGTTTTTGTTTTAGGTGTGGTTGTTAATAATTGTGAGTTTGCTGTCATTTTACTCTTCATGTTTTTTATTTTATTTTTTTAAGATAGACTAAATTTAATAAGCATTCATTGAATAATCACTGTCCTGAAAACATTATGCTGGATGCTGGAGAACCAGAGTAGATTTTTACCCTGGCACATTTACTTGATTTATCAGCTAAAGACATGTATGAAAACAATTGGTTTGGCACCATCATTTGTAGTGGATTAAACATCTTTGCAAAGATTCCTCTAGTGAAATAGAGTATTTCTTGCTTCTAAAACACAAAGCAGAAATTTAAAAAAAATGTTTCCCCTGTGTATATTATAATTCATCAACTAGGTTTATGTAGGGTCCCAAAGAAATATTGAATCTCAATAAAAAGAGAGCCCATTAATTTACAAAAAATAAGTAAGAAAGTTTATTCCCCCAATGATGTGATTAAAATTCTAGCCCAAACTGGTTATTGTTACTGTTAGTTTCTTTGTTTTCCTTCAACTACATACTTTTTTCTTTAACATATTACAATTGCAGAATTCAACTTCAAAGCATGTCACATTCTACTTAATAAAAAAATGGAAATTTAAGCTAATTGAGAGAGTAAAACTTTAGAATAATTCTATAACATTTGGGTGTTGTGAAGGGAGGGTCCTTAATACACTAATGCAGGGTCCAGCAGAAGTAAGGTCTGCTTGGGTGTGGTTGGTAGGGTAACAATATGGGTGTAATAATTTATGGTTTTAATTTGAACATTTTACCAAAAATGTCATATGGTGTGCTTGAGTGTGATATTGTTATGTTATAGAATTACATGCTTATGATTTTGTAATAAATGATTTTGTAATTAAAAAAAGGGGTATTATTTGTGCTGGACCCTGTATAATGAACATAGGCTATATGAGCAATAGGTAAGAAAGTTCTCCCTCAGCTAATGGCTCTAGCAACAAGTATTTAAGGAATATCTTCTTTCCATTCCTTACCATTCTTTTCCAAAGTATAAACTTTGCCTTCACACTGTGGTCCTTTGGGAAACTATTGCCAGCCCATTCTGACTTGGGCTAACCAACATCTTCTAAGGAAGAAGAGGAGAAAAATTTCCTTCTGACTCAGAAAGTGAAACTAACTGTGGGAGACCTCCATAATTTAGGACCATATTATAATTATGGTCTAAGTGACTACTTTTCTGAAGTTAGCAAGTTTTTCTGAATCTTCCTTGATCTTTATATTTTAGAGAAATCCCCTTGGCATGGCTGAAGCTCCAAGCCATGGGTTGGAGAATTCTAGAACATTAGGCACCTTAGAAATATTATAGTTAAAGAGTAGGAGGGATCCTCTCAGGAACATATTTCCTAGCACAGCCAATAGCACAATGAAGAAGGGGGTGATAAGTGTCTGTTCTTCAGGAGATCCTCACATAATTGGCCTCCCTTAGTTGCTTCTTTACATGCCATAAATTTCTGAGGTACAGCAGAGAAAGGGAAGAATGTAGAAAACAATTACTTAAATATAACAGAAAGGAACAATGCTATATAAGAAATGTAAATTCTTGCCCCTTCCCTCAAAAGTCCAGAATCTGAAAACTTCTTTTTTCTTTTTATGTATCTCCAAGTGTATGGCACTGATGAGATTGGAAGAAAATCACTTTCCTTTAAAAGAGTGTCCCCAAAGTAAAATTTTGGAGATCATAGCATAGGAAAAAAAGTATTGTGTGTTATTCTCTAAAAATTGGTATTTCTGATGAACTGAATACCTGCTAATGAAAAGAACTGTCTCTTCTTTAAGGTATCATCATGTATAGTCACCCTTACCCAGGAGTGCAAGACCAAGAACAAGCCACGTAAGTACATATATACGGCATGACTACTTCCTCCTTGGCATAGTCGAGTCTCTGCGTAAAGTGCTGTAATTGGGAATCACAGTTATATCTGAATGAATGTCAATCTAGAAAAGCTGGTGCGATATAACTCACTGACTGGGATAAAAGGAAATTTCTGAAAGAGTGTACAGTGGGAGTGCCAAGTTGAACCTGATATAGATTCACAGAATCTGCTGCTTTTGTAAGTCAAGTGCCTAAGTGCTTCATCATCTCCATTTCCCTGCATAGCATTTAAGCAGTATTTCTGTGCTCAAGAACTATGCGTACCTTGATACATCCCGTAACCCTTGAAGGCTGAGATTTTTCTGTCGAATATCCCCAGTCAATTCAGATGCGCTAGAGTTACATTTATTCCAGGGTCACAGCCGAGTCATGTAGGAGGTATTATCTGGCTGCCTTGCAGGGAGACTTATTTGTGTCACAGCCAACCTTTAGACCGTTTTGTTGATGGTTTAGTCATGAATCTCCTTGAAAGGAAAAGAGTTCCCAAAACTTATGTGTGCTTTCTTCTCCCTATTGCTCACTATAGAATGAGCAGCTTAATCGATATTTTAGTGGCACTCTCCATCCTGATGGGCTACTCTGTCACCACGGCCAGCTTTGTCACCTATGTTGTAAGGGAACATCAGACCAAGGCCAAGCAGCTGCAGCATATTTCAGGCATCGGTGTGACATGCTACTGGGTCACAAACTTCATTTTTGACATGGTGAGTAGCTTGTGGATTTGCAGGAAGACGGGATTGATTCGAGTAGAAGACATCAGTTTTATATTTGAGATTTATTTAAGCTAGTATGTTCAGATTGTTACCACAATATAAGTAAATTAAGAAAAAAAATGCTTTGCATTAGGCTTATTCATCCCATGGTTGGATAATGTGCTAGAGCTATCTTTATTTCAGGGTCACAGAAAAATCTACCTGCCCTCATCTCTGTGGTGGGAGGGCCACCTGGATTAGACCCCCCGATGCTTGTTAAATTTAGATTTCCGGGCCCCACTCCAAACCTATTAGATCTCTGTCTTGGAAATAGACCTGGAAAATAATGCACTTTTAATACAGTTCTTCAGGTTATCTTATGCTCACTGAAATTTGAAAACCACTACTGTGAAGAAACAGAAATTTCACAGAATACCAAATAATCAAGGTTGTAAAAATTTTATCAATTAATTGTGAAAATTTTGAAGTAGCAGCCCTTGCTGAATGACACATTGAAAAATATTAATAAGAACAATAAAAGATGAATTTTATTGATAGCTCTCATTTGCATAAAATGGTCCCACAGTTCACGTTTTTTTGGTTTTGTTTTTGTTTTTTAATAACTCTAAATGGGCCAAAAGCCTTGGATGGGTATGATTTATTTGCCTGGTGATTTTGGTGAAATTGTCTGGGTTGCCGTAATGATCATTGGCTTAAAGGATTGGAGAACAATTAAATGCCTATCTGTTTTGTGAATGTATCCAGTGAGGCCTGAAATGCATTTGCTGTAGAAGTCAAATCTAAAAGAATAGTAATTACTCCTCTGGACTTAATAGGAGGTTTAATGTTAGGAAAGCCTCAAAGTGTATACACTTCTGTGAAGAGCTACTATTTAGATTCTGTTGTCATATATCTGGCGCTCACTCCTACGTAGGAGAGTCCCTCCCACCCACACCGAAATTAAATTATCAACTCTTTTATCACGAGCATCCTGCTGTAAACTCTAAACACTGAGTTCTTTGTTCATATGCCTGTGATTCCAAGAATGTGTGGGCCCTGCTGCTCTGCTATTTGGCAGACTGGCTCACACTGATAACCAAGCCTTAGAAATCAACCATCTGAGAGAGTTCCAGTGTTCAAAATGAAATAAATTCTTTGAGGGCTGAATCTAATGCCAGGATACCTGGCTGTCTTTTCTTTGTCACTGAACCTCTGGCACCAAATCCTTCAAAGTCTCCAAGCCTGGAGGCAGAAACGCTAGGGACTCCGTGTATACCCGTACAGATGAAGGCTGGCTTGACCTCCTACTGCAGGAGACAACTTCTAGAGTGAAATCAGTGTAAAATAAGCTGAATGTTACAAGCAACAGGGACATAAGTAAAAATTCATTCCTTCAAATATTTCCAGGTCAACTTGTTATAGTTTTAAACTAGATGGCCTATTGATTTTTCTTTAAACATCCTTGCCATATATTGAACATTGTTTTACATATTCTCATAGGTCTTCTACTTGGTGCCTGTAGCATTTTCAATTGGTGTCATTGCCGTTTTCAAGTTACCTGCTTTCTACAGTGGAAACAACCTAGGCGCTGTATCTCTCCTACTCTTGCTGTTTGGGTAAGCGGCAGTGCAAGAAGAATAAACAGAATAAAACTCTCCTAGGCACAAGCAGAACCCAAATCTCACTAGCTAATTCACAATTGCCTTGGGTTTTCATTAGCCATGAGTGATGACTAACAGTACATCACTCTTGGTAGTTTATAGTTTGTAAAGTACAATACTTCTGAAAGTCAATGTTGTCATTAATACCTGCCATTCATTAATGAATGCTTACTAGCTACCAACTGTCACGCTTAACTATTTACATAATAATTTAATTTCCATAAAAAATGGGGACTTTAGATGTCTAAACTACATACATAATGTTGTTTCTATATTAGGTTAATACAGGCAATGCAGATTGATACAATCAGTGCTTAAAGTAGCACTCCGTTCTCGCCTGAATGCATGGTTCTCTCCATTCAGTTAGCAACTGCAGCTGATGAAGGATCTCTCTGTCTCTAGTTCTACTTCATTACCCCAAAGATTGCTCAAGTATTTGCTCAAAACCAGACAGGCAGCTTCTAAGCATACCTTGTGTGCTTAGCTTGCTTGCAATAATACCATTATTTCCCTCAACTTTAAATTGTAAGATTTATATTGATTGAATCTCTATTTCTGAGAAGAAAAATAAATTTGCCTGGGGTGGGGGGCATAATACCATCTCTAGGAGGAATTAATTTGAAATTATAATGATGTAGGTCTGTTCAAGTTTCCTTTAAAGAGAGGACTCTTATTGTCATTTTTAAAACATCCTTTGAATTTTTGTCGTTAAATAGAGTAGAAAAAAAAAAGACATCTAGCTACATCATTCTTAATGTTTATTTTCACATTGGAACTCCATCTAAGTATGCATGTACATATAGATGTATGTTTGATGTATGCATATATTTAATAAAGGAGAGCAGTGAGTGCATAATTTTAACTCTTAGTATTATTAACATACAGGTATGCCACATTTTCTTGGATGTACTTGCTGGCTGGGTTCTTCCGTGAAACAGGAATGGCTTTCATCACTTATGTCTGCATCAACCTTTTCTTTGGCATCAATTCCATTGTTTCTTTGTCGGTAGTATACTTTCTGTCCAAGGAAAAGCTTAATGATCCGGTAAGGTCCTTTATTAGTCTGCTAAACTTCAGTGGATGTCTCAAATTCTTCAGCATGTCCACAGTGGAAAGATTTTCAGTATTTTGCATTCTCTAAATGGAAAAGATGAATTTCATTAGATTCTATTAAGTTTAGTAGAGGAAAACTACAGCCTTTAAAATGTTTTTTAGGTTCCATCTAGGTTAACAACTATGATTGCACGCACGCAGTGGCAAAACTATTGACGTATGATAGGGCTTGAGTGGGGCGATAAGGTGCAATCAGGTATATTGTATGGCACGACAAAAATCATGCAATCAATCGGGCAGCTAAACTCTTTACTCATTAACAAATTGTTATGGTGTAGTAGTGACAAGGACAATGGATTAGTTATATGACTATGGATTAAGATTCATTTCAACATTCACGGAAAAAATATCCTAATTCATTCCCTTTCAATCATGTGTTGAAGACTACTTTATTGTAAGCATCACTTTCTATTCAGAGCTGACAATTATGATTAGTGAGGAAGGAAGCACTAACAGTGCCAGGCAGTTGAATGGAAAAATAGAGAGGAAATGAAGTGAACCGAGGAGAAAACAAGCACACTCCAGGAGGAAGGAAAAAATTCATGAGGTGTGTGCGGTTGGCCCCAAGTGTGAATAATGTGAAAATGAGCCATTTGCTTCCCATTAAGATGGGTTGCTCTCTCCTTCCATCTCATTTCACCATTTTAGTCCCTCTTCAAATAGAAATAACCTTAGGGTCTGAAACTGTACTTTTCTAAACTCCTGCACTCAGACACCTACTGATACCCTGTCAGACTCCACCACCCTGGCTGTTCCTACATTCCTACGATCTGAAACAGGTCTAGAAGTCATTCTGTCTTCAGGGTTTGGCCTGATATTTTAAATTATCTCAGGAAAAACATAATTCTTTCTGCTTGTAGTTTAGTAATGGATTCCCACCATTTATTTGGTTGCAATAAATATTTATAAGCAAATTCAGCATATATGTGAAGTAATTGCCAATCTAGGTAAACTCAGGTTCTGATATTTGTCTACATCTAGTTTTAAATTTGTGTCACTTGGTTGGAAGTCTAACACTGAGCTTCATTTTTCTCTTATTTCAGACATTAGAACTTATTTCGGAAACTCTCAAGCGGATTTTCCTGATTTTCCCGCAGTTCTGTTTTGGCTACGGATTGATTGAACTTTCTCAACAACAGTCGGTTCTCGACTTCTTAAAAGCATATGGTGTGGAATATCCAAGTGAAACCTTTGAGATGGATAAACTAGGTGCAATGTTTGTGGCTTTGGTTTCTCAGGGCACGATGTTTTTTTTCTTACGACTTTTATTCAATGAATGGCTAATAAAGCAATTCAGGTAAATACATAGTATTTGACATCCATGACAGAACTCAATTCAAAATATTCAGGGAGGGGTCAATCTATCTAAACTTTTCCATTAGTATAGAAATGTTTTGCTCAGAAAACTTTTTAAAAAATTGTGGTATAATTTACCATTCATTTCATTAAAAAAGTAGTTATCAGATCTTACTATGTGTCTGCAACTATTGCTGTAGACTGGAGAGTAACGTTAAGCACAATTGTGAGCCTAAAAGAGATTAAGACTAAGTGGCCGAGAGAAATATGTACATAAACAAAAGATGCAGTCTGTTTATGTTGCTTGAGTTTGGAAGAACAGAAAATAAAAATGGGGAAAGAAGATTGAGTTTGTAGCATATTAGAAATAGATTTGGAAAAAGAACATTGAAATATTGAGGACAGGATCATAAATACACCGATCATTAACCCAGCAATTCCATTTCCAGGAATTTTCTGTACCACAGATATGCTCCTAAATATGTGGAATTATGTATGTATAAAATTATTCATCATAGCAAGCATTTCCTAATAGCAGAAGAATGAAAACAGTCTAAATGTTCTTTATTTATGGTATGGTTAAATAAGTTATATACATATATCCGTAACTTAAATACCACGCAACCATTAGACAGAATGATGCAGTTATTTCTATAATATTTGGGATTACTTCTAATATTTATTAAGTTAAAAATGCAGGGTTTAGAACTATGTGTAAAGTATATTACCATTTGATGTAGAAAAGAAATATGTTATTTATGCAAATATATGCATACACTATCTAATTATTTGTACCTGTGCTGAAGAGAACTGTATATGGTTGAAGGAGTTTTAATTTTCACTGTATATTCTTCAGTACCATTTTAATTTTAGTTTTGATACATGATGTACACATATCACCAATCCAAAAACAAAACTTAAGTTAATAATAATAATGAAAGGAATGACAAGGGCAAAGAAGGAAATGTTGGGACATATTTAAGAAACGAGTAATGCGGTTTATTTAGAACAGAACAAATGCAGTGAAATAAGAGCTGGAGTGTGTGGTTGGGAGATTATGGAGTTTATTGAGTGCTTGGTCAAAGAAATATGGTTTGGACTTCATTCAATAAACAGCCCATTAAAGGTTTTTGAATAGAGAGCAACTTAATCAAATGGTGCCCTGGAAGTGTGATTTTGTAGAGGTAGTGCAGATTGGAAGGCAAGAGTCAGAGACACTGGAGTAATGTGAGGTTCCTGGAAAAATCTAGGTGAGAAAGAGTACAAGCTTATCATGGTAATAGAAATAGACAGAAAATGATCGACGGCGATGACTGGATATTGTAAGGCATTTCTGGTGCTAGCAGACTGACTGCAAGAGCGGACTTTGGAATGGAGAAGATTCAAAGAAAGCACCATAGTTGGAGTCTGTGAGGATATCATTAAAATATACAGGAACATTGGGAAGAAGACCTAAACTGATTTGTTGGGTTTTTAAACTTTGTTTTGTTTGGTTTGCTTTGGTATTTGTTAAGCAAGATACTGAGGTGAGTTTTAAACCTAGTGAGTTTTCAGGGCTGATAACCTTAATATATTGCACAGATCCTAGGTAAGGCATTCAGAGTCAAAGAAATATAGAATAACATTCATATTATTGATGATAAGAGAAGAAATAGAGAGGATTTTTTAAAAGGGGATCACTGCTGTGGAATTGTAAATGTTGAGTCTTATTAATGATTCTGGTGTGTGGTAAAAAGTAAATTTCAAACCCAGACTGACCTCCTTGTTACTAAAGTTAGGGATCTGAATTGTAACAGTGAATCTGTAGGCATTCAAGGCTTGAAGAGCAAAAGCTGTTTTTCAAATTTCATAATGAATAGGGTGAGAAGCACTTTATACTATTTTTTTGCACTTAGACTAATTTTTAAGTTATTTGAGAATCATAATGTATAACACATTTAAAACAAACCTAGTATGGGATAGCACACTTCTAGTAAAGTGAGAACCCATTAAAACATGTCAAAATTGAATGGTGCCGTTTCAAAATCATTAATGCAAATCACTGGGTTCACTTTTCAGACTCTTCTTCCGAAAATTTAGTTCTTCACCTGTGATCGAGACAATGGATGAAGATGAGGATGTGCGGGCTGAGAGGTTACGAGTGGAGAACGGTGCTGACGACTCAGACCTGGTCCAGCTCCACCGTCTCACGAAGACCTACCAACTCATCCACAAGAAGATCATCGCTGTAAACAACATCAGCATTGGCATCCCCGCTGGGGAGGTGAGGAGCCGTGTTTTGTGTCTGACTGCGTTCCATATTGGCATGACAGTGACAAGTACAAATCTTTATCTTTCCTGAATTCTTTTTCTAGAAATATGAAAGCTTCTGAATCTTTTGATGAATTCGCTATATAAGATGTATACAGGTCCGTGTGTTACTCACTCTATAAGTCTTCCCTCTTGGTAAAGAGGATTTATCATATACACCAAGTCCTGAGCACCTTCCCAAGTTACTACCCTCCTGGGGTAGGCTGGCCGGCAAGAAGCCTGGGTAGGGTGCTATCTTCAACTTCTAGTTTCCAGGCCTCTTCACAAGAGAGCATAAAGAAATCAGTTGTCAGAAGGGAGATACCAGGACTGCATCCATGTTGATCCATAGAAGGAATATTAAGGCAGCTTGGAAAGGAGAAATGGAATGTGGGCATTTCCCTTAGTTGCACAGTAAATGTATCAAATTTATTCAGCAGCATATAGAAATGATTGCTTCAGTAGCCTTTTTAGTGAAGTTGTGGTTAAAGTTTGTGTGAATAATGTGAATCCTATAAGTACAATTTCTTTGTCAGGTTAGCGTATCCTACCTGGGTATTTTATCATGCCATGTAAATGTATAAAGGGAAAAGAGGAAACAGATACATAAGTACCCATGTGTTTTAAAATTGTTTCAATGATGTTTGACATGTGATATATTAGTTTCGTGTGTACAACTCAGTGCTTAGACCTTGGTGTAACGTATGAAGTGACCACGCTGGTCAATCTACTACCCACCTGGCACCATACGTAGCTATTCCAAGATTACTAACTATATTCCCTCTGCTATATGTTACATCCCAGTGACCACTCTGTAACTAACAATTTAGCACCTTTTTCTTTAAACTGGAAGTTTTATCAAATGCCAACAGAGCAGTACAATACCCATGACTATTTCCAGTGATTTATTTTTCTCGGGAGTTTATTTGACCCAAGGAAAAGAAGGAAAGAGATACAATGATAACATGTCTTTGGTGTGAATAGAGGTTTACATCTTTTCTTTTCCCTGCCACTAACCAGTGCTTTGGCCTTCTCGGGGTGAATGGAGCAGGCAAGACCACGATCTTCAAGATGCTGACTGGAGACATAATTCCTTCAAGCGGAAACATTCTGATCAGAAATAAGTCTGGGTATGAAAAACAAATGCTTTAATGTACCCAGAACAATGCAATTGAATGAGAAAAATAATTAAAGATTATTTATGTTATTATAGGGTTATATTATTAAAACCTCAGGGTGAAAAAACAACTATTCAAGCAAGTAGAGGTTTTTAAAACTTCAAGTGTGGCTGTGATGGTGGGATTATTTTACCTCTTTTTATCACCAATCACCATGACCAAAATAGAACTGCCTTCCCATCCTTAGGGGATGGAAAGGGAAATACCTTTTGAAACTCATCCGTGGTTTTGATCCTCCCAATTTAGATCTCTGGCTCACGTGGACTCTCACAGCTCCCTAGTTGGCTACTGTCCTCAGGAAGATGCCTTAGATGACCTATTAACTGTGGAAGAACATTTGTATTTTTATGCCAGGGTACACGGAATTCCAGAGAAAGATATTAAAGAGGTGAGTATAAAGTGTAGAAACCTAGGTTATTCGAATACCGTATTGTTTCTGCTTCCCACCTGCCCACCCTCAAGAGCAAGTTGACATCTGCAAAACTATGACATTTCCTCCTGACAATGACCGCGGACACAGTATTAGCTTGATAGCGTGTATCGTATGTACACCTATGAGCTCAGCTGTAGAAGCTGCTCAGGAGTGTGTGTTCAGTTACTCTTTAAGAACTATTGGCTAAAGGATCGCACTCACCTTGGCTGTGGGTGGAGCATCGGTTGGTGATGCCTATACATCCTTTTGAGTCCAGATAAGTATTGAAACGTGGAATTAACTACAAAATGCCCAAGTAGGATAGAATAACTTCCAATTTGATTTTTCAAATGTGGCTCTGTACTTCCGTACAATTGCTTGCTTTTGTAATGGAATGGTTAACTCTAGGGTAGTTTCCTCTATTTTTGCCACCGCAGGGACCTGTTGAAATCCTCCTAGGATTCCTCTGTTTGCCAGGGCTATTTAAGTACAAAAACAGCCACAAGCACTCATTATTCCTTAGTTCATGTGCTCAAGTTCTGATCCTGGGTCAGTTAGAAAAAGGCTGAAAGCCCTCGTGACCACTCGCCCCTCGGTAAGAAGAAAGAGGAAACTGTGTGGACAGTCAATGGGACACCTGCCCTGAGAAAGGCTGGTTTCTGTTTTCGCTCTTTTAGCCTTAACACAGAAACCCTGTGGTAACAGCAGAAAGAACCATCCGCAGTTGTAAACACACACACACACACACACACACTCACATGCACGCACCTTTTGGGGGGAGTCCTTCTTGAAAATGAGCCTCCCCAGAACTGCTTTTACCTCTTAAATGACTATTAATTTTAAGTGGACCTGTGAAAATAAAAATACAATCTATGTGAAGTTTAAGGGTTTGAATTTTTTAGGTATATCTTCACTAGAAAACTTTCTTTTCACAAACAGCGTTTATGTTTGTTTTTGCTCAGTGCTTTAAGGGTTCTGGCAGGAGAAGGTCAACCTAACGCTCTTTTCTGGCCCACAGACTGTTCATAAACTCCTGTGGAGACTTCACCTGATGCCCTACAAGGACAGACCTACCTCGATGTGCAGCTACGGCACAAAAAGAAAGCTGTCCACCGCACTGGCCTTGATAGGGAAGCCTTCCATCCTGCTGCTGGTGAGAGAGTCTGGTGACCCAGGCTGCTATGGGGATTAGAGCCACCTACCCAGCTGTGGGTGTCACATTTCAATCTCACTGTTGGAATAAGCATCACTAAAGAGCTCACTACGTGCTGGTGATTCTGTAAAGCGTTTTCCCTATATTATCTCATGAAAGGAATTTATGTCAGCAAATTATGTGTTGCCACAACAATGGGCCCTCAAAAATGTTTTTGTCTGAAGCCGTGCTGCAGTTGGTTTCAGAGGAAACACTTGGCTGGGAGTGGGAAGTCGCTGAAACAAATTCAGGGCATGCAAATGAGTCGGTAAGGGAATATAGTAGAATTTGATGCCCAGGTACTGCAGAAAGCAATTCTATTGGTAACGTGTCAGGTGAGCTAGCATGTTTTTAAACTTCTAGAAAGGAGGAAAGACACTTTAAAACGATGTGTTGTGCTAAAATTTTATTCCCTTGTTACTTAAAACTATGAGCTGCCAAACTTGGGATGTGATCAATTATCTGCCATTTTATCTGAATTTTTTTAAGGCGAGAGTTAGAAAATTAAATTGGTCACCTGGAAATGTAAATTAAACACAGGGGTAACGTAGCATTCTTCCCCCAGGTCAACTGTTGTAAAAGTGTGTATTTCAGAGAAATAAGCTTGCCCTCATTTTGGAAGATCCCCTTCATTTAAGGACGTCTAACTCCAAAAGAGCCTTAACTATATGCAATAAAAATCCACTTATAAATCACACATTATTCCAGAGATTGAGCCATGCAGAGGATCAACTCATGTAAACAGCCCAGACAGAGTGATGCTCAGCCCATCTTTCTGTAATACCAGCTTGTAATGTGTTTTATCCCTGCCAATCGATGCTTGTAATGGAATTTTATTGTGTAAGTGTCCCTTAAATTGAACAAAATCCTTAGGCACTCCTGTGAGATAACAGATGTAAAGTACTTCAGAAAGTTAAAAGCGCTATGCAAATGTTATATGTTAATGAGCCTCACTGAAATACAGGCTATTTCAGTAAAGATATCATTATTTTGTTTTATATGTGTTTACTACATATGCTATCATCTTCAAAAGTAGTATCTGTAACAGTATACCCTTTCCTGTTTCCTCGTATTACCACTCATTTCTTTCTTTAAATTTAATTTTAAGCTGATACTATAAAAACAAGCCTCTGGTGATTCTACATAATACTTTCCATTACAAATACATATTTTTAATTTTTATCTAATCTTGACCCCCAATTTGCTTGTTTAATCATCTATTAGGACCTATTATTGCTTGCTTAGATTATCCGTTGCTACATTTTTAATTTTATGTCTGAACAATTTTCAGGACATCATTTACTTTTGAAATATAATTTGTAACTTTCTACTTGGTAGTGTCTGTAAATCTCATGCTTATTTCCCCAAGGAGTATGAAATTTCAATTAATGACATAAAACTAAAAGTACCCGTCAAATATATTAACTGAATAATCAAATTGTGTTCTTTCCACTTCACACGGCGTATTATCTCCCCCAGCCACGTGCCTGCTATCTCGTTGCTGTAGCTTCAAATACATATGTGACAATGTAGCATTAACTGTAAAAACTCTGCTTTGTCAGTAATTGAAGCAGAATTTTTTCCGGAGAAATATGAGACAAGTGTAAAGTAGCAAGATGTCAACTTCAATGAGACACTTTTTAAAACAGATTGACAATTTTAAATGATTGATTTTGAGCTTTTTGACAGCTGCAGAAAGGAGTCTATTAAGTATAAAACAAGTTAGTCACAGGACTTTGCAAAGTGATTTCTGTTCTAGGGAAGGGAGATGTAGTGATTTATGTTAAGAAGCTCGTCAGAGATTAATTAATTTGATAAATTTTTCTTGTAACTTTCCATTAAGGATGAGCCGAGCTCTGGGATGGATCCTAAGTCAAAACGGCACCTCTGGAAGATCATTTCAGAAGAAGTGCAGAATAAATGTTCCGTCATCCTCACATCTCACAGGTAAACTGCGTGTGGGGACTTTAAGGTCAGTCGGCACCGTTCTAGGATGATAAATGGGAAAAGGTAATTCCCATGTAATGTATTTGATGATGAATGTCCAGAATCAGATGAAAGTATTTTATGCTTATAGTCTTAGGAACAAGTCAGGCAGGTTACATGTGAGAATCCAGCTCCTGAGGTGAGGCAGGGCCTAAGGAATCTTCTTATAAACAAATTTCTTATGATTTAGGGCCCTCGCAACTCAGCTATGACTCCCCGTTGCCTACCACTTCATGTTCGGCATCTTTCAACTTGGTGTTCAGGGACTTTTACTATCTAAACTTCTACCCTTTTCCCCTGTGATGCCCTCTTCTATCAGCCAGTCTGAATGCCTCCGGATTCCATACACACTCCTTGACCTTTCCCGTCCCCATGCCCTGGAAATGATCTTTCCACAAAGTCTCTCCAAGTTCTAATCTTACCAGTCCTTTACGATCCAGCTCACAGACCTCCTTCTTGAAGGAGACCCTTTCTGTCGGTTAAGTAGAAAAGCTACTGGAATATCTTATCCATGCTTTACTCATAAGGTGACCTTGTGCAAAGTTCATCCTTCTATGGTCATTAACATATCACAGAAAAAGTATCAGATTTTTGTATAATGAAGAGACTTGTTTGTATCCTAACCTTGCCCTAGCACACTATATCACTGTATGTTCTGGAGCCAATCATTTATTTAATTTCCATGAACTTTTGGATGAAATGGACAGAGTGATACTGAAGATTCCTCCAGTCATCACAGTCTGTGAAATTAGAAATTATATAATCACATGCAGGTTAACTAGTTTTAAATACAAAGTCATAAAAATCAACCAAATATAGATTATGAAGCATAATGAAAAGAACTCAGTATTATTTTTGGGAACATTTCTTGGGAACTGTAGGTCTTGAAGGAGCTTGAAAGAATAATGTGCTTCATGAAGAAGGCATTCCAAGTGAGACAGATGGCCTCAGGCCTCAGGCCTCAAGAGGAGTCATAATAAGTCCTATGTGAAGACATTTAGTTTATATTAAAAATGGTTTTAGTTCTTCCAGGGAAAAGCCATATTCAAGAACTACAAGGGTATGTGTAGAGTGCCACAGTGGAATAGTTAAGCTCGCGTTCGTGAACTGAAACCCGGCTTTCTGTGCCCAGAGTTCTGATGTGATTGTACTGTCTTTCAGCATGGAAGAATGTGAAGCTCTCTGTACCCGGCTGGCCATCATGGTGAACGGGAGGTTCCAGTGTATCGGATCTTTGCAGCACATCAAGAGCAGGTGAGGAGCAAAGGCGCTGTGTGACACACAGTGTAGGGTAACCCATCCAATGGCACTCCACTCACCTTCAAGGCTCACCTCAGCAGCTGCCCCTGCGATGAGCAGTAAAACTGGAATGGAGAAGCTCATCACTGAATCATCCTAAAGTTAAATTATCTTAGTGAGAGTCACATGTCTTTTTAGTCAATAACCCCCAAACCTACAAGGCCTGAAAGCTGTAAAAAAAATTAGTCCACAAGCAAAACACCATCAAGAAGCAGTTTCACGAGTTTACCTAATAACGTATTAGACCTTGACAGGTACATGAAGGCATAGATTTTTTATCTAGCATGTTTATTGACCATCTGTGCAGGCTTTCAGTAAGGTGTTTCACATTTTTATCACATTCAAAATCTTTTAATCAAGATACATTGGGAAAATGTGCGTATCTATCATATTAACAAATTACAATTAAATTAATAATTTATATTTACCAGACCGCATATGAATTTATCTCCAAACTTCATGACGATATACCTTTATCTGTACAATTGCCTTTCTTATACAGTATTATTGACCAGGGTGAGAAAAAGAATAGACGAAGCCTCATAGTGTTGTTCACAGAAAGTCTGTTGTGACTTGTTCACAAACTCTACCCTTGGTGCTAACAGTTAGCTAGTATATCTATTTTTTTTATCCATGTTTAAAACCCAGTGACGTCAATCATTACCATTGACACCAAATCTCCAATGACTTGCCTGTCAATACTTTGTTTGCTTTAAATTATGAAGTGTTTAATCCCAGAAATTGACATCAACTGTCAATTCATGGATGTCAAAGAAAGCCAAGAGTTTATATTTCCTTTCAAATGCAGCTTTTGTCCCAAGAGCCTGACTTTATAGAGTGGTAGACATACATTTTTAAAATATCACGGCAGTGCACTCTTTCCAGTTTGCAGCGTGCCCTGAACTTTTATGACAAAATAACAGTCTTTATATAAGAGAAGGACTGTAATGGTTAGCTTGGGTCCTGTTTCATTATCTAGAATCCCAGGGGAGCGATTTCAGCAAAATG
Source organism: Trachops cirrhosus (assembly GCA_028533065.1). Taxonomy (NCBI): domain Eukaryota; kingdom Metazoa; phylum Chordata; class Mammalia; order Chiroptera; family Phyllostomidae; genus Trachops; species Trachops cirrhosus. The sequence continues at coordinate 15,298,147 of CM052541.1, forward strand.
TAACTTACACAGTGTTTTGCACTTTTTCTTTCTAGGTTTGGGCGAGGATTTACGGTCAAGGTTCATGTGAAGAATACCAAAGTTAGCATGGAGGCCCTCACAAGGTTCATGCAACTGCACTTTCCAAAAACATACTTAAAAGTAAGAGATTAGCCTGCCTGTTCATGTTGACTGGTTTTGATAGTCTTGTATTGTAGTAGATGTTAGCCATTTACAATGTGACCATATTTTAATCTTAATATTATTAAGATTATCATTATTATTAATCTTAATATATATGTTAGTTAAAGATGCATAAGATACTCTGAAGCACACTTAGTATAAACAAATAGGAACTTCAAATTATTCTATTCTTTAAATAGAATCTTTAAATATCTTCAAATATAATTACAAAAGTTATATTTTTGTAACTCTTAAAGGTAATGTTGTTTTTTACATACCTTTATTTATTTCTTCCTTGCAAAGGTTTTATGACTATACTGTATTAGTATTTGAGTTATATGAACAAGTATGTTTCTTCTGAGAAAAAAAAAAATTAGAGTTCCAGAATGTCACAGCCAGAAGAGATTATCTCCTTTTCTCCCCTCATCTGAAAGATCAGCCCATGAATTTTGAGCAGAACTGCTTGAAAATCAAGTTCTTAAAAGCCATACCAGTTGAGACATTGTTCAATTAATTTCATCTTACCTATACATTTCCATAGGATGGACACATACGAATATATGGCTATATATGTCACATACTACAAACTTAAAATAAAATAAGTGTACTTGACAAACATGGTATCATTATATAACATCTTTGATGTACAGGTAATTCGTACAAGGTGATTATAGCCAATGCCTGTTTTAAAAGGAAATCATCGGTGGAATGGTGAAAAGAAATTAGAAGTCTCAGGTTGAGTCAAGCTCTCCCTGTATGATTTCCAGTGAGACACTTAAAGTCTCTGAGCCTTGTTTTCTCATTTATAAAATAGCAATAGTGACATCTACGTCTCAAGCCTGGTGTGAGAAATAAATGATAAAATGTCCACAAAGGTACTTCTTTAAGGCACCATAGTGATGTGAAGTGATTGGAGACAGTAAAATAGAGTGTGTTTTTTAAAAAAAAATATTTTATCTCTGCCAAATACTTTTGCCTCAACCTCCCAAGCTTTGTCTAACTTCTTCAGGAAGTAACAGCTTTTATGATTCTTATCAAAGCCCATTTCCTATCATCTAAATTAAAATAAAATTAAAAAATTAAAGGACACTTCCCTTGCACAAATTGCCTTGGTCACAGTGCTTTTTCTTCCAGTGATTTTCTGGACTGAAGTCCTGCTCATTCACTGAGTGATACGATCACATTGGCCCTTGTCTGTTCCTCATGGGATCAGGCCGCACAAGACAAATGCAGTGATGATAAAAGTCTCAGTTCTCCTAAGCAGACCATTCTTTACAAATGTGTGGTGGTTTCTAGATCTCTAGAAGGGAAATAGTAAGAAAAACTATTGGGGAGTAAAAATAAGTGAGAGCCTGACCGAGGTGACAGGTGTGATGTGGAAATAAGTCAAGGAGAGGGGCTACCCGGTGAGCCAAGGTGTGAGAGGAGGCATTTCCAGCAACGGAAGTCTTGGGTGAAATACACAGTCTTGATTTAACCCACATAGCTTCAAGGGGTAGATTATTGAACAAGAAAACATCCTGACTCAACTAGTGTTTTGGGAAGATTACCCTGGCTGATTTGGGACAATAGCATATTTTGCTGAGTATAATGTACTCCTGTGTATAATACACACCCATGTTTTTGGCCCAAACTTTCAGGAAAAAAAGTCTTTTATTTTAGTTTTTTAATTCAATTTTTATTTATTTAATTTTAGAAACAAAACCAATGATCATATTCCGGGGTATTATTTTGCATACAGATATTGTTATTGCTTTCTAGAGTTACATTTTAATGCATGAGCATAAATAAAAGAATTAAAGACATTTATATAGGTAGGGAATTAGTACTACCCATGTATAATGCGCATCCATATTTTTCCCTCAAAAATTTGGGCAAAAAGTGAGAATTATACATGGCAAAATACAGTATATAAGTGTATGTGGTTTCTAGGCTTCTGGAGAGGCTGTTGCAGTAACTCAGATGCGGAGCGAAGAGTCTCAGGTTAAGATATTGATGGCACAAATAGAGAGGAAAGGTTAAACTTGTAAGCAGTTTTAGAGGAAAAATATATGGGATGTGATGACTGATCAAATATGCAAAAAAAGCAACATGTTAAAGACACTCCAAGGGAATGAGAATAGATTACTAAGTAGATGTATGGCCTAACATATAGAAATTGAAGAGAATTTTAGGGCGAGTTGTGAAACAATGTAGTGTTATTTGAATTAGTTTTTCCTAGACAGTGCTGTTGAAATCTAGCCGCTTTAGTCAATATCAATTGAGCAGCTAATTGTTGGCCTTTTGGAAGAATTCTAACGTTTAAAAAAATGAAATTTCTAAAAGTAATCTCTGAAAAAGGTTATGTGAGCTGAGAGGATAATCTGACGTCTGAAATACCATTCCACAGAACTTTTTTTTTACAGGGAAGACTATAATGACTTTATAAGTGCATATCAATGTAGAATGCATTGGAATTTTCATTACCTTTTTAATTTGTTTTCTCTTTGACATTCATAAAACTTTTCATCTCATCTTTGCAAGCTGTTAGTTTCAAAACATACCCATTATTTACACTGTAGTGTCATTTTCAGTGGAATGAATTTCAGTGTTTTTCTTGGCTCTTCCTCAAGTATGACTCGTGGAGTCTATTATTACCTGACATTGCAAAATACATTTTTCTTTTGGTTCCCTCAGGATCAGCACCTCAGCATGCTGGAGTATCATGTACCAGTCACGGCAGGAGGAGTAGCAAACATTTTTGATCTGCTGGAAACCAACAAGGCTGCTTTAAATATCACGAACTTCTTAGTGAGCCAGACGACGCTGGAGGAGGTAAGCACATGCACGGCATCACAGTAATTACGGCACATTCTGTTTGTCTTTCCAGTGACATTCCGTCTGCTTTTAGTTGAAGGAATATCTAATCTTCTACCCAAAAAATTTAGCTTCATTTGTGTCTAACCACATTTTGGGATGTTAGGGAAAAATATTAAAAGTATTATGGTAACTATTTTTAAGAGACACAAGAAGATTTATTTATTTTTCTTTCTACAAGATATCTATATCCATCAAGTTCTATGTATGTGTAAAGCAACAAAATGTTACTTTCACTTGTAAAACCAAACACTTTCCTTATTTTCTCCTTGATGGGTTGCTTATCCAACATTTCTATTGATGGGTTTCCTGGGTTAGAATCTGATGGGGTTTCTAGAGAGTTTGGTGCCAGAGTTTTAGATTGGCTAGATTCAGGAAACCGAAGTGACAAAGGCAGAATTTCTCTGTTTCAGTCATATAATGTCTTAATTACATTCATACTCAGCAACTCGAGGCTTCCTTGGGCATCCTTTATATCCTTTGCACTGTATTCATTTTGTTTGGCTCAACAACCTGTTGTATAGGCGTTCAATCACATCTCAGTAAAATGGGCCTGAAAGTGAGGCCTTCGGGGCCGCGACTCAATATATGGTGCCGCACTTTATGGATAACGTTCTAGGGGGGCTTTAGACAAGTATTTCTTTTCTAATACGGAACATTTAGCCTTTGGCTTATAACTAACTACCAGCACCATGTCCAGCACAAAATAAACTCTTGATATTTTCTGGATGAATTGATGACTAATAGATTAATAATTTAAGCAAAGTGATAAAGATCTGCCTGTTAACTAATTGGCTTACTGAACATGAAGTTAATGTGAAATTTCTATACAGATTTTATTTTAATTCATTCTCTCAACAGAACCATGCAAACATTTGATAAGGGCGTGAGTGGGGTTCCTTGTTTACACTTCATAGAGATATTGATATGGATCATATAGATAAAGTGGCTATAGCTATTCAATTATAATGTTGGATTTCTTATGATTATAAATGTAATTATAGATACAGGCATTATTTTCCAACTCCAATTAAATTTGAATAGCTAAAGGAAGGACGCCTAGTGAGACTGTATATGTAAGTGTTGGCATGGCCTATAAAACCTAATATTTTCATTTGATTTTATGGGTCATGTGAGTGCAGGCATGCATAATGCATATGTGCGTGTGTGTGAATGGACCTAATTTCTTCCTTTTGCTTACCAAGCACTAATACCTTTATTTCCCTTAAAAAAAACCAGGTTTTCATCAACTTTGCCAAAGACCAGAAATCCTATGAAACTGCTGATACCAGTAGCCAAACTTCCACCATAAGCATTGACTCACAGGATGACCGGTTGTAGTCTTGGTCACCAGCAAACTGATCTCAGCAAAGCCAATGGCTTCATTTTGAGAAAGAACTGCACAAGACATCACCTCCTTGAAGATACTACTTCCCTAAAATATCTTAATTTTGAAGTATTGTACTGTATAGAAACTTTCAATTGTGTAAGACTAGCAAATAACTATGTAAGCAGAAAGTTTTCTTTCTAAGGTCACTGAATGTTGTTGCTCCTGAAATGAAATGTTGTTGCTCCTGAAATGAATTCCTCTATACTCAACACTGTGAGCATGCTAATCTATATGGTGGTGATTTTTATGCCAAAATGAACCACCTGCAGCTAAATGTCTTAATTTATTACTTTCAATAAAAAAGAGAGCTGAAAAAGCATGGTTATTAGTGGATGAAAACTAAGAGTGGAAAGGAAAAGTAAGGTAGCTTGGGGTAGGTAGACTTGGGAGAGCAAACAAAATATTTCCAGAAAATACCAGAATGAACATCATCATGAATACACGTGTCTACTGTGATGTGCAAAGTGCTAGGGGCCCGATTAGCATTGGTAGGAGGCAGTGGGCACAGTGTCCACAAAGAATATGTCACTTTCTCTACCTGTAAATACTTGGAGACATACTGAACCAACCCCCCCAATGGCTTTCTACGAGAATGCCGTGGGAGGGCAGTTTACCCTGGTGGTAAACAGAACTTAGAGGTATTCCTGCCCTGCCTTGACAACAGGAAGGCATAAGGTAGAGCGAGAAGCTGCTTGAGCTCAGGGAAGAATGGGTGTGTCAGCTGGGCAGATACAAACCCCGAAAACTGATGTGGAATCTATGTGCTGCTGGCAGGCAAGGTCATTTTTTTTAAGCTCTCACAAAAAGCTTCATGTTCTGGGTCTCTCTGCAGGAAAGACTCCTGTGGAGGAAAAGTGAATATGAAGGTAATTTTCAGTTAATCGCCCAGCTGACCCAGAATTGTCTTTATGGCTATAAGACTGACTTCATAATAATGCCAAATAATAAGGCCCTCGGGGAAGGTGTTTTATGTAACATTTGTTTGTGTGTGTGCGTGTATAAGTTTGCCGGTTTTGGCACAAGTGTTTTTGTTTTGAAAATTAATAAACTCGAGGTTCAGAAAAAGAAACAATTCATGAAGGCATTTCATTGGTTAGGGAAAAACCAGGAACCTAAAAACTGGAGCCACATGGCTGACAAGGTCCCATGTGATCTGCTCCTGCTCTCATCCCTTTCCCCGCTCTCATCCCTTTCCCCGCTCTCATCCCTTTCTCCACTCTCATCCCCTTCATTCTTCCCTCCCTCCTTAGCATCTAGCCATTCCAGCCTCTTTGCAGTTTTTCCAGAGCAGTACCAAGCTCCTTCCCATCTCCAGACCTTTGCTTATGTTTTTCCTCCCATTTGAAATGCTGTTCCCCCACTCTTTATTCCTAGCTAACAGTCTTCAGAAATGTCATTCTTTCTCTGAGAAGCTTTCCTTCCCTGTGTTGTCAGTTTCAATTCTGTCCCCCACCCCATTCTACTACTGTGCTTACTGTACCTCATACTTTTCTATCAGAGCATGCATACTAATTTGTGATATATCTAGACTAACGATATACTTGTATATCTCAACAGTTGGCAACAAAATTTCTCTTTGGTTAGAAAATATCTTTGTTGAGAATAATACATAAATAAAACTTTGGAGTAGAAGGTGAAACTCTAAGAGGATAAGTGTGTTCAGGATCCCAACTGACGAAAGAAAGAAAGAAAGAAAGAGAGCGAGAGAGAAAGGAAGGAAGGAAGGAAGGAAGGAAGGAAGGAAGGAAGGAAGGAAGGAAGGAAGAAAGGAAGGAAGGAAGGAAAGAAAGAAAGAAAGAAGAAAGAGAGAAAGAGAAGAAAAGAGAGAAGAAAGAAAGAAAGAAGAAAAAGAGAAAGAAAGAAAGAAAGAAAGAAAGAAAGAAAGAAAGAAAGAAAGAAAGAAAGAAAGAAAGAAAGAAAGAAAGAAAAAGAAAAGAGAGAGATGGAGGGAGAGAGGGAAGGAGGGAAGGAAGGAAGGAAGGAGGGAAGGAAGGAAGAAAGGAAGTCAGGCTCCATGAAAGAATAAAGGGATGGGATTTGTTTATTGTTCATTGTGTTCATTATTGCGGCTGTTGGTTGATTGTTGGTGTCTGTGCAATGATAGGGTGGGAAGCAAAGAGAAAGGAGAGAAAAGAAGAGGAGGAAGTGCAGACTTGTAAGACCACTATGGAAAACAATATGGAACTTCCTCAGAAAACTAAAAATGGACCTGCCCTTTGATCCAGCAATTCCACTGCTGGGACTATATCCTAAGAACCCTGAAACACCAATCCAAAAGAACCTATGCACCCCAATGTTCATAGCAGCACAATTTAAAATAGCTAAGTGCTGGAAACAACCTA
>CM052541.1:15304996-15348300 GCA_028533065.1 Trachops cirrhosus
ACACATGGACAAAACTAGGGGGGGTTGGAAAGGGGAGGGAGGAGGGGAGGAATGGGTGGGCAGGCTGGAATGGGAATAAAGGATAGAAACTGTACTGAATAAACTAAAATAAAAAAAAATTAAAAAAGAAGGGGAGGAAGGAGGAACCAGTGAGGTGATGGAAGGCTGAGTACTGGAGAGAGAAGAAGTGGAGAGGTTGAATGGACTTCTAACCCATGAATATCCAAATGTGTTTTCACTTTCATTTGTTGTGCAGCCATGCTGTGGACTGTGCTCATTACCCATAAATCTTCATTAAAGTCAGCCACATTTACAGAGGCTGTATGTGAATGAGCATCTAGTGGAAACTGAGCAAAGGTGTCTTCTTTGAAAGGGGTGCTGAACAATGACTGTTTCATCACAGAGAAGGGGGAGGCTCCCAGATGCATGCAGAATGGAGCTTCTGATCCCAAAGAACATGGGTCTGGACGTTTCAGCCCATCTTATCTGCCTCTCAGCAGGCAAGGAAGGCCAGGCTGCCTTGGGACGACAGTAATTCCACTTTTGTTTGAGTATGTATTTAGTATTTCTCTCCCTCACTGGACGTGAAGGTCTATGAATACAGAAGGTCTATATTATATCTTCCTCCTGTTCCCACCAGTACCTACACGCACAATAAATATTTGTGGCACTCAATATTTGTTGGTTAAATGGATGAATAAACAAATGAAAGAGAGGCTGGCATGCAGGCATGAAAACCAAGCATCTGTATTCTGGGTAAGTCTCCGAAATGCAGTGAAGTTTCTCAGGAGGTAGTTTATTCATGGGGAAGAAAAAGGAGAGACAACGCTTGATTCCATAATACAGAAATTACTGTGATTTGATCTGGATGGAGGATTTTTGGTATCTTTTTTGAAATTGGCATTCTAGTGCTTTCTTCTTGGTCTTTTTGCCTGTAGAATGTATGATATATAAGAATTTCACGGTACATTTTAACATATAAGTAAGGAACATACATGAAAACCAGTTGGACCCACATCCCTTCAGTGTTCTCCGTGAGAGATGGTGGGGTGGGGAAATGGAGCGGGCTTCTGTCCTCTCACCCCCATGGGACCCCAGGCGCCTGCTTGCTTCACATGGTAAGCTTCTCAACATAAGTATTTAAATACAATGCCGGCAAACCAAAAGGGAATGTTTCCTTTAGCATCATTTGTTGCAAAGCTGATCTGTCACCCCCTTGCTTATAAACCCAGACTGGTTTTCCATAATCTGTAGGATTAAATGTGAACTCCTTCACTGATCCTCAAAGCATTTCATAATCCAGCCCCCAATGCCTCCACCTCTCTTCCTCACGTAGTCTACGCTCATGTAGTGTCTTTAGGGAAACCTTCCTAGAGAGCTTCTGGCAACGTTAATTGTTCTGTCCTCCGTTAGAAAGGCATGGTGTGCATGCCTCTGCAGAGGCATTATAAATCATCTCCGATGTGCGGCTCTCTCTTCCCATTACACTCTAAGTTCCTGAAGAGCAGTGCACTATTTTTCTTCATCATTGCCTCTCCCATATTCAACACACTATCAACATATTGGTGCTCAATAAGTCTTGGAAGGACCAGAGAAGTCTATTTCAATTTACAAATACTTTCATAATTTTTGCTTTCACCTTTTTGCAATTATGTTTAGTTTGAGGAGGCTATGAAAATTTAAAGTAACTGCTGGAGAAATTAAAATGTTGACTCTGCATAAAGCATACTTCATTAAAATGTCAAGCATTGGGCATGCTATTATTTTATTAACAGTTTTACCTAATAAGTCATCTGCTCAAGTATATTAAAATGAAAATATCATTTAAAATCAAATACTTTCACCCAGACAGAGTTATGCTTAGTCCCTCCCATTACACCATTAAAAAGGAACACTAAAGTAAGATATACAGTTAGGACAACCTCAGCCAGCACTTCCCGACAATCTGTCACGTGTGAAACACTGAGTCAAGTGCGCCACACTGTTTATATTCTCATTTCATTTTCACAGCATACTTTCAATGCATGAGCCTTTTTTTGTTAATTGATGAGGACACTGAAGGTTGGAAAAGATCATTATCTTGCCCAGAATCAAACAACAAAAAAGTAAACTTGACTCCAAAGACCCCCTCCTTCCCCTCAAATAGGCTTGAATATGTTGACTCGGACCCATACATTCACCAACAACGCAGACAGGAGCTGCACGAGCTGTGTTTATGTCGGGTTGACCCAGTCAGGGAACGCTGGCCCCGGGGCCCTCCCTTCCGCTGCTCCATTGCCGCTGCAGCACAGATCCCGTGCACACGAGGAAGCTGTCCCCGGCCATCCTCTCACACCAGAAAGCCTAGCCTTCCACCCACCCCCTCTGACATTTCTCACTGAGGACCCCAACCACATCAGCTCCACATGTATTTACTAATCATTTACATGTGTTTTAACTCAAAAGGGTTTGCTTAGTTCTTATTGGGATTTTGTCGTTGTTTTCAGTAGGACGTAATTTTATTAATTTATTTCTCCCTCTGTTTTATATCTATTTCCATTTTTATGTTGTATTATTACATTCACATGGGAACAAAGACTGCCAGCATAAGGGAGCCAGCACTATGAAATGGTCTACCTTCTAAACAAATTATATCCAAAGTGGCTCTTTTAATACCTGAAAACAAATTTTCAGTTTTCGTTACATGGGGTCCATTGAGAAGTTTCTAGTGAAAGAGAAAAGCCTCTACTTAAACTTCCACCCTCGGCAACTGCGTAGAGTCGCAGGCCAAACACTTTCTCAGAGATGAAAGCTCCCCTAACAAATCTGGAGAAAATACTTAGTACTACCAGAGCAGTTTTCCTTTCCTTTGTTAAAGCAATTCAGTTACTAAATGAAGGTATTTATTTGTTACATATTTTTGGGCTAAAAATTATAAGCAAGATGTACTGAAACTTCCTTTCTGGTTCTTTGCTGAGATGCACACTAACACACACGAACAAACTAAGTTAGGAAATTTTCTTTTTACACTAACCTGCTTTAAGAAGGTATCTGGGCCCATCTAGGTAGAGCTTTAAAAAATACTTTCCTATTTACCAAGGTCCCCCCAAATCCTTCCTTGCTAATACAATTAAAGGATAAATCATCTTATTAAATAATTTATCCTTATTAAAGAGAGAGCTTATAACCTTTCCTGACAAATGTGACCTGTCTAGCATTCTCAGCTCCCTCCACAAACAGGGAATCTGTAACCTGATCGCTATGTGTCAAGTGCATTACAGAGAGTTAGCACTCTTGCTTCTGTTTTTCGTTAAATTTCTTTTGCAAATTGGAATAAGGAGCGAGAACAGGCTGTCAGAGACAGTGAACACGCTAAGATGCCCCTGGTTATCCTCGCTCCCTGTTCTTGTGTTCTTGAGTGATTGATTTCCTCACTTGAGTGTGGGTGGGGCCTGTGGCTTGCTTCTGACCAATGGCTTATCGGTCATTACAGAAGGAGATTACTTTGTGCAAGATTGTAACTTTCCCAAGAGGTCATATTGGGGAGGCCCACTGGCAAGGAACTGCAGGCAGCCTCTGGCCAACACCAGTAAGGAACAAAGACGGCCTCCAGCTGACAGCCAGCAACACACAGAGACCCTCAGCCTGACCACTTGCGAGGAACTAAACGCTGCCAACAATCCCCTGAGTTTGGAAATAGATTCTTCCCCAGCTCAGCATATGGATGACAAAACTAGCCCTGGCCCACACATGGACTGCAGCCTTGTTAGAGAACATTTTTCTCTGAAGTAATTCTTCTCAGCGAAGAATTAATTGTCATTACTCAACGAAGTATGTAAAAAGCAATCCTATTCACCTGATTTTCAAGATGATTTTTCTTCATCTCTCTCTGCCAAACGTGTTAACCTTTGGTTGACTTTTGTTTACACCTATGCCATTGTTATAAGTTACAGAAAGTCATCCTCTGTATCATCATCATCATCAGCCGCTGGCGGACTGATCTCATTTTAGTAATAGCTAACATTTATATTACAAGGCTTATAATTACATTCTTTACAAAGCAACTTTGTATGTACAAAACCATTTGACCCTCATAGGAACAGCCCTGTGAAGTGTTATTGTCCCTAGATAGAGAAATAGGATCAAAGGAATTAAATAACTCCCTGCAACAAACACAAAGTATTAAATTATAATAGCTAGCTATATTATGTGTTCACCCTAAATTATTTTATGATTTCTGTAGCTTTCTTGCTCGTGATCAAGGTTGTCTCAATGAGGCCATCAAGGATGGTGGTCCCACTCCATCCCAGTTATTAGGTTAGTTACGGGACCCCACGATTAGGTTAGTGATTGACATGGGACTCCAGCAAAGTTAGCAACCACCCTTTATTAATATTTAGATTTTGGGAGAGCTATTTCCTTTTTCGGGGATTGCTGCACTGAGTGGAGATGAGTCTAGGGCTCCCAGCTGCCTTCATAACTGTAATATTACAAAGAGCTTGCATACCAGATAAAGTCAAGTAGAGACCAGCAGAACTGACCAATGGAACAGTAAACCAAGTTCTGATGAGTTGTGTGTGTGTGTGTGTGTGTGTGTGTGTTTTAACCACAGGATCCAGCCAAGCCTGAACGACCACTCTGAAACCTGTGGAGGACACACCATAGTGAGGCCAAGTGGAACAAGGCAACCTGGGATACCATGCAGCAGAATAAGGTGATAGCAGAGATGGTAAGAAAGAGTCCGATCAACGTGTATTTTGGAGGCAAAAATGACAGGACTTGTTTAGTGAGGAATATGCAAGAAAAAAAGGGAGACAGGAAAGAATTCAAAGGTTTTGATCTAAGCAATGGAGTAAACAGAGTTGTCATTTATTGAAGTATGCTGAAAGTGGAGAGGCCAAGGCAGGTGTAGGAGAAAAAAATTAAGAGCTGGGTTTATGGTACATCAAGTTTAAGAAGCCTGTTAGACATTCTAGAAGAAATGTTCAGTGACCCAATAGATCAGTACATCTGGAGTTCAGGAACATGTTCAAACTGGAGAAAAACTGTGGAGGTCATTGGCATAGAGGTGGAAATTCAAGCCACAAGTCTGGATGGGATTATTCAGCCAGATGAGTGTGCCCAAAGCAGAGAAACCATCTAAAGGGGGCATTACATTATTTTTCAAGTAGAAAAGGAACATCCAGAAACAATGTGTAACATGCAAGCCAAGGGGGAAAAAGTGTTTCTGAAAAGGAGGGAGTGACCAACCTTGTCTAGACAGCTGCTTGGGCAAAGCAAAGTAAAAACTGAAAATTGACCATTGGATTTGACATGTTCATAGGTGACCATGACAAGCGAAGTTTCTGTGGAATGATAGGAAAGAAGGCTTAGGAATGAGTTCAATAAAAAAATGGAAGGAGAAGTGGAGATGAAGTACATAACTGACTTCTTCAAAAGAGTAAGGGAAGGGGAGCAGGGAAACAGGCAGAAGCTGGAGAATTGCTAGTTGTCAGAAGACAGAGCTTCTCTATTCTAATGGGGGCAGGAAAGAATCAAGGTTCCCAGGGGTAGTACCTGCTGCCTCTGACAGTTTCCAGGATGGGTAATGTTCTCTGTTCGCTGGGCACTGTTTTCCTTGTTAGGATTAATGACTGAAGCCTGGACTTACATAGCTTGTCATTTGGTCTTCCATGGCTTGGCCAGAATCTGGTAGCACTTCCTGTATGTTAGTTACATGTTCCATTTCTCCCTCGGGCACTGCAGGTCACCCTTAGCTCAGAGGTCACCTAGTCCTGCCAGGGTGGGGACCAAGACAAGAACACCGCTCTCAAGTCAGTGCCAATGCCAGACTCAGTAGTAGGTGGGCAAGCCGAGACCCAGTGTCCCCTTTATGGAACCATCCCTTGCGGTCTAGTTTACTTTGTCGTGGCATGACCCAGAGTGACACACAGTAGCTCACCTTCCACATTAAACTCAATTAACGAACATTTAACACACAGAGACACGCACACTCTCGTGTCAAAGCGCAGAGTGCAGAAAATTAGCCCTAAGTTCATTCTTTTCTCCTCTTACCTTCTATCTCCCTTTTCCTTAATTTCCCAGAATGAAAAGCCAGCAAGCGTTCTCTACATCAGATCCCCCTTCTACAATAAACAACAAATATTAAAAACAAAAGTGCATTTTTTACATTACAAGAAAACTCTGTGACCTGAAACTTATTCCCCATTTTCCAGCCTAAATTATTAATCTGCAAAATGGGATGGAGGAAGGAAAAGTCAAAGAAATTTAGCAAATTCATTCCTAAAATAATGCCCTGTCCTTAGTGTTACAGTCCTGCTGCATTCTCCTATTTTGCTCGCCATAAACTGGGTATTACCTGGGTCATTCCTTCCGCATCCTTTCTGAAATGTTTCAAATCCCCTAAATCTCCTCCCTTATAACTAACTCCTCATGACCCCCAGCAGATAAATGCCTTGGGCTACAGTGAGAGGCATCATAATCAGAAGGGTACGTAAGAGAAAACTTCAAAGGCCAGCGGCTGTGGCAGGTCCATCCAGGCAGGTGTTTTCTTCACAGAAGGGCAGGCATTGCCTCCCACTGCACCACAGCTCTGCAGGCTCGGAGTCATGCCTGAGCAGCATACAGAGACAATACCTCCCGTGGGTGGACTCACATGAAAGCCCAGCATACTGATGGGTAAAATCTGAGGGCCAGATCACTAGTTTACAATGAGAACCTTAACTGACCATTCTACACCCCAGCCAATGTATTTTCTGTCCCCACAAGCACAATGCATGGGAAGCCAAGCTTTAATCAGAAGGTTGCTTACTGAGCAGAGACTTGGGGCAAGTTGAGTTAATTATATGATTCCAACATTTAATGCCACCAGGCTTCTTGAGCCTGAAGCATCCATCTCCATAGTAGCATACACCTTCAAAAGACTCATCCTTGACTCTGAAGACTTGTTTCCCTCACAGACCAGAGTGGGCCCTGAGCTCTGCCATTCATTCTTTGTCTCTCAGAAGCTCTTTTCAATGCTTCTGTGGCCAACCAGCTCCCTTTTGATGGATCCTTATTTCTTTAGACATGATAATATAGCACTTTCGATTCAAGATATAGCATTTCAGATGTAGTTAGTGATTTTGTGTCATTGTTATTTATTGATTGTAATGCTTAACTCAGAGCAATGTTCCCTAATAATAAGAATCAATTAGGGCCCTTTGTTTAATGGTGATACAGCTTCCTGGACCCTTCCCTGGAGATTCTGATTCAGTAGGTCAGCTTAGAGAATACTACCTGCTATAAATAATTGATATCTCACTGAAAAATTTCAAAAACAATATATAACTCCTTAGAGTCTTATTAAATTTTATTAGTCTTTGGTTGCATGGACAGAATTATAAATTGCATGTATATATTGCATATATATAAATTGCATATATATATATCGAAGTTACTAAAATTCCTTGAAAACATTTATTATAATTATTGCATTAAATTAGAATTGGAAAGGAGCCTTTGAGATATTAAATAATGGTTTTAAATGATGTAAAAATCAAGTTATACCCTAGCCTTTTTTATCTTAAGCTTATGTTTAAAAATCAATGCAGCTTTTTAGAAGATGGATATTCACTCAATTGCCATATACAAAAGGAAAAACAGCTGAGCCTGCTTAAGAGTCATTTCCCAAAGAAGCTCTTCCCAACAAGACTATCATGTTGACGCTCCTTCGCTTTCATAGCCAGGTGGTCCACAGCACTTACCGGTACCAAAACAGCTTCTAAAGTAGTCGTCCCATCTGCTTTTGTAGTAGTTGCTCTATTCTTTCTTGTTTTCTTAAAATATAGCGCAGAATATGAGTCACGTTGAGCTGTTCTTAAAAAGGAGGCTTTGTCTCAGAATCATATGTGAATCATTTAAATCCTACCTAACAATCCAATTAAGACATTAGGCATTATGTTTTAGCTCAGTGAGCAAGAACTACCACAGAAAAATGTTTTGTTTTGGCTTTTTAGTAAACTGATTACTTTCAGATAAGTGGCAACAGAAGTATATGTCTACCTCTGTTGATTTTACCACTGAAAAAGCAAATGGTTGTTATGACATTTCAGCAAAATAAACTTTGTGAATATTTTTTCAATTTTTAAAATTTAAATATCTTTAAAGAAAAGCAAGAAGCACAACAATATAATATATATTTTTAATCTTTTTAGAGTTCCATTAAAGTAATCTTATATCAATAGGTGTGTGTTAATGTTACAGAGCAAAGTGGGATTTGGCTGCCAGCCGCCATACACAAGCATAACACAGAGATCGGGGTGGCGGGGAGGTTTTTATTAACAAGCTCAAATTTAGGGAGTGGGGGGTCCCCTGCTTCAAGCCATCCTCTTCTGCAAACCACAGAAATCCCCTTGTTCACAAAAGGACTGAAATCTAAATCCATGTCCAGAAACTCCCCTCCGTTCTTATCTGTAGTCCAAGGATGGGCCTCATCTTTCCAGAGCCAAGCTTTCTCTCTCTGCTGGGCCCCAGTGTCCAGGGCTGCTTGTGCTTTCAGGGGCTAACGAACGTTCTGGCTCACGCATCTGTGCACTGCTCTCAGGGCAAGAGAATGGGAGCAGTCCAGGACCCATGCCATGTGGCACAGGGACAGCGTCCTGCCCGAGCCTGCTGCTGGCAAGGTGTATGTGCCACACAAGCCTGCTCAAGACCACAGGAGCAGGGTAACACAAGAGCTGTAGGCGGGGCCTGGCATCGTGTGGGCCCTTTGCTGTCCAGGTACATGTCCTATGGGTAGAACTCAGCCTCCACTGGCTGGTTCCTGACTGTGCAATTGAGAGCTTCTCAAAAAGAGGAGAACTTCTGCACACCCTCCATCTTAAATCTTTCCCCCCAAATCCTACATGCTGTGGGGGGTTCAAATTCCCATCCAGTGTGGGCCCACGTTCACCATGAGCGTCCGCCCAGCACACTGTGTCTCTGCCGGTCCTCTCACTGCCAGCATCTGGAAGTGGGTAGAAGGGTTTTCTAGCCGTGCAGGGGCACCATGACTCTGCCAGGGGAGGCGTGTCACGTTGTTACACTTGTGTTTTGACCTTTTCAATCCCTCACAGGCTCTGTGCACACTGCCTCTGGCTGTGTCATGCTGGTCCGTTGCCAGGGCAATGCGCTGGCCCATTCCATAGCTTATTTCCTCTTGCCTCAGGGGTATGGAGTCCTGCCCCAGCTCCAGTTTCAATTCCAGGCTGCTTTAGGTGGTTCCCAACCCTCTCAGGGGTCTCCTTCTCCAGGGAGGGCAAACTCTTTCCCAGGCTTCTGCTTCAACCCGCTGCCTTGGGGTTTTCTGCAACCCCTCCCTCCTCCTGGGAAGTTAGCCTCTTGCCCAAGATCAGGGTTCCCCCAGCCCCCAGCAATCTGGCCAGACCCCTCTTGCTACATTAAGGTTTAATAAAGGTAAAATCATTTTCTTAAGTTAAAAACTAAAATGCATAAAGCATCAGATATTTATAAAATACTT
This sequence comes from Trachops cirrhosus, assembly GCA_028533065.1. Classification (NCBI taxonomy): domain Eukaryota; kingdom Metazoa; phylum Chordata; class Mammalia; order Chiroptera; family Phyllostomidae; genus Trachops; species Trachops cirrhosus. The sequence goes on from CM052541.1 coordinate 15,314,475, forward strand.
TCATTCATCATTCTCATTATGTTTTCTTCCATTAATATTTAAGTAATTTTTAAGTTAATGAATTAATGTATTTTTACAATCTCCCTTAAAACGTAAATTACAGAAGATTAAAGTGGTTTTGACATCACTCACAATGTGGGCTCCCTCCTCATCTCCCCAGAGAAAAACCGCCATAATGAGTGTGTCTCACTCAACATTTTAGAGTTTTAAATAGCCTCACAAATGTGCATGCATATGAACAATGCCAACGGAAAACAGAGGAGCTGGCTCTCAGTCCAAGATCTGCTGGACCTACCTATACCAAAAAAACGGTAATGGTAGATAATGTGTAAAAAGAAAAAGAAAACCATACCTGAACTCAAAAAATTTTTTTAAAAGATAGTCTCATAAACCATAAACACATGAAATAAGGACCACAGCTTTCTGAAACTCTGGGTCCCAGAGCAGGCAAGCAGGCAATGGGGAGCAAAGGGAACTAAAATTACCCCAAATGAGATGAGGGGTACCAGAGTTTAGTTACTTATGCATCCTCAGTGAGTCCTTCTTTAAATAAAAACATGACCTGCCTTAGCATGTGTAGAAAATCAGACCCAGAGGGTTAATCATAAGTTAGTGTGAAAATACCTCCATGAAAGTGGAGTGGGAGCTCATGGCAAAGGTCTTGTGGTTATATTATACTCTTCCTAATTTATTTCTTTTTTAAAAAACTATTTTATTTATTTATTTTTAGAGAGGGGAAGGGAAGGAGAAAGACAGGGTGAGAAACATCAATGTGTGGTTGCCTCTCACATGGCCCCCACTGGGGACCTGGTCCACAACCTAGGCATGTGCCCTGACTGGGAATTGAGATAGTGACCCTTTGGTTCACAGGCCAGTGCTCAATCCACTGAGCTACACCAGCCAAGGCCCTCATTTATTTCTTTTCCTCCCTCTGTTTACTACTTCTTTCCTACCACGTTTCAAGGGTGGCAGTGGGATCTGTCCACTCCAGGGCAGATAAAGTTAGGGTACAACATCTGTAGAGAATTTAAAAAATAATAATAGAACCAATTAAAATACATTCTTTTTTATTTCCACTTTTTTTTCCAACAATTCCAGACAAGGCCAGTGATAAAATACCTCAAAACATCTTTAGCCAATGTAAGTTCTAAACAATTGATGTGGTCACTAATGAGTTTTAGTAATACATAAACTTCAAGTTAGAAATTTTAAAAAATTATTTATCCTTTAGTGAACATTGTATTTTTTTATATTTTTACTTTATTTTTTCTTTTTTAATCACTTTTTAAATTATTGTTCAAATACAGTTGTCTCTATTTTCCCACCACCACTTCCCCCCCACCCCCACTCCCTACCCTCAATCCTACCCCCTTTTGTCTTTGTCCATGTGTCCTTTATATGTGTTCTTTGAGGATCTTTTTCCTTCTTTCCCACATTATCTCCCTCCCCTGTCCCCTCTGGTTACTGTCCATTTGTTCTTTATTTCAATGTTTCTGGTTATATTTTGCTTGCTTGTTTGTTTTCTTGATTAGATGCCACTTATAGGTGAGATCATATGGTATTTGTCTGTCACTACCTGGCTTACTTCACTTAGCATAAGGCTCTCCAGATGCAACCATGCTGTCGCAAAGTGTAGGAGCTCCTTCTTTCTTTCTGCTGTGTAGTATTCCATTGTGTAAATGTACCACAGTTTTTTGATCAATTCATTTACTGAAAGTCACATTGGTTCCAGCACTTAGCTATTGTACATTGTGCTACTATGAACATTGGGGTGCATATGCTCTTTTGAATTAGTGTTTCAGGATTCTTGGGTATAAGTGGAGGAAAATTTGGAGAACTCCTGATTATAAGTTCAAGAAAATTCAGAATTCTTCCTTTTGCATGGGTTCAATTTCTGTCTGGCCTGGAACTATATATTCTTGCTTAAATGGTAGGTTTTTAAACATTTACTTTATAGTATTTTTTATTTGTTTATTGTTAGAGAGAAGGGAAGGGACGGAGGAGAGAAACATCAATGTGAGGTCGCATCCCCTACTGGGGACCTGGCCTGCAACCCAGGTATGTGCACTGACTGGGAATCAAACCAGCAACCCTTTGGTTCTCAGGATGGTGCTCAGTCTACGGAACCACACTAGCCAGAGCTGAATGGTAGGTGTTAAATAAATGACAATATCACTATAATCGTAAAGATAAAGAAGCAGCACTTGTTAGTTCAATTCTGTCATTCTATATAGCCACTTTGAGTTTTTATTTATTGAAAATTGTATTGAATTTTATTTTACTTCACTCAAAAATACTCAACTGCACAGACATTTGAAACTGCTAGAATCAATTCCATGAACAATAAAGAGATGGTGAGTATTGAGATAGCTGAATGTATTGTGAAATGAGATTTTTGTAAATCTCTGCAAATTATTTTCTTATCTTTAAGAGTTTTTTCTAAGCATTACGAAATTGTTGCTTTGAGTGAGAAAAATATTTGGAAGTTAAAATTAATAAAATGTGTTCTTTGATTGACTCTGAGCAGATAGATTAAACAATCTGGCTGTAATTGTAAAGAATTAGAATATGCAAAAATCTATTGTGATGAAACCATTGATAAATTTGCAGAGGGTAAGACTTGAACACGGGAACTGTTAAGTTATTCATGTAGTCATAGAGTAGTATATAGATATGTTGTTTTTTTAACAAAAAATAAATGAATTTAAGATCATTAGGAAGTATCAATTTATTGCCTTTTTATGTTAAACATATTTATTCAATTTAAAAAATGTTTTAAATTTTTAATATTTTACTAAGTTGATTTTGAAATTTAATAAAAAATTTTTGTTGCTTTCATTGCTTTCCTGGTTACTATTAGTGTTATTTCATAATAATCATTAAAAATAATTTTGTCAGAAAGAGAAGGGAAACTTTTTTAAAAATTCACTCTCAAAGTCAAATATGCTAGACAAGCCCTGCCCCTGATCGTCCCCTAGTGAAATCTCCCAGGTCCTGAAGCTCATAGCCGCAGAGGTATTGTTGTAACCAAAGCTATCATTTTGAGATTGTGAATGATAGAGGTTAATGCTCTCAATGAAACCGCAAAAGCTGGCATTCGTGCTGCCTATCACCAACGAGACCCAATAAGCAGAGACAGAGATTGAATCTTTATGGGAGCTTTATTCAGGTGGCCAGCAATCTGAGAAGAAGGTGGGATTGTACCCTAAGAGACCGTCTTAAATTCCATTTTAAACGGACCCTTTTTATAAGGAGAAGAAAAGTGTAGGTGAGGGGATTGGAATTCAGGGGAAAAGTTAATGAAATAAAAGCTGCAGCATTCTTTCCTCTGTGTCCTGGGCGGTGGTCTTTGTCTGTGCCCTGGGCGGTGGGCATCTCACCCTGGAGCACAGTGGCTCAGATCCCATCTGGAATTGCTTGCAGTCCTCCTGAGGCACAAAGGTGGAACTGCTTATGGTCTCCTGGAGTTAAGGAGGGTCATACTTTCAGTCTCTGGAAAAAAAAAGCTTTTTAGATACATTGATTAGTAAGCTTTAGCTATTACCGGAAACTAAGATTTTTCTAACATTTGAGTCCTCCATCATCAGCATTATTTATATCAGAAAATTATCCTAATGAACTTTCAACTTATGGAATTAGAATTATACCAGAGGTCACAAATGTGCAAACCAAAAACCAGATTACCTAAACCACACAAAATTATGAAGAAGAATAAAGAGCCAACATATTATGCTCTAGGTATTAGTTTGAAATTCAAATTTCTGGTCTTGAAAAACTGCAAGATCTGACCTCACTGGACCTTCATCTTTGCTTGTCAGCAACTGGCTGAAGCGTGTCTGTAGCTAGGGATTTGGGTGGAGCACAACCCCCATAGCTACAAGAATTTAACCCCTTGTTGGGTTCTTTGTATCTTGGACTGGCCCTAAAAAACATTTGAAATTGTGGCTTTACAAAACTTTCTTGACAAGAGTTCCTTCTACCTACTATCCTTTCAGCTTTTAACCAAATAATATTTATTAAATATGAATCTTCATTCATTCATTCATTTAACAAATCTTTGTTGAGCATCTACTAAGTTCTGGGCAGTGGGGAAACAGCAATAAGCAAGACGAAAGATTGGCCTCTATGAAACTTACATGGTGTTTGGGGAGGGGTGAGGGACAGAAAACCAATGTGAACATAATACATTATTTTCAGGTAGTGGAAAGAGTGGCCAAGTGAGGGACAAAGAAGTTCCTGCTACATTAACCTCCAGTTTGGGTGAAGAAGTGGCATAGATTAACTCAGTTACATGCACATTGGAGAAGTTATTGATGAAAATTTAACTAGACAAGGTTTCCTTATTTGCAGGAAAAAGGAATTGATTGTTTTATTTGCTTGCATATACGAACTCTACGAATGGGAGAAAGCTGCCTGCTTGACTGAGGAAACTTAACTCTTCTTTAGCTCGAGAATATGCTTCAGAGGTACAAATAATATGCATCATGGTTTGCATAGTAAAGTCCTGATTAATATCTGTGGACCAAGCTTAGTTATTCATAAGGCTACCTAACATTCTCAAAACTGTACAATAAATTATGTGGTCAATTATTTATTAGGGGGGCTATATAAAATATTAAATAAATCATATTAAGACTTTTAAAAAATTATATGATTACACTGTTTATTTAGAGGGCAATAAACTATATAATTTAAATGTTAATTATATCAAATACCATTAAGCAAATGCATCCTGATTTTGAATGAATAAAATACATTCAGAAATTATATATTTCCCAATAGCTGATGAATGCTGGTCTTGTGCTCATTACATCATTTTTTTGTGATAAGGACTAGGCAGAAGGCTTGGGGTTGAGAAATAAGAACTTGTGATAGGGGAACTCAACAGTTAAAGATTTAAGCCTTAGGGATAGTTGATAGGCATAAGCGATTAATGCATGAGGATAGCTGTTATTCTGGGAACTGGATGCATGACCTATGTGACTCCAGGAGGTTGACAAGCAATTCAACCTTTGTGCCCTGGGTTCTGTAAGCAAGATGTTGTCTGAGCCATTGTGTTCTAGTGGGGGAATGCAAATGAAGTATTGTTGATCAACAAATAAAGAAGTGCTAGGAAAATCACCACCATACTGCATCTCTTATCCCATTAACTTTTTTTCCAACCCCCTTATCTACCTGTTCTTCTCCTTATAAAAAGGTCAACAGGAAATGAAATGTTAAGATGGTTTTTGAGCATATATAACCCCTCTTCTCAGATCACCAGCATCTGAATAAAGTGCCCGTAAAGATTCAATCCTTGTCTCTACTTATTCTGATGACAGACAGCAGCAATGCTGATATTTCTGGTTTCACTTGCTCTAGAAAAAAGGTTAATACTAGAGCGTATGGATAAAAAAGGAAATAGAATTTACTTTCATGGCATGTTTTAATCATTGGATGGATCATATCGGTTGAGGTTACCAAGTATATTTTATTTTATGCTGAAGGACGTGCCTTGGAGATGGAACAATAAGCTGTTCTTTAGTCAATACATTGATTTTTCGTGATGAAATAGATAAGTAGTTTAAATATAAGGATTTGAAAGGGGTTTTCTAAGAGCATATAGGAACTGTACACAGAAAGCCTGGGAGCTAAGAGATTTACTCAGCTATTTGCTTATTGTCTTTACAGTGACTTAACAATAATCAAAGTACGTATAAGCGGCCAAACTAGAGAGAGAATAATAGGTCTCAAATATCTACTTTGAGACCCAAGATCCAAACATGGCTGGCAGTTTCACCCACAAGCAAGTCTATACCCATTGCAGCTTCTCTGAGTAGTCTGTACAAAATCCCTCCTGGCACCAAGATCTAACTTCAGAACAAGCTCATTTCCCAGGAAGAACAGCTTGTAGCCTCTTGTATCTCCAACTAGACAATAGAACAGAGAGGTCAGAGTGGCATTCATTCATCAAGAACAAAGTTTTCTTCAGTTTCTTGGAAAGGAACATCTATGCAGAGCATACTTTCTGCCTGGATCAATATTATGTGTTGTAATCTCTTTAAAGAACAAGACATCCACTATGAATGTCAAAAGGAAAAAAGAAATATACCGAAGGCAATTTTGAAGTGGTTGCATTCAAGGCGTAAATACACTAACTAAAACAGCATGTACCTCTCCTGATCATAAGAATGACCATGAATGTACAGAAAAATGAAAATAAAACCAGAACAAAGAAACTAAAAGCAATTAAGCCCTTTCAGTTGGGTGTGATTTTCCTAACTGTGTTCAAGCCTCACAGTAGAAGATTCTAGTTTTTATTTCGAAATGAAGTGGTTCATGTGTAAACTCTCCTCACCACAGGGGAGATTTTTGTCCTCACCCTCATCATTGCCATTATCATTCCTGCCTTTAAGACAATGGAGAATCCCATTACCCCTTAGCAATGTCCTCTGTCCTTGGTGAAAAGTAAAGAAAGATTTTCTTTTAAAAAGTTTGATATTCTTTTCTTTTTGTGTCTTATCTTTACTTTCCCTCCTTCTCCTCCTGATTTTGCTTCTGCTTCTTCCTAAGCTATAAAACCTAAAGGGGGTAATTATTTTAATTTTTACATATATTTTAATGTAATTTGTTCTCCAAAAGAGTTTATCCTAGATGGCTTTTACTGAATTACTTTAATAGTTTTTTTCAAAGAAACCAGTATTTAATATATTTTAATCTTAATAATGTTTGCAGATCTGAAAAGTTTAAGAATTAAAAGAAAATCACAACTTGGTAAGGTATCTCAGAAACCATCATCTGACTATAAAACAATGGGGGAAAAATCTGCCCTTAATCATATAAACACATGGAAGATTGCCAATTTTTTTTCTTTACAGAACTAATGGATATAAAACTAAAAACACTCTTATCACAGAATCTATCAATTTCATTCCTTGGAATATATTGAAAAGAGTTAAAAACTTATATCCACATAAACACTTTATACAAATGTTTATGGCAGCTTTGTTCCTAATTGTTAAAACTTGGAAGCAACCAAAATATCCTTCAGTAAAGGAATAAATAAACCGTGATATATCTACACAATGAAAAAATAAGTTATAAGCTATGAAAAGACATGGAGGAACCTTAAAGATATATATCACTAAATGGAATTAGCCAATCTAACAAGGCTACATACTGTATGATTCCAAGAATATGACATTCTGGAATAAGTAAAACTATAGACACAGTAAAAAGATCTGTGGTTCCAGGGCATGTGGGAGAAGTGTGATGAAGAACACTGAGGATTTTTAAAGTAATGAACATACTCTGCATAATATTGTCGTGATGAATATATGTCATTATGTTTTGGTCCAGACCCATAGCACATACAACACTAAGAGTAAACCCTAGGTTAAACTAGGGATGCTGGGTGATTATGATATGTCAATGTAGGCTCCTCACTGGTAAAGAAACGTGCCATTCTGCTGAGTGATGTTTAATACAGGGAAGGCTATGCATACGCATGGGCAGGGGCAGAGGAGAAATCTCTGTACCTTCCTCTCAATTTTGTTGTAAACATAAAACTGCTCTAAGAAGATTACATTTTAAAAAACCTAATAGAGTATTATTTACAATACTTTCTGTGCTTCAAGGTGGGAAGAATAAAGGCTCTTCTCAGACATGGTGAGGTATTAACAATATGTGGCATGATTTTTCTAAGAATCTTAGCCGAGTTCTGACATTTATGCTGAGAAGCAGTGAAGGATTTGGACAGATAAAGAGGCTGTAAAAAATGATCCCAAGTAAACCTAAAATGGAGCAAAACTGAAAATGCTATGGTTAAATATAATTTACTTCCTGCTATAAAGCATATGTTTTAATTTTGTAAAGTATTACTGACGACTCTACATACTACTTCCTCATTAAATCAAAGAACCTGTATGTCCAATTTTTATTTTCTTTCCTTCCATTTATTTTAATTAAACCAAAAGAAAGGAGATGAGTGAAAAATTAATACAGTTAGAAACATGCCTACAGTAATCCATAAAATAATCTCTGAATGATCTTAATCATCCTAGTGATTACCATTAGTTTAGTTGCCACTGTTCTTGTGTCTCCAAATAGAAGAATCATCACATTTCATGGAATATGCTGGTTAAATGGTAAATACCATCTGTGGGAGCGATGTCACCATATAATCTGATAAAATAGACCAGACCATTTCATTACACTTGCCCTAGATAACCTGGACCAGAAGGAAGACCTACAGCAGAGATTCAAAGCCCTGGCAGCCCTCTCCCCTGATCCAGCCCTCCTTTGTACGTGGTTTCCAATGGTATAGGGTTGGTTGGCAAAGTATTTTAAAGTTTAATTATTTGCCAACATTCTGAAAAGCACGTTCCTTCTGAAATCTAAATTTCAAAAGAGCCACATCCAGCATCATGGTCTCCCCAAACTTCCCATCCCCCCAACCGCTGAGTGGAAACAGTCTGTCCACAGGAGATCAGGGGCTTGGCTTGTTTCTGACGACACGTGCATAACTCATCTGTCACAGTTGCCTCCAGCTCAGAGCTTTTCCTGATCCTGTGGCTAGTCTCACATCACTGGCCATTCAAACTGAAGAACGTCCCCCTTCTTTAAACTGAGTAACTCTCTAGCCCATTTTATCCTCTTTTATTGTCTTGATGATACTTACCATTCTTTGAAATGACCTTACTCGCTTACTTGATTATGCTCTGACTCCACCTACAGCTAAACTGAAGCTCCAACCTAGCAGAGATCACAGTATCCCCGGTGCTTAGAACGCTGCCTGATATATTGCAGACACCCAATAAATACATGTTGGATAAGTGAACAAATTTATTATCATGTCTGCATTGTTTTTTCTCATAGAGCAGAGAAATTTTTCTGCATACTCATGCCCTTATCTAAAGGGCCCAAGATAAGGAGTTACATTTTAAGCAATGAAAATCCCAATGGACCTTGGGCTGCTTGCAGGTAAACACATTGGGAACTAAACTGATGGTCATTAAGGTGGTCAATAGGGTCATTGACATTGTATTAAAGACCACCATAGGTATATTTCCAGCTGTATTAATTTCCTAGTCATTGTTTCTCCTCATTTTAAATTAAAATAAATGGAAGAAAATATTTATTAACATGATATTGAGGTCCATGAAAGTCTGACCTAATGTGATTAATGTGTATATTGTTGGAAGGAAGGAGGATCAAGAAAGGTTGGCTGGATAAAGCTATCTTTGGCTGACCCAGGAAAAGTCTGTCATCTGTGTGCGTGATTATCTTTTTCTGAGTCCAGTAATGTCACTGGAAAACCTCTCAAATTTCAGAATTATCCCCTGGATCCTAAAGAAAAATCCACAGAGAGAAAGAAGAGTGAAAACTGAAGGTGGAACCTATGACTTTTTTACTGCTGTGTCCCCAGAATTCATCACGGTGTACACTAGGTGTTTAATAAATATTTACTGACTCACTGACTGGCAGGAGAAATAATCAGATGCTGGGTTCTTGATGGCTGCCGCTGGTTCAAATACTCCACAGGCTTAAACCTAATATCTTAGGCTCAATTAAGCTGTAATGAAATAAATACTGGTTTTGCTGTATTGTGTCTTGGAGGGAAAGCTATTTGTCACCATGAAAAATAATGATTGTTTTTAGGCTGTTGAAATGCCCTGTTGGAGCACATTCAGCTCCAGCAATGTGAATACGGTGCCAGTCCTGTTTTTCATGTTGGGTTCCATACACATTTTTAAAGGCATATAACAAGGCACTGTGTCCTGTCACCAGCCAAATCCAGATAGAATTGACTATAAATATTCATTAGAACTTCCCTTCACCTCCCCTTAAAAACACTCTATTGAAATGGAGATTTTGACTTTTAGGATAATGAAGACTATGAAAAGCCTTTATTCTTGAAAAATTAATAGATTAATAAAATGGAATTTCTCTCTTTTTATTAAATGAGCTTTAGTTTTTTTTCCAAGGAAATTTCAATGTATTGTGCTTCTTTTTATTAGGAAAGCACCTTGTCTTTCAAGAGGTGAAATGTTCTTTAATAATGTGCTATAATTTCTGTATTCTCTATTAATCCTCAGTTAAATGCAGCCGAGTTATATTTATTTTGGTGATTAGTGAGACTTTGAAGGTCTTCTTTGGCATTGGTTAAAATATGGCAGGTCTTGGTTTCTGCTCCTTTAGTTGGGGACTTACTAAACAAGCCATCTGAAGTCTCCTTTGCATCCCACAGAGTTGTTTTCTTTTCTGTCAAAAGAGGGATAAAAGAATAAGACAATAAAGGAAGCCCTGTGAAGATTCATAAGCTCCTGCTTACACAGTGTTATTGAGTGACATTTGCACTGAAGCTTATTTGTTTGGGGGAGACAATCTGTATCTATCATGGATAACCAGAAAATGAAAAAAGAAAGCTGATTTTAAAATGTGTTAGAATAGGGACATTTGGAAAAAGGTAAAATCTTTGTTTGGTTGTTTGATTCTTCTCAGTTGTGTCTTTTGTCGGGAATGGACTTGCCCCACCGCTGTGGAGCCTAGATGCAGCTGCAGAGAGTCCTACCAGACGGAAAGAGGTGACTTGCCCTTGCCCTCCGCCTCTCAAACTGTCTATCAAGTCCAGCTTCGGACTGAACAAAACAGGTGCCCTGGCGTGTTCACTTCTACACCTGTTGTGGACTGTGATTATAGTACTGATGTCTGTTTAGTCTGATTGGTTTCCATTGTGCTTTCTCCTGCACTCAGGGCCTGGTTTCACAATTATTTTACTAGTCAGTTGGTCTTTGCCACATTCCGTTGACAGAGTGTGATTTGGCTTCTCAATTCATCACATCCTATTGTTCTTCATTAGTTGGAACAATAATGTCATGATGAGGTTTCTTTCCAAGTGTTTTAAAGGGGATTTCTATAATTTACTTGTAATAAGTTCAAGAGGTTTAATTGGAATTAATTTGTGAATCTCTCATAAAGATATGTCATGTATTGATACTAATTCTTTTTTAATATTTTTAAATTTTACTGTTGTTCAAGTACAGTTTTCTGCCTTTCCCTCCCACCATTCCTCCCACCCCAGCCATCCCCACCTCTATTGGTACCAATTCATCTGCGAAAACAATCAAAAGTTTACTCGAAATAAAATTACACTTAGTTCTTTGCAACTTTATTTTACAAACATAGTAGTAAAACGCGATGTAAACTGTTGGTAGGTAACCGCCATCTCCCCAACCCTCACGCTCCTCCCCCTTCTCCCTTCTCCCTTGCTAGCCCGAATGAACGCAACTACCGAGTCTCAAAATGCCGCACATCAGTTTCTTTACTTTCCTTGCATCTAGGTCAAAGGCATGTGACCCAATTCTAGCAGAAGGGACCCAAAGGAAACTTGGTTAGGAAACTTCTAGAACAGGTTTTCCTTCCTATTAACAGAAAATACAGAGGGAAACTGCATGCGTTGTGGCAATGTTGTCAACATGTGATACCCAAACTGCAGCTTCATTCTTACATCCAAGGGGTTTGAGTGAACCTAAAGTCCCAGGTCATTCTCAGGGAATGTGGAGCTGAAGTATACAAAGGCCTAAATCTTTCATATTATTACTGAACTGTTGAACCAATCCTGAAAGCACCCAGCCTTTGGACTGTATGTATGGGTGTATGAGATCATTATACCACTTCTATTAAGCCATGTAAGTTAGATATTCTATAATTGTAGACAAAAATACATGAGAAAGCACCACATCTGTAGTAAATTTGGTTATTATGATATAATTAATACAGAGCTATAACTATATCAAATAATATTTTCCTAAAACTCTACATTATAGCTGTTTGATTGATGTCTGTTATGTTCTCTTACTGAGGCTAAAGCAAGCCTGTCCAATAACAATTATTTTTCTGATTTGGTACTGAAAAATCACTTTTAAATATATTCAGGTTCTAATGGCATTTTCTGCCTGAAATATGGCATTGATAATTTGGCCAGAATTCTTTGTAGAGTGGTTTGTGCTTGTTTATTTGTTTGGTGGGGTTTGTTTATCACTCTAAATTAGTTTGGAAGCGAGTTTGCTCGAAGTCAGCTAGAGCTCCATTAAAATACTCCGACAACTGGGACTTGGTAAAATTAAGATATTGCACACCTGCACACACTTACATGCAACAATGCGAACTACAGGTTGCCAGGGATGAGCAGTTTTTAAAAAGTGTCCTAATGTTGGATTCATTTCAAGTATACAAAGAAAAAAACTCGCCTTATTTTTCTCACAACCATTCACATATGTTTCTGAAAAAAAAAAGCCTTCTCTTTTCAGTTAATACCAACAAAGCAAGTGGGTAATTTATAAGCCTATTGCCTCCTCACAACGGTGAATAACTGAGAGTTACCTGATTTCTTGCAGCAAGGTCAGAATAGAGCTATAATCTACCGTGGGTGATTTGGGGGAAGAGACTGGCTTTAAGAAGAAAGTAAACAAGCACTCCACTTTGGCTGATAGCCTAGATAAATTTAATGTGTGAGTGGAGCCACAGAAATGGGATAAGGATTAATGGAGAGAAGGAAACATGAATTTCACATTAAAAAGATTAGGGAAATCCCAACCTTTATTATAAAATATCTGTGAGCCTATAAAGATGATTTATAATACTGGCAAAGCTTTAGCTATGCTTTGGTTAATGCTCCTGGGAGGCTCAGAAAACATAATCCAATTTACTAGTGGTGTACAAAAGAGACATACTTTAAAATAATTGCTATTTTAAACTGTAGCTTTTGTGGGGTATTGGCATCTAACCACCACATAAGGATTAACAGAAATTGTTAAACTGCCACTTTAAAAATGTGGTATTTTGTGTACTGTGTTCCACAGCCTGTGGCATCAAAAGCCAACTATGTAAAAGAATTGTTTCAACTAATGCGTGTACCTTACCTTGGCTGAGTCACCACACAGAAGGAAAAACACAAACAAACCAGAAGTCATGAAGCAATACCACCTCCTAATTAAACTTTTTGAGTCATCCAATGTTGCTATTCTCGGGGAAAATCAAGCTGTGGCTAATACACTAACTTATGTTTTTGAAAGCATATCCATCTTTTTAGGCATTTGTTTTTTCAAAACTCACTAGATTCAGGAATATTTTGGGTCAGAATTAATTAATTATAGGACCAAAGTAGAGAAATATGGGCGATGTCTCACTTCTCTTATCCCTTAACCAGTAAGAAATGCTCTTCCAAATTGTAGATCAGATTAGGGTAACTATTGTCTCATTTTCCCAGGTTGCACCTGTTGTCCAAGTATAACGGTTAATAGCACCCTTTCCATTCTCGCTGTGTAGCTTGGCCATAAATACATGTTCAGCCCAGCCGTCAGATATGACGACAAATGTTAGGTGGCTCTGTCCATTAGTTTGGATATCTGCATTCAAACAAGCATTATCAATAAAGAGAGATTTTTTCCAAAACGTTTTCTGAGCTCTATTAGAGACTAAGTCAATGAGCATAGCACATGCAAAAGCAAAAGCATATAACTGTTTTAGTGTGAGAAATAATGGTAAATGGATTCTTACTCTGTCTTTGGTTGTGTTCTGATCTAAAAGTTTTCTTTCTGTTCTGTTGCAGCACAAAGATGTAATATTTAAATGTAAAAGTTTAATGTGAAGAAATTTCTTGTAGTCACCCGACATCAGTGTTCCCTTTTCTCTTACTAATAGAATTTTAGTTGGACAAGTGACCATTAGAATAAAGACTACATTTCCCAGCTTTTTTGTTGTTAGGTAAGGCCATGTGACTAAGTTGTAGCCAATGAGATACAAGAAAAAGTGGTTTGTGCAACTTCCTGGAAGAATAATTAAGAGAAAAAGACTTGCACAACCCACAGATACAGACGACAGTGCGGTAATGACCAGACGGAACGGGATGCAAGGGCTGGGTGGAGGTGGACAGGGTGGGGGAATGGGAACATCTATAACGATGTCAACAACAAAAATTTTTAAAAAGGAAGAAATTTACTTTTCATCCTTCTTTTGAGCAAGTTTAACACATGTAAATACCACCATTCAAATACCACCACTCAAATACCGTGATATTATATTAGCCTAGGACAGCCTTAAAATGGCTAGGATATTAGCCTTAAAATGTTTTTTTAAAGAGCCAGATAGTAAATATTTTAGGCTTTCAGGGCCATATGGTCTCTGTCTCAACTACTCAACTCTGCCTTTATAGCCCAAAGCAGCCATAGACAATACATATACTAATAGGTATGGCTGTGTTCCAAAAAAACTTTTTTTTTACAAATTGGCCAGGCCAGCAGCCAAAGTATGCTGCTGGGCCCTGACTTTGACCAGTGTTCTCAAGCATGATTCTCTATAGAATCAACTGGGAAATTTAATTTTTTCCCATAATAAAATTCATTTTATTTTTCCTTTGATTTTTAAAAAATTATATTTTATTGATTATGCTATTACAGTTGTCTTTATTTTTTCCCTTTTGTCCCCCTCCACCAAGTGCCCCCTGCTCCCTCAGGCAATGCCCCCACCATTGTCTATGGATTATATATATAAGTTCTTTGGCTACTCCATTTCCTTTGCTGTACTTTACAACCCCATACCTATTCTGTAACTATGTATTTGTACCTATTAATCCCCTCACCTCTTCACCCATTCTCCCTCTTCTCCTCCCATCTGTCAATCTTCCAGTAACTAACATCTTTTCTCTTACTTTTAAGAGTCTCTATCTTTAAAATTTGGCCTTTTCATAATGATGGGTCTTGGCGTGGGCCTCTTTGCATCCGTCATCATTGGGACTCTCTGTACTTCCTGGATTTGCATGTCTATTTCCTTCACCAAATTAGGGAAGTTTTCTTTCATCATTTTTTCAAATAGATTTCCAATTTCTGCTCTTTCTCTTCTCCTTCCAGCACCCCTATGACGTGAATCTTGGATCAGTTGAAGCTGTGCTGGAGGCTGCTTACACTATCCTCATTTTTGGGGATTCTTTTTTCTTCTTGTTTTTCTGCATGGTTGTTTTTTGCTTTTTTATGTTCCAAATCATGGGCTTAATTCTTGGCTTCCTCTATTCTACTGTTGTTTCCCTGTAAATTGTTCTTTATTTTAATTTGTGTATCCTTCACTTATGATTGGGTCTTTTTTATGTTACTGAGGTCCTCACTAAGTTCTTCAAGTATCCTTATAAACAGTGTTTTGAACTCTGCATCTGATAGATTGCTTATCTTCATTTTATTTAGCTCTTTTTCTGCAGTTTTGATCTGTTCTTTCATTTGGGGCATGTTTCTCTGTCTCCTTGTTTTGGCAGCCTCCCTGTGTCTGTTTCTATGTATTAGGTAGAGCTGCTTTGACTCCATGTCTTGGTAGTGTGGCCTAATGAAATAGGTGTCCTGTAGGGTCCAGTGGCACAGCCTTCTCTGTCATCCAAGCTGGGTACTCGAGGTGCCCACTTCATGTGGGCTGAGTACACCCTCCTTTTGTAGATGAGCTTTGGTTGCTGTTGGCAGGTCAATGGGAGGGATCTACCCAGGCCAGTCAGCTGCAAGGACTGGCTGTGACCACTGATCACCAACCTCCATCCTCTGTGGAGGAATTGCTGTGCAGAGGCAGGGTGATGGTGCTCAGATGTGGTTTGCAACTGTCCCCTAGGTGTGTTGTCCCTGGGGTTTCCTGGGTGGTGCAGGCCAAGGTCAGCCCCCACCTCTGTTTTGCCCAGGGCACCCTGCCTGAACTGTAAAGCAATCTGAGATGGCTGCTAGTTGTGCTGGGATTGGAGATTCCCAGGTGAAGCCAAGCTGTGATTCTAATCTGGCTGCTGCTAGGGCTCACTAATGCCAGGTGTTGCATGTTTGATAGACTTTAGGAGCCAAGACCAATTATTTTTATGGAAAAGCAGCTTGGGTAGGCCTGTGAATTGCGTGGGGTTGAGCCTCTGTGGATCTCCAAGGTGGGTCACACAGTATTAGCCAGGTTGATGGAGACTCAGATATGGCACCAGCCTACCAGCATTGTGTTTGGAGGGCTCAGCAGAGGGACAATAGTCTCTGCTCTCCCCAATGCCAGATACTTCAATCTCTCCCTGTATAGCACTGGTGCCCTTCAAGCTGCTATCCTGATGCTGGAGCCCAGAAGGAGTGAGTCTGAGTAGGTGAGTCCATGTGTGTGTTCCTCAAGAGGAAATGCTTCTCTAAGCATTTTCCTCCAGCAGCCTCCTTCACCGACTCAATCCCTGCTGGTTTTCACAGCCAGAAGTTGTGGAAACTTACCTTCTTAGCACTGGAAACCTGGTGTAGGGGCCCTTGTGTGGGTCTGGGACTTCTTGCTCTTAAGATATCCCTCCTCATTTTTATCCACAAGCATGTGGGGCCAGCCCATTCTGCATCTGTGCCCCTTCTTCCAGTCTGGATGGATGTGGTTTCTTCAATTCCATAGTTGTCAGACTTCTATTCAACTTGATTTCTGATTTCTGGTCCTGAGTAATGGTTGTTCTATATTTTAGTTGTAATTTTGATGTGGTTGTGAAAAGAGGTGAGTCACATCTGCCTACATCACCATCTTGACCAGAATGCTCTCAACTGCGGAAATTTTAAATACACCACTGACATCCAGGGCCTACTCCCTCAACTCCTAATTTAATCATTCTGGGGTGAAGCACACATTTTTGTTCACAGGTCTTGCTGTAACTCCATGGGATGCCAGGGTAGCGAAATACCCACTGTAAGCTGCTTTTCACTGCAACCCTTACTAATGTTGAGATATTCTAAAGAAGAAACAGTTAAATGTAGTGGATGTTTTTATCCCTATGTGTTGTTGTGCCTCTATCTGCCCTTTCAAGAAAAAAATTTGTGACAGCACTTTTTTTTTAAGTTAGACTCTCAGTGGCCTAAAGACTCTGGATGCTAACAAGATAATAGAGGAATCAAGTCTACATTGATGCAGTTATCCCATGACCTGTAACAAATAGTGCCTTAACTTTGAAGTAATTAGGGTTCATTTTTAAAAATTTCATATTAAAGTTGGCATACACTATTAGATCAGTTTTAGGTATACAACATTTGTGATTCGACATTTATTGGGTTGGCTAAAAAGTTCATTTCAGTTTTTCCATAAACGGCTCTAGTAGTGCTTAGTCGTCTTTAACTTAATTTGAAACAATTTTGTTACATTGATTTTGACAGCTGTCATATCAGGGTGCATTTAAAAAGAATTTATCAACATTGATGAATTTTGTGTAGCCATTTTACTATTGAAGATGGAAGAAAATAGGCATTTTTTACATATTATGCTTTATCATTTCAAGAAAGGTAAAAATGCAACTGAAACGCACACAAAAAAGATCTTTGCAGGTCACAGAGAAGATGCTGTGACTGATGGAACGTATCAAAAGTGGTTTGCGAGGTTTGGTGCTGGAGATTTCTCCTGGATGATGCTCCACAGTCAGTAACCAGCTGAAATTGATAGCAATCATATTGAGCCATTAATTAAGGACAATCAATGTTCTATCACGTGGGAGATAGCCAACATACTCAAAATATCCAAATCAATAAAGTTATCGGTGAAAGTGAAAATGTGTCTTTTATTTTTTGGAAAAAACTAAATGGACTTTTTGGCCAACCAATACATAGATACATACCTTACAGTGTGATCAAGTCTCGTAACCATCTGTCACCATGCAAAGCTATCACAATAGCTTTTGTCATTCACCTTTTTCACCTATTTTTCCTAACTCCTCCCCTCTGGCAACCATCAGTTTGTTCCCTATTTCTCTCATTCTTTTGTTGTTATATTTTGTTTGTACATTTTTTTTAGATTCTACATGTAAGTAAAATCATATGGTATTTGCCTTGCTCTGTCTAACTTATTCCACCTGGCATGATAACCTCTGGGTCCATTCATGTTACTGCAGATGGAAAGATTTCTTTCCTTTTATTGCTGAGTAACATTATGTTGTACGTGTATACCACATCTTCTTTACCCATTCATCTGTGGATGGACTCCAAGCTGCTTCCATATGGTGGCTGTTATAAATATTGTTGTAATGAACATAGAGACACATATAGCTTTTTGAATTAGTGTTGTCATCATTTTCTTTGGATAAATACCCAGAAATAGAATTGTTGGATCTTATGGTAGTCCTATTTTTTTGTTTTCTGAGGAATCTCCATACTGTTTTCCACAGTGGCTGTGCCAATTTACAATTCCACCAATGGTGCACGAGGATTCCCTTTTCTCTGCGTGCTCTCCAACACTTGACTCTTCAATAATAGCCACTCTGACAGCTGTGAGGTGACATCTCATGATTTTGACTTGCATTTCCTTATGATTAGTGATGCTGAGTATCTTTTCAACCACCTATTGGCCATCTGTATGTCTTCTTTGGAGAAATGTCTCTGTGTGTCCTCTGCCCATTTTTATTGAGTTATATTTGAGTACCTTATATATTTTAGATATTAATCCCTTATCAGATATTCTCAAATACCATAGATTGTCTTTTTATTTCATTGATGGTTTCCTTTGCTGTGCGGAAGTTTTTAATTTGATGTAATTCCATTTGTTTATGGTTGCTTCTCTTTTCTTCTGGAGGAGACGTATTCAAAAAGATAAAACTAAGACTGAAGTCAAAGAGTTCACTACCTGTGTTCTCTTCTGGGAGTTTTATGGTTTCAGGTCTTACAATCAAGCTTTTAATCCACTTTGTTTATTTTTTAATATGGGATAAGTGGTTTCACTTTTTTGCATGTCTCTCTCTAGTAGTTTATTTTTTAAGAAATATGGTATAAGGAACAAAATTTATTTACTTACTTTGTCAAACTTTTAGAAAAGTGAAATTGATGTTCATCAAAGTTCTACAAATATGTTACAAAGGGAAAACAACATTATTTTCAGTTTGGGGCATATTATATTTTAAAAGTACCACTTTTGATTATTGTTGATTTTAACTTTGACAAGAGCTATGTAATCAAAGGAATTATGAAGCATCAAAGTATGTTACCCCATAAACAAAATTGTTTTCTGTGAAACTGTAGAAATATATTAGCATATATAACTATGTCCTGTAAAGAATTAGGTACAAATTAAAGTAGTATGACTCAAGTATTAAATGAACCTGATAAAAAAGTGAATGGCCACAAGACAGTAACAATTTATTTTTTATTTTTTTAAAGATTTTCTTTATTTATTTTTAGAGAGAGGGGAAGGGATGGAGAAAGATAAGGAGAGAAAACATGACTATGTGGTTGCCTTTTGCACACCCCCAACTAGGGACCTGGCCCACAACCCAGGCATGTGTCCTCACTAGGGATTGAACCAGCAACATTTGGATTCACAGACCAGCACTCAGTCCACTTAGCCACACCAGCCAGGGCAGTAGCAATTTATTTTTATGCTGAGCCCTAAGTTAATTTTCCAGAGAAAAGATGCCGACCCTTTGAAGTGCCATCATTTTTAATAGATTGTGAGAGAATTCTTTGAAGTGTCTGACACAATTTTCTACCCTGTAGAACACAACTGAATGGTTCAGTTATGATTTGATGACTCAAGACCATCATTATGGGCTTGGGTTATCATACCAGACCAGGACACATTGACATATTTGAGATCTTAGCACCTCACCAAGTTGTGAAGATAAAACTGAATTCACACATGTAAGGGCTTAGAAGGGTGCCTGGCACTCACACATTATTTCCTTCTGCTCCTTAATTTTGGGGGATGTTAAGGTCCTATCTAGGGCATCAAGAGAGCATACCATTGGTTAACTATTTAGAACATGATGGGGCAAGCAGGGAGAGAAATAACATCTCTGCATGTAGCTCAGGACCTAGTACTAGGGGGTGAAAAGCACATGCAGACAAAAGATAGGGCTGATAATAGATATTGAAGCCAAATGACAGTCAAGACTTGGTCACCCCTCAGTCCTTCAGCTTTGGTCTATACAGACAGCCATAGAGTTTCACAGTTTCATCAGGGCATCCAAAAATGAGAAGCTAACATTAGGGGGCTTGGATTACAGTCACTTAGTAGTTCAGTGGACAGGGAGCTGGCATTGGAAATGTCCTACATGTGGTAAAACAGCCCTACTGACGAAATAGGGATTCATGGGCTGTCGGTAGACTCTGGAAGGGCAGGACCCCAATCCAGGACAGATTTGAACATCAGGTATCAAAATAACACCCCAAAAAACCAGGACCTCCACTGAAGCCAAGTTAGAAGAATTAAGAGAATTGGGGGCCTCAGGAGTAACAGGATTCCTGTTATTAGAACAGAGACAAAGCTTCAGGGTCAGATTCACACCACAGATAACTTAATGCAGAGCCTCAGAAGGTCGATATTTAAGTGTTTAAATTTCTATTTACCTTGGGAATTGGGAATAAAGGTGAGCTTGCAAGAAAAAGACCAACTGGCCCCAGGTTTTGTATGGTAGGGAATAGAGCATGGGAAAGGGAGAGAAATACTGGGATTAGGCAGTTGTTAAGGCTTAATACTTCAGTTATTTCTTGTTGCTGTCAGTCAGCTTGGCTTTAGCAGTGCCTCCCATCCCTGTCCCCACCAATCTATGAAGACACTTAGACTTTATCATCAGCTAAAATGCCCCAAACTGTATTTACTCTAATTGCGTGTAAAGAGAGAATGAGCTCTCCGAGTCCAGCCTGGGACGGGCCTCTTATAAATAAGTAACTACACTTTAACATCTAGACTTTCTTGTACTATAATTTTGGCTGCTCTAAAATCTTTTCAGTTTTCTTCAGCAGTGTATCATATGTTTGCCACAATAAGTTAAGTGTCATCAAAATAAGTGAGATGTTGATGTTATTTCCACTGATTCGTTGCTTTATATTCAACAGTCTTACATATGCACAAAAAAAGATTTGTTTCCCCCATTCTCCTTCCCAATGACAGCATTCTCTCCTTTGAGGAACCATCTAAACAGTTTGATCTTGCTGCCTCCACTGAGTGGTCCCCCCAGCAGCTTCTCCTACAGCATTTGAAGCATCCCCCTTAGTTCCCAGCCCTGCCACAGAGTTCCCCTTCTTAATGCTGGTGACTGCTTGAAACCTGCCCCATAGTTTACCCAGTGAGCTCAGAAGGCCTTGCTGCCTCTGTTCCCCTCACCTCTCTTTTCTCCTACTTGTCTTCAGTGATCTAGATTTACATGTGAAATGTCCAATTTTTACTGAGGTCAGACAAAATCATGTCTATCCACTGAATTTGAGGCACCACATAATAATAATTTTGAGAAAATAATTTTCTTAATTATCAAGACACCTCTCCCTGGGCTCCATAATTTTATTAAGTAACATTTAGAATGTTGCCAGGCTGGAGAGTTCTACCTGAATTATTAATTACATGAGCCTTTAATATTGGCTCCCATTTTTTTTCAAAGAGTGATTCCCAAATATGTTAATTCCTAAAGTTTACTCATATCCCTCTAGCCCAGAGAAAGGATTGTTTGCCAGTTCTTTTCTCTGCAAAAGTTTTAAAGGCTTAGAGATGAGACCTTCACTACTGATATGTTAATTCTGAAACTGTACCTCTTTTCATCTTTTCTTAACCAATATTGTATTCACCAGGTAGTCATTGGTCCCTATTCTACTAGGTATTTCTGCTATAGTGTTTGATTAAGGCTCTTGAAAATGGGATTTTTAAACAGACAACTTGATGAACATCTCATGGGAAAAATATATTGTGTAATAAATAAAATAAGCATAAGCATAAATAAAATAAGCATAAATCTTTGCTTATTAATAAGTTAATAACTCTTGCATTGAATTCCTACCACCTCTTTTCCCCAAGCTCTCCTGACAATAATTCCTTACACTGGGATGACAGAGTGTTCCAAGATCTGTCAATACTGGGGAAGATCCCCTAATCTCATCTAGACAGTACCTGGAGTCTTTGGATCATAATGATTTGAAAAGTGTGGGTCAATGAGAATGCATAACTATATTCTCTATCAACTGCAACATCAGTATATGTCCAGATGATGCAATGGTGCTTTCAGTCACCAGGGTCTTGAATCATGTGAACTGCTCTGATTCCCCAGTCTGGCACTGCCAACCTTCAAGATGGACAATAAGAGGTTTTACCCAGTTAGAAGCTGATGTAGGCTTTGTGGTCCAGAAGCTTTTACAATTTGAGGGGGCCCCTTAAGAAAAATAAAACATAAAATTAGCAAAATAAACTTATGCCCAAAATATTTTAAAAGGTAGACATTACAGTCAACCTACCTGAAATGTTTTTAAAAATCAGAAGTCTGATAAAAGGGGCAATCTCTCTATCCCTCTCAAGTTGCGAAACTGAGAAATGTGAGCCAGGGATTGCCCCTGGTTTGGCCTCCAGAGATGTTGGCTGGTTGCATTAGAACATAATTAAATCCACACATAGAATCAGTGATGAGAGACAGAAAGAAATGACCTAATCGCTGGTGTACATAGGCCCACTGTATAATCATTTTGAAGATGTTTTAATTAAACAAATGAGATATACTGACACTGACTTGCACATGTAAATGGTACCACCTTTGTCATATGTAAGGTTATATATTAAAGAACTGAGAAAAGTCAGATAAAAATAATGGAATATGAAAAAATGAAAAAAGAAAAATATGACTGAAGAATGATAAAATTAATAGAAATTATCCTAACATCAAAAAGAAAATGACAACAAAAGCATTAACTTCTATTGATGGACCATAAAGTGAGGTGGCCCTAAAGCTTGATCATCATCCACCTCACAAAGAATCTGCTTCTACTTAAAAGCTTCATCCAAGTCCCTACACAAGGTCCCCTGAGATATTCCAGCACAGAGGGGCATGTGGCTTTGGTAAGATCCAATTACAACTTCCGTTTGTCGTACTTGGAAATAAAAAATGTATACATGTCTAACTCACCCACGAGGCATGCGTATAAGAGTGAAAAAAGAGAATCCCTAACTAAAGTCTCTTGAAGAGTAAGAGATGTAACTTGTACTCATGCCCCCTTGGGTCAAATATTCAGCACGTATTTCAGAAAGGAGATTCTTTATGAGAATAGGTGAATACCTGTCAGTTTTATCTATTCTCTTAAGAAAGAAAAGTCATGTTACACATCAGTGTCAAGGTTCTCAGACTTCAACTGGAAATTTTCACGAGGATCTCGGTTAAGTCTTTTTCTTCTAATAGATTGACTGTCTCCTTAGCTCACACAATATCCAGTTTCATTCTACCACTTGAGCTGTCTGTCCATCATCTCAAGGACAGTTTCCATCTATATATACATGCTTTCTGCAACTATCTCAATGTCTCAATACAACCATTTTTACTAGATCTTTGCTACCTGTAGTGCAAATCCTTACAAGTTTGCTTTATTTTTCAGTTTCTCTTCCTTTTAAAAAAATTTATGCCACTTATTTCCTTAATGCTATCAGCTCTCTGGCTCCAGGCTGTTTTCATTTTAACTCTCGTACTCTGTATCTTCTGTGTTGCTTCTGATTCTCCCTGCCTACGTCCCATTGATATTTGCCCCCGGGCTATTACTTTTAGGTTTTCTTCTTTGTTTCTTTCTTCAAATACTTGTAATACTTGATATAATGGGAAGAGTTATGTATCTGTCCTTTGGGAAACGTGATCACTTTGGCAGAATAGACCAACCTGCTCAAAGAGACCCCACTTTCTAGCTTCCATACCCTGATTTTTCAGGATCCTCCTGATCAATGATGTTCTATTCTGAGACAGACAATAGAACAACAGTTTGTCCTATTTTGAAAACTTGGAGGAGTTTTCAAAAACCGCCAAACTACCAGTGCCAGTTTGGAGGTTTTTGAAAGCTTTTGCTGACCATGCAACTGTGGTTAAATGCATGTTCACTGAAACTCACCAGAAACAAAGAGCTGGCTAACAAGGAAGAGTTTCCAGTGGGGTCATGCAGCCCTCAGGTAAACTCATTAAGACTCTGCTGCTGGAAGCACAGACATGCATGGCTACCAACTTACTTTTCTACACCCAGCATCATTCCTTTTAATAGGGGGATAAAGATTCCCCTTCACTATCATACAAATAAAGTATTTATAATATGTTTTGTTTTTTTATTCTCCTTCTAAAAAATTCATAGTATATCTGGGACCCATAATGAACTCTAGAGACAAAATTATTATAAAAAATGAAGAGTGGGATCTCCATTTGGAAGGGGTTTTTAAGGAAGATGGTGGTGGTCTGTGCTTCTCACTGGCAGGAGCGGAGCAGCAGCCATGGTGCAGAGAAGCGGTGGTTAGTGGTGTAAAATCTCCAATCTATTAAATAAAGCATAATTGAGTTGAATCACTGATAAATACTCAATTATATAAACTATAAATTAAATTATCAGTGGTATGAGAAGTTGTAATTATTTTTTTCCACATCGCTTGCCAAACTGAGAATTTACCAGTAGGGATTTTGCAATATTTTCAGGGGAGGCAATTGGTATTCTCGTGGTGACTGGCTTGAACTGTAATTCATCTAATGCTCACATTCAATTACTTTTCATGGAAAGGATTCAGAAAAGTTTCCAACCCACCAAAGGCAGGCTTGACTTCAAAAATATGCATACTTTGGTGGTATTCAAGTTTTTTCTTAATGAAATAAATAAAGTGAAGCTCAGCCATTCTGTAACAAAGTATTGTTACTTTAAACTAGAATAACATTACAATAAAAGACTTTTTAAAAAAATGTATACATAATTAGTAATATTGTCTCAAACTTTAAGAAAAAATTAGATAATGCTAACTAGACTAAGTCCTCCCAGAAAGACATTGAGTTACCATGAAAGTGAACTAGAGTCTAGACCAGGTTAGATTTCTGGGATACATAAAAGAATTAGTGTGAACCAGTCAGAGGTTATGTCAGGAAGCTATGAGAAATGAATTGCAATCTATTGGTAACTGAGAAAATGGGATTCAGGTCACAGCAATATACCACGGATTGTTTCAGAGGTTGGCACTCTATTTAGATCTGAATGACTATAGCAAAGTGTGGTAGAAAAATAAAAAAAGGAAAAAAGCATCAATAGGAGATCTGGAGAGAGAGAGAGAGACAGAGAGACCAAGAGACAGAGAGAGACAGAGACACACCAGTGAAAGGAAGGAGGAAAGAAGAGAAGCTTCTCCTGGCTAAGGAGAAGCTATAGGTGTGATACCAGGTAAAACTGAAGTATTATGAACTGATTCGAGTCATTAGGGTAAAAGTTTGAGGGAAAGCAGAATTTGCTATGCAAAAATGTGCCTTTTGGGGTACTGATTATTTTAAGCCAGAGGACCTGCTCCACAAAGGAAGATAGTATCATAGACAATTTTACAAACTAGGTGTGATAAACAGAAAGGAAGCTACCAAGACCCCTTTGGTCAAAGTCCTCTCTGGGTCCCGTTATTAAAGATGGCCCAGCAAACATTTATTTACCAAACATTTATTTTTCTATTTCCAGGTACATTGCCTTCCTGGCATTTGAAGTCCCAAACCACAACCTCCTTTTCCGTTTAGCTCAAGATCGCATATAAGCTTTAACTACCCAGTTTGTCTCATATTCTTATGGAACCCCCATATTTACATACATAATAAATGTGGTCATTTTCCCCTGTTAATCTGCCTCATGTCAATTAAATTATTAGTCCAGCCAGAAGAACTTAGTAGGGTAGAGGGATAATTATTTTTCCTCCCCACCATTACCTGTGTAAGTTGTTCTCAAACTTCTCTGATTGCTTACCTTCTTATACTTACTTTTTACTATAGGCAGAAAAAGAAGTTTTAAATCATCAAATTCACAGGCTCTGAACTCTAGGCACAGATGAAAGGATGTGGCATTCAAACACTGGGCGTCAATTAGGTGTCCAATACTGAGCCTTCACTAGAGGTGATGGAAGTGAGATAAAAGACTACATAGAGGATTGTGTCCTGATTTAATATCCAGGAATAGCTCAAAGTACTTACACCAAGGGTTTTTCCAGCACGTGTTTGATCACATGAGGTTCGTAAGTTGTACCCAACCTCTAGGCAAAGTATACCTTGGGAAATCAACCTACCTTAGCACAATAGAGCTGAAATTAAATCAATGTCCTGAAAACAGAAGTGACAATATAATATTCCAGGTTTCTATAATATTTCTGAATGATGAAAGAGGGAATTATAACACACTGAAGAAATAAATAAAAGAAATTAGGACAGAATTGGGATAAAACTGTGAACAATGGAAGTCTAGACCACCTTGGAAACAGCTGTTTCATTTTCTCTCGTGGTAACATCTCATTTTCCTACTGCATCCTAGCTGTATATGCTCTCTACTGCCACACATGGGAAACTTTTTCTTTCTTCTAAAGTGTGATTGGCTGAAAATCTACTAAAGCATTATTTACCCTACAGATATTTTCATTGCAATTGGTATCAAAGCAGTAATCCAAAGAAGGGTCATCAATATATATATGCAGCTATGGCTTCTCTTTGATCACAGCATGTATAAAAGATGCCATTCTCTCCCTCTGAGACCAGAGAAGGCCACAGAATCATTCTCAACATTGGTGTCCAAGGTAGCTACAAACAGCTCAACAAAGTGAACAAGCACATAAAACTTATTTGTAATTCAGGGTCTATGTCATAAAACTCTAATGGTTGTATTTTGAATATTTGTCAAGATATATGAATGTGGAGAACTTATGAACTATATGGAAGGATAAATCCTGCTGCTGAGTAAGATATTGAAGAAAAGTGTTAGAAAAACCAATAATTAATCAGAGAACTCATGGTAAGGGCATGATAAACTCAAATATCTGAAAACAACAAAATGCAGAGAGGTTCTATGCAGAATCATAGATGTAGATTGTTGAGCAAAGATTGAAGCACTGTTTGAAACCTTTTATTTGATTACTTGTAGTTGTCATAGAATGGATGGCTAATATTCTCTGCACACTGATATGCAATGTTTTTACTTTTCAAAAAACAAAGCCGAAATTGCAGATCTAAATTACTGTGTCCCATTCAAAGTAGCTGCCCTGACAGAACATACATTTACTCCAGCCATCCTACCATTGCTTAAGACAGTTTTAGAGCTCCTTTAGAAATTGCTTTCAGAGCCCGAAGCTATTTTTTTTTACAGTCCTCAGTAGTGGCAAATCTTCATCGTTTGACAGGGGATTTGATTTTTTGGAGATTGCCAAAAGTCAAGACCAGTGAATAAAGTAGTTGGTTAAATTGGATTAGACTGTTTGGGATTTCAAAAATAAGGTGAGCTGAAGTTATGAGCCTAATATTCTCAGGTAACTTATAAAACACTTAGGGGCAATTTAAAGAGGGAATTTTTCAAAAAAGATTTTTAGTTCTCTCTTTCATAAAATGAGTGGATACCACTAGATGATCTCTAAATTCCCTTCCAGCTTTATCATTCTGTGGTTTAATTATTCATTTATTTAAACATCTTGAAAGACTCGGTGCTATTTTTAAGATAAATAACACAAATCTGAACATGATTAAATTTTTTTTATTTTAAAAACAATATTAAAGGAACACACATTATGTTCTTCATTACACAGGGACTCATTTTTGTTTGCTGTAAAATGAAGGAGAGTCTTGGATAGATGACCCTCCAGCTGTACAATGACATGCAATTGTATTAGTTATCTATCATTTTAGACTAAGCTATTCTGAAATGTAGTGGTTTAAAACAACATATTATCTCACAGTGCCTGTGAACCAGGAATATAGGCATGGTTCATCTGTGTCCTTTGCTTCAGGATTTCTGACAGGCTACAGTCAAGGTGTCATCTGGGTTGCAGTCATCCAAAGGACCTGCTTGGGAAAGATTTGCTTCCAGGCTCACTCACATGATTATTGGCACTATTCAGCTCCTCATGGGTATTGGTCCTCATTGGCCATTGGTTGAAGGCTGCCCGTGGTTTCTTTCCACATGAGTTTCTTTATAAGGCATCCTATAATACGGCAACTTGCTTTATCAAAATAAGCGAGCAATAAGTCAAAGAAAGAGAGTGTATGAGCAAGAGAGATGTCATGGTTTTTGTAACCTAATTGTGGAAGTGATATCCCAGAACTTTTGCTATATTCTCTTCCCTAGCAGTGATTAATTATGTCTAGTCGAGTGATTAATTCATTAAGGGGTAGGGATTACACAAGGGAGAGAATACCAGAAAGTGGGGATGACAGGCAATCTTATTAAGCAACCTTTTACTGTATTTCCTGTGGACCCCAATTATTCTATCTATCCCACTTGAAAAATATACTATCATCTCTCAGATCCCTATAAAACTCAACCCATCATACTAAAGTTTAGTATCACCTCATCTAAATCATGTTCAAATGAGGCTGAGTCTCCTTGAGTGTAACTCCATAAGTATACAGCTCCAGTTTTTTTATAGCCATGGACTTATGATACCAGAAAGATGACTTATCTGCCCCCCACTCACCCAATACACAATGGTGAGAGAGACATAGGATAACAGATAAAGTCATTCCTGCTCAGAAAGGGAGAAAATGAGGAACACATACATTGTGCACTGCTCTGTCCATTTCGGTCCATGCCTACAATATTTTCACTAATAGTTTTCTCAAAAACTTTTTTGGGTTTTTTGTGTGTTTCATTGATATTTTCCTTATGAAACAAAAGCCACACCCATAAATCCTTTTGAGAAAAGTTCTTTTCTTGGACTTCTATTGAGGTGGCTGAAAAGCAAAGCCCTTGAGCTTGCTGGAGAAACTATCGTGTAATTAAAAAGATCCTTCAGGTACATTCAATCACTTCAAAGAGTACATTGTGCAACTGAATAAAATTCTGACCCTTTGTTCTTTTGAAGTCTTTAAAAAATGTCATACAGTCATATCACTAACACATCTATTTAAGTGTCTCATAGGCATTGCATATCCACCAGTGCTAGTAGCACACAAAAAGACATTTAAAGAACATGTATGATTCTCCACTCTCCACAGCATGGCCTGCCCATGCTCTGGAACCCTAGGAGCTCTGGAATTGTCATTCTTCTATGATCATTAATTTCACAGCTACCCTGCCTCATGGACCTCTGTACCACATGGTCCGCTGCATCTGGACCTATGGTTCGGACATTACTTACTGTGGGTTCCACTTAAAGCTGCCACAACACTGTTCCAAGTGTGCAATAAGGTAACTTAAGAACCCCCCAAATCTGCCAGGCATTGTGGATGGAAAATGTGAAGACACATTAATATGATGTCACCAAAAAATGGACCAATTAATATGATGTCATCAATACAATGGACCAATGTGATACTATACAGGTGTTTAAATTGCCTAGGACCCTCCAGACAACATCATGACAGCAGGTTTCAGAATTAACCTTCTAATGAGACAAGATCATAGATATTTATGCTCTTGAATACAAATTTTTTCTGAATATTTTTTTCTGATAAAGCTAAGGAATGTGTTATATATATGTATATATATAAATATATACATATACTTATGTATATATATATTGGCCAAATTAATGACTGCATGCCATGTACCTGAAGCTATATTAATCTTCTGTAACAAAGATACTTCTTCTAGAATAGCAACTGCAATTTGTGCTACTACTTGGTTTAATTTGCAGTAATCTATTTTCATCTCCCAGGATCTATCCCCTTTGTTCAGGGAGCAAAATAATAAATTAAATGAAGATACAATGGGTCCATGACCTCTGCATCTTTGATTTCCCCCTAGGATGATGTATATATAATATACACAGGGTGGGGCAAAAGTAGGTTTACAGTTGTTTATACGGAAAGTAATACAATAATTAATAAATAATAATACAGGAATAAACTGTGTTTCACATACTCACAACTGCAAGTCTACTTTTGTCCCACCTTGCATTATATATTTTACTTACTGTGTTTTACAAGTTTGGCAGGAGGGAGTGGGGTTAGAAAGGAGTTTTAGAAATTTCCATTTGACCTTCCCACTGGATTAACTCTTGTTCTGCAGTCTAATGAACTATTAACTATCAAGTATCTCCATTCCAATTATATCCTGGGACAAAGAAATAAGAACTTTGTGCATCAGTGGACCCAGTGAACCAACTAGTATGAGCTGGACCTATGCCAGAATTCCATTAAGTCTCTGGCCTCTGTATGCCTTCACTTTAGCATGAGGACAGTGATGCTGCTTTATGTTTGGTTATCAGTGTCAACTCATATCTGACATTTCACATTCCTCAAAATGTTTGTGTGTTACCCTTGCCCCAGGATTTGGTTCTACAAGTGGATGGCTATCATTCCTGTTGAGGAATGACTTGCCATTGTGTTACAGGATCCCTTCTTCTCCAGGTGGTAAGTGTAGGGTCAGAAACTGACGCAGGTACAGAAAGTGAATGTAAGTTTGTAACTTTTTACTCACTTCATTGTCTTCAGCTTTTTAATCATATCTTTGATTTATACCCAAAGGAGTGATGTTATTGCCTCTGTCCTTGAACCTAGGCCTTATACTTTAAGAGGAGGTTGTTGGTTTTCTTTCTGCATGTAGACATTTTAATTTGATATCTCTCCAGGTCAGTGGTTGAACATGATATTAGTGATGTCACTTGTCATTCTTTGATCAGATTAATATAGATCCAGTGGATTACTTTCTACTTAAGGTATAACCCTCCATATTCTCAGGCCCAGGACAGGAAAAAGCAGCACAGAGTTTTTTTCTAACTCTGTCCCCTCAATCACCACTTTGAATCTGTTATATCAGTAATATCTGGATACACATATTCAATCAGTGATACATGCTACAACCCTGGTAGGAAATAGTGTTTTAAGAGTGTATTTTTCAGTCCATAAGGATGATGTGAGATTGTCTGTGGGTTCACAGCTTTGGTCTCACCTAAAATGACATGCAGTCATTTTGGATTCTGCAAATGAGCCTGTCAGTAGGCAACAAATGCCATAGCATACTATATTTGTTTCAGATTCTTTTTTTATGACAGATGATAGCATGTTTTCGAAAGCTTTGGCATAAAAGTTACGTTATCTGTGACCTTTCCTGGCTCTGCTTATGGCAATTATGTCTCAACTTCCTCAAGAAAATTGATATAAAACAGAGTTCCCAATCTCGTCAAGATCCCTTAATGTGCCCTAAAGCAATAATATGTGACTTATATTTTTACTTCAGGAACTTAAATGTAAATGACTTATCATTACCCAAAGGATTATATTTTGCATCTGACAGATATTACCTTTCTAAAATCTTATATGGCTTATATAAGTTTTAATAAAAATAGTAAATTTTCCCATGTAGAAGGTAACTCATAGTTATTAGTTTGATCCATTTGAAATTGCCAGTATTTGACAGTTTTTGACCTATAAAAATGGCAATTCCATATGATTCAAGCTAACAACTTTATACATATTAAGTTGTTGCATTTTTCTTTATACACGTGATAAAAATGTACAAGAAAAAAATTGGTCATTTTCTCTCTCAAACTTTACTTCTATTTCTATTCCTTATCTTGATGAATGCGCCATTGACTACTCAGTTGCCCAAGTAAACCTGGAAGTTATAATTAAGTCTTCCATCTTCCCTTCTTTTTATATCCAGTTGATAATGAACTCTATTTTTTCTTAAAATATTCTAAAACTTCAATGCAGGCTCCATTGCTACTGTTACTGCCTTGGCTCAATTTATAATCTGTCACAGATGGCATTCCCCAGGAAGCAGACTGAGGTAGAGATTATATGCAAGAGCTTTATTAGGGGGTGTTCTTGAGATTGCAACATGTTGGAGAAAAGAGATGGTAGTGATGGTTAAGTGGACTATTCTGCTTTTAACTCATGGGTCCCGGACCAATGTATTTTAACTACAGGGTAGTGGTGCCCTCCAAAGTTCATCAGTTTAAAGCAAGATTTCTCAACCTTGGTACTATTGACATTTTGCACTGAATGATTCTTTGTTGTGAAGGATATCCTGAGTAATGCAAAATGTTTAGCAGTATTCCTGCTTTCCACCCAGTAGATGCCAGAAACAACCCCCCAAGTGGTAACAACCAAAAATGTCTAGACTTTGCCAAATGTCCTCCAAAACTGCCCCTGATTGAGCAGCATTGGTTAAAGTATATCCTTGGAGAATGGCATTCCATCATTGCAAGGTGTGGACTTTGGGCTGGTATTTCACCTGTGTCGCCAGCTTTCTAGGTGGCGCAGAATGTGACATGCCCAGTGGATGGACCCATTGGTCATGCACTTACTCCCACATTTTCTTTGCTGTTAAATGGTCCCTTGGTCTAACACAATGTATGTAGGATGCCACATGAGTAGAGCAAACAAATTTCATAAAGCCTCAGATAATGGGGCTGGCTGAAGTGCTACAGACAAAAAAGTGAAGCAATACTTGAAATATCTATCTCTTCCTGTCAAAGAAACAAAAATAGCTGTTTCTTGCATAGTAAAGGGGGGTTAATGTAATTAACCGGCTACCAAATAGCTGATTGTTCTCTTTGAAGGTTGATGCCATATGGAGGAGCTCCGTATTAGTTTCTTCTGCTGAATGATCGAGCATTTGGTAGCAACAGTGGCTGAATCAGTCTTGGTAAGTGAGAGTCTGTGCAGTTGGGTTCATGCACAGCCTCTAACCTTGTTGTCATGGCTGCTCATTCATTTGCCCACTGTGGTAGCATTAGTCTAGATGAGGAAGAGACTGGCTGCTATCAACTGAATGCGTTTTTGATACACCTGATTGTTTAATGCCTTTTCCATGGTGAATGCTTTTCGAGTGCATTACATGCGATACAAATATTTCCACACTTGGTGCCCACATGCATGTACTTACCCATATGCCTCTATCCCAGATCTTCCAGGTCTCTGTCCTCTTAGCCAAGTTATTTGCTACTGTCCATGCACTTGTACATGTTCTAGCTTCCAGGTATATCTCTTTTCACACAAAATAAGGCCTAAGTACACCATCCAAAGTTCCACTCATTAGGAACATTTATCCTCACTATCATCTTTCAAAGCACCCCTGACTGGGACCCTAGTCTAGCTGCTGTCCATACAAGCTGGGACCCACATACCAACTCACCCCACCAAAGAACCATGATTAAATTTTTTTCCTCTGTCAGCTGAACATAAAGGAACCAATATGATGTGAACTGAAGAAAAGGTGCTGATGATACTGTGGTGGGTGACACATGGGTCCAGAGAAATAAGAGTTTTCAAATATTGCATACAGGAAAAAATCTAAATACTTAAGAAAAACTATGAAATAGAGACACCCAACTCAACAGAAAACTGATTAAAAGGAATAGTTAACAGAGAAAAGAAGACTAAATGACTATTCAAAGAATAAGTAGAGATCATAGAAATCAAAACTATGATCCCTAAAACAAAACATTCAGTAGATGGGCAGGTTGACCTAGTGAGAGGACCAATAGAACTAAACCAATCTCTGAGAATTTAGTTCAAGAAAGAAAGGAGGAGCACACCAAGACACATCATAATTACATTAGCCAAGGCAAAAATGAGGGAGAGAATCCTAGAAGCAGCAAGAAATAAGGAGACAGTAACCTACAAAGGAATCCCCACCAGACTGTCAGCTGATTTCTCAAAAGAAACCTTACAGGCAAGAAGGGGCTGGAAAGAAATATTCCAAGTCATGAAAGGCAAGGACCTACATCCCAGATTGCTCTATCCAGCAAAGCTTTTATTTAGAATGGAAGGGCAGATAAAGTGCTTTCAGATAAGGTCAAATTAAAGGGGTTCATCATCACCAAGCCCTTATTTTGTGAAATGTTAAAGGGACTTATCTAAGAAAAAGAAGATAAAAAATGTGAAGAGTAAAATAACAGCAGACTCACAATTATTAACCACACCTAAAACAAAAACAAAAACAAACTAAGCAAACAACTAGAATAG
>CM052541.1:15348400-15416416 GCA_028533065.1 Trachops cirrhosus
AAGCTAAAGAACTTATGACACATGGGCATGAACTAAAGGGGGGAATGTGGGTGGGAGAGGGTGTTCAGGGTGGAGGGGAATGAAGGGGGGGTAATGGGACAACTGTAATAGCATAATCAATAAAACATATTAAAAAAAGAAAAGAAAGAAAGAGGCAAAAAGTATATGGAAAATTAGGACTGGAGAATACATTCAGATGTTCCCACAAGCAGTTAGAGTAGGGGAAATGAGAGGAAGGTAATGACATTTAAAAAGAAGAGAGGAGAAGGAGGAGGGAGAGGAAAGTAAGAAAAGGGAGAAGGAGGTATAAGGCCACCACACAACTGAGGTCTGAGGTAAAAAGACCAACATAGAGATGTACCCTACAGAAAGTTCAGGGCCTAAGACTACAGAGAAAATTTGTAATGACTTTCAGAAAGAAAACAAACAGACATGTACCTAGGAAGTATTAAGAATCAAATTGGTGTCCAACTCAGAACCCCTGTAATTTTACAACCCCAGGGAGAACAGTTCACGCTGTGCTCCTGAGGAGCTAATCTTCTAAGACTGAAACATAGACGGTACTTCCCGCAGGTGTTCAATACAGCGCCCTGGCCACACTTGTCATTGCTAATGATAAAAGCTGGAAAATGGTGGGTAATCACTTTAAAGTCCTCAGAGGAAGTTAGCTCAAATCCAGAATTCTATGTCCAGTCAGTTTAATGCGAGAGCAAAATAAAGACACTTTCAGACATATGAAGCTCAAAAGGTGTCCATGTATAACTCCTTTCTGAAAGAATTCCTAAACTCCTGCAGAAGAAAAAAAATCTAATTAACAGAAGTGAGCAAAGACATCTGAGTGGCTGACATACAATATTTAACACAAGCTACTCTGACCATGGGAAATGATGAGGAGGAAATGCAGGGCGGAACTGAAGCAAGCTATTGTTGTTGTTCAGCAGGAGGCCTGGTGGTTAAGAAATGCATTCGGCTTCAAGTAATTGAGAAATCCAGCTCACAGAGGGGTAGCTCTTTCTCATAACAATTCTGGATAAAAGAAGCTTCTTGATGTCGGTCCAGAAGCTCGGTAACAAGTTGCCTGTACAATTCTCTCGGCACCTTTCTTGGGCTTAGCATCTCATGGTTCCGAGGATGCCTGCTGCAGCTTCTGATGTACAGCCACGTGGACAGTAACAGGCAAACAATGGCAAGTCATTATTGTCTCTCCTATGAAGAAAGCCGGAGAAGATTTCTAGTGTATCTTATTGGCTGTAATTCATAGCATTTGACAATCCTGGCTAGAAAGGAACCCGGGAAAAGAGTAATTTAGCTTTTACCACCCCTTTGTGAAAGAAGGCAAGGGAAAAGGGGTTTGTGAAGGATGGTGAATCATCCAATACGAACAGAATGCCTGTCACAGAGGCTAAAGACACTGATTCACTATAGATATTGATAGGAAATGGGATCTGGAAATGCCACCCCAAAATATGCCATTCTGGCACAAGGATTATTTTGAGCTGAAAAGAATTAAGAAAAAACACAAGTAGGATGAGATCTCTGCCCTTTCTGCCTAAAAGCAAGACATAAATTTCCCCCTGTCAAAGTGACAGATTTTTTCCCCTGTCCTTATACCAGGACAAGGAGAATGACCTTTATCACCAGAGACAAAGACCCAGCACCAAGATGAGACTGTACACACAAAGCTTACTGAAATAACCTTTATTTGTCATTAGTTCCCCCTAGAGTTCCTGGTGATTTCCCCACAGTTTTTCATCCTTGGATCCCAAACCCTCCCTCCTTTGTGAAGAAGTATATAAGCTCCTGAGTCTAACTACTTCTTTTTCCTCCTTTTCTGTGAACTCCCATGCATACAACAGTATTAATACATTTGTTCCTTCCTCCCCCCCATTCATCTGTTTTTTGTGACAGTTAAGTTTGCAGGCCCCCATAACTGAATCTTAGAGTACAGAGAAAAAGTTTTCCTCTCTGACAATAAAAAGGTGTAAATTCAAAACATGTTACAAATCAAGAGTAATTATTAGTGTAAATATATGGGGAGATGCCAAATACCTACCTCCTAACCCCTAAGAGGACACTAACTAGTTTGCTTTGCCCTGTGGAGCTGAGTATAGGATTCCAAAGATGCAAGAATGAGGTGACCCCTGAGCTACCTCCCCGCGAGGGTGGAGTAAGTTTTCTACAGGATGTTTGTTTGGCTGAATGTTATACACAGAGCTGAATTGTTCACAATTTTGAGAACCAGGAAGACAAGGAAAGAAATTAGAATTGCGGCTCTCTCAGCATCTTTGCCAAGTTGTCAGGTAAATATTTTCTGGTGCTCTAAACAAGTGAACTCCAAATATATGGGAAACATGGCCCTATCTGTAAAAATGCATGAGCATGCACCCTTCATGTATGTATTTTTAGTTTGTAAATACACATATGAAGTGTTATAGTAAATATTATGAAATGGTGCCAGTTTCAAATGGTGTTTTATTACTGACAAAGCTAAATTTCTTCTGTATTTTTAAGATGCAAAATAAACATACACATCCTAAAAAATTTTTTTATTTGCCTCATTCTAGAGACCAGTGCGCTCCACAACAGATTTGGAAACAACCTGAAATTCCACTTGGAAAAACAGACCCGCCTAGAAAAGCCCAGCAATCGCACAATACGCTCCAAGGCAGTGTTCTGATCCCCTGCCTCTCACGCAAGGCATTCAGATGGGAAGGCTGCCTGAAAACAAGATTGGGGATTTCTTTGTACCGCACGATTGTTCACCCTAGTGACTGTGAGTGGAATGCAAATCATATTAAACAAGCAGAGGATTCGCTGAGTCACCCTGACTGTCTGAGCTTGCAAACCTGCAGCAGTCACAGAGAGGCAACAAGTGAAAAACACTGGAAATTTCTAAACATGCAAAATTGAATTTTCAATATTTAATTGTAATGAATTATAAGGACACAATTATAACTTGCTGTTCATGTTACTTGCAATAGTTCGCAGGCAAAAATTAAGATATATTTACAGTGCAAATATTTTCTAAAAGAATGACTTCTCTTTTTTTTTACACATAAAATAAAGGCCCTTTTAATTTTGGTTTTATGCTGTTATCATTTGAGTTTATCATATCTGTAGCATGAAACAAACATACAAACTTTACTTGAAGCATTTTTTTAAATAGTGTCAAAATCTAATAAAATTAATGACCCAATTCTTTCCAATAGCTCCAATGTATTTCCTTTCTTAAACCCAAAATCTGGGTAAAAATGCCATTTCTTTTCAAATGATTTTACATATTAAAACTATGAAGTCTAGATTAAGTTGATCTATTTACTGCTGTTCACTGTGCCCTCTTCCCTTTACAAAATTGATGTTTCATGTTCAATTGTTTAATTTCAACTAAAATTGGAAGGCCAAAGCAACTTAGCCTATGTAATAATAAAATTACCTTGCACTGGTAGAGTTCCATATTTTTCAAAGCACTTTCCCATTATTGAATTTTCCCTCACAACAAATCTAGTTATTATTATTTCTCTTTTGATATATGAGGAAAATAAGGCATCAGAAGGTGAAGGGACTTGTTTTTAGTTACATCATTTAATTAGTGGTAGAGCTAAGGCTGGCACCGAATGTTTCTGCATCTGTTATAGAGTTCTTCTCTGATTATTCCATGAGTCTTGGTATTTTCATGGAGCTGAGCCAGGAGTGAACACTCACCAGTAAACTCTGAGCTCTTCAATGCAGAGTTCAACAGGGCTGCCAGTTCTTGGAACATTCTTCCTGAGTCTGCAAAAGACTGTAGAGACTGTAATGAGCTTGGCAATCTAGTCTTTTGGGGAATAATGAAGGTTCAAGATCACACCTGTCCAATTAAGGATCAGATAAATGCATCATCAAGGGAATGGGTCAAGGTTAAGTCCATGAAAAAGCCTTTCATGAAGTAGTAGCTTAGAAATTGGTGGTTAACCCAGTGTGCATGAATGTTGTTTTAGAAAGAGGGGGTATTCCTGGAGAAAGATCAGAGGTCTGAGTTAAAGTGAAACAGGTGAATTCAGGGCCTTTTCTGTCCTTCAATGGATAAGACTCTGCAACAGGCCCTGGCTGGCATAGCTCAATGGATTGAGTGTGGGCCTACAAAGCAAAGGGTCACCAATTCGATTCCCAGTCAGGGCACATACCTGGGTTGCGGGTTAGGTCCCCATTGAGGGGCATGTGAGAGGCAACCACACGTTGATGTTTCTCTCCCTCTCTCTCTCCCTTACCCTCTCTCTAAAAATAAATAAATAAATAGAAAACAAAAGACTCTGCAACAGGTACCTACTAAAAGCTACAAGTTACTAGAAAATATAAGCATTTTAAGGCACCCAGTGCTAGAGACCGAAGGGGAAAATCTGAGGATTAAAATAATGTCAACACCACACTTCAAACAGGTACCTGGGAGTGTAGACATCCAGGAATACAGGGATTTGTTGGACCTTGCATATCAGTTCTGACCATACAGTCACAGGGAGACGAGGCCTCAGCCCATGGACCAGGACTGGAGAGACTGTGTGGTAGACTGGTTACCTGGTTACATGGGAAGCTGCAGGACGGTGCATGCTCTGTAACCATTGTTACTTATCACCCAGCTACTATATACAAACATACCCCGGTCATATAATGAATAATATGATTGATCCATGGAAACCTTACATAAGGCTACCAAATAAGGAAATCATCTGTAAACAAAAATTGATGCTATAAGAACAGGTTTTATAATGAATCATTATAAAAGTCAGAGAGTTACAATAAACAGTGCCTCTTGGCCATTCACCCTTCCTTGAGAGTGGTGTCTTATTTGCAGCTCATCAAGACTGTGCCACACAAAATGATCTGGGACAAAGTTTGTCCCAGTGGCTCTGGCTAGTTACGGGAGCAATTCACAGTAAGATGTTTCTGAAGAAGCTCAGGTAGCCAACAGACAGGGGCAAAGTGACAAACAAATTTGCCAAAATTTCACTATTGATGAAGATAATTTAGAAGGAGAAAGAAAGGGAGCAATTTTCCTGCTTTCAGGTTGTAAGAAAACCACAAAGAGTATTTGCAATGGAAAGTGCCAGTTGAAACTTGGGCGCTGAAAATTACTTGTTATAATTCGACTCCCCAGCTTCAGCCTAATGCCCCGCAGGAAGAATTCCCAAAGAGAGGAAACCCAGATCCCACAGAGGGATGCCCAGAAAAGCTCCAGGCCCTGGTTCGACTTCACTCACTGACTTACAGTTGTGCAGGAGGCCTATCCACTGGCAGGATAGGTGTGACCACCGGAGCACCAATCCCTTGTTATTCCAAGGGAAATAG
The DNA here is from genome assembly GCA_028533065.1 of Trachops cirrhosus. Lineage (NCBI taxonomy): Eukaryota > Metazoa > Chordata > Mammalia > Chiroptera > Phyllostomidae > Trachops > Trachops cirrhosus. The sequence continues at coordinate 15,353,723 of CM052541.1, forward strand.
GGGTGTTGGGCCTTCTGTTGAGAGAAACAATCAGCTTTCTTTTCTTTTGTAGGAGGAATAGGCATTTCAAAGTAGAGGATATCTGTGAGGCAAACTCTACCCTGATCCTCCAAACGTGGAGGCAAGAAGGAACACCAGCTTGTTAGGTTCACCTATCATCCCAACACTTTTTTTTTTTTTTACTCAAGACAAGGAACCTGAGGGAGGGGCTGGCATAGACCCAGTACATTCATGTGCTACATAATGACGTTTTCATCAGTGATGGACCACATATATGATAGTGGTACCATAGATTGCAATGGGGCTGAAAATTTCTATCACCCAGTGAAGTCACACCCATCATAATGTCATATATAATGTCATAAAGCAACACATTAGTGCTGTGTTTGTGATGATGCTGGTGTAAACAAACCTACTACACTGTCAGTCATATAAAAAGTATAGTACATGCAATTATGTATAGTACAAAATACTTGATAATGATAATAAATGGCTATTTACTGGTTTATGCATTGACTTTTTATTGTTACTTTAGAGTGTACCCTCTCAACTCACACAAAAATGTTTGCTGTAAAGCGGTATGCTATGTTACGCCAGCAGCAGCCTCATACGTCTCATCTTCACTGTGGCAAATGCTCTGGATGCTCTGGAAGTCGTAAGGAATCTGGAAATTAGATAAAACCTAGAAAAACTGATGGTACATCAGTGATATTTGTATGTTCCCAGGTTTTGCGAAATGCCAGGAGATCCCTCTCATGTGAAGGACAAGTAATGTCACCTTCTTCAACAAATTAAGAGGCACAGTGCTTTAGCCCTCCTTGGGTGTGGGAGATATTCTGTCAGTTGTGTTTATGATCTCACGTTGGGCTGCTCTCAGGCAAATCTCAGACACGGGTTCTGCTTGGTCAGCTCGGCCCCAGCAGGGCTGAGCCCCAGTTGTCAGCAATAGTAGCCTACTCATTAGCACTAAACCTTTCATTGGCTTTTCCCCTTCCCCTTCTCTCTGTGTCATGCCCTGCAATGTTCCCCAGGGTTAATTACCTCCTAAATAATGTCCACTGAAATCCTTGCTCCGGATCTACTATTGGGACCTAAACCAAGATAGTCTGTAAGGATAGAAACAGGGAGAGTTATTACTCCAGAATTACTGCAATAGTCCCGACAAGAGATAATGATGGCACAACCACTGTGGGTGGTGGCACTGGAGGTAACTGGATTTGACCAGGAGTGGTTGAAATTTAGATATATTGTGAAGTTACATGTGTGAGTTGGATGTATGATGCAAGATAAAGAAGGACTCTAGCATATCTCCAAAGATTTTGCTTGGACTCACTGGAATTGTCAAGTTTCTTGCAAGTGAGATGAAAATGACTTTAAGAGAAGCAGATTTTCTGGGGAAGATACACATTCAATTTTGGCCAACTTAACTTTGAGACCCCTAGTAAGTTTCTGAGAGAGGCTTTCAAGTAGGCAGTTGGACACAAGTGCCTAGAGTTCAGGAGGAAGTTCCACAGAAGAGATGTAGTGAGAGTCATTGGTCTATAGATGACATTTCGGGCAATGAGCTCATTAAGACAATGAATACAGAGGCAAAGAGAAGAGGACCAAGGCCTGAGCATTGGATCCCCCTGGTGTTAAAAAGCTAGGAAGAAGAAGGAAAGAAGAGAAGGAACATAGCAGATCAAAACCAAGCTATCTATCTCTGGCACAGAGAGAAACCCCAGGAAGCGGGATGCTGGGGAGGCCAGCAGGGCAACAATACAGGGTATCAGGGAGGAGGGAGTGATTAGCTGTAACAAATGTTGCTGGTAAGTCAGGTCGAACAGAGACAGATTTACGAGTGGATTTAGCAATGGAAGATCAGTTCCAACCCCATGACAAATTTGGGGTATCCAAAACACTTTGTGAATCCAGTGTTTCAGTGAGTAGCTGAGTATTCTTGGGGCTAAAGAAAATCCAGTCTTTCTCATGAAGATAGGGAGGGTATGCATGAAAAAAAGGAAAGACTCTTAAAATGAACTGGCTCCCTGGAAATTTCGCCTCAGGTTCGCCTTGTCATCCACAGTAAAACATGGGGAATAATATAAATGGCAGATGAACAAACTCCCCCTGGTGCCCTGGGGGGAGATTTGCAATAACACCAAATCTCCTGACAGTTAAGCCAGGTTAATTTACTGAATGCTTTTGTGATAGATTTTGCTGTAAAATAAAAGGGATAGTAACTTCTACTGAACAATAGTGCCTAAAGTTCTGATTTTAGAGTGTTTGGCTTATGCCAGTCAATGGGCGGTCTCTAGATGCCCTGAAAATACAGGCTGGATTCAGGATGATATAGCTGCCTGATAATAATAATGCTGGAAGTCATCTGGCAGCAAGCCTCAATAGTTCAATAGGAACCCAAGTGAGATAATGTCGGACAGCCTATACCCACAAAGTGACTGACTCCCAGAAAGTAGGGGGCAGAATAAGCCCATGTAATCATTTTATCTATTTTCTATGTAGTAAAAAAAGGTGTTCCATGACTATCTTAACTTTGGTACAAATAATACATTTTTTTCCCTCTTATGATATCATTTGAATTTGGTCCCGGAATTACCTTTAGCTTACTTCATCAGTGCTCAAGGTCATCTTGGTGTTTGCACTTCTTCATCCACCATCTTTCTCTTGGGAATAGTCACTCTTGGGATAAAAATAGTATCCACCTATAGGGCTGTTAAGAGGGTGATGAGATTTAACCTAGCTAAATCACTTAGAACGGCACTTGGAAAAGAGTTTGTGCTCTATGTCTGAGTGTTGGCTCTTATTTTTACTTTGAGGTGATAAAGGTCCCCCCTTTGCATGGCTTACCTATATATGGGTTCCTACTCCTTGTGACCATGACAATCATAAAATATAGTACTTGTCAAATCATTGTGACAATGACTACTTCCAATTTTAAAGGTATGGATATGTAGGAAATGATGATCCTGAAATGTCTAGAAACCTACAGTGTCTGGAGATAAAGGTAAGTGTGAGTCGCTGATGCTTCAAAGGCATGATTAATGATTAGTCTTGAGATCTCTGAGTCTAAGAGAAGCGATGGTCATACCTTAAATGAATATTTACAGTAATTGCACACTTCTAAGAAAACTAGAAAATGTGCGTTCCTTTGTCTTACCCCTCATCTTAGATTCAGCAGGTCTTATCTTGGCCCACATAGTTCACTGCGCATTGTCCAAGCCTGAATTTTCTCTGTGAGGAGGCTTTGATGGTGACATGAACACTGAGAACCTTGCAGAGATGGGAGCTTCAGTGATGGGGTCCTGTCGTTCTTCTTGGAGCTAAAGCCTTCCTGGGGTGCAGTGATGAGATGGAATGCAGGTTTGTCACTCCCATGTCCCCTTATCACCAACTCTCCCGGGAGTCTCCATTTTTGTCATGTCCAGCTCCTGATCTTAAAGTTTCAGAGACCGTCCCATTTCTTGGACTATCTTTTACAAAACAAACTTTTCTGAACTCTGCAAAATAAGTTCTGGGTCTCCACCCAAAAAAAGCCCTGCTGGGACTGAAAGAGCGTGAAGAGAGAGAAAAAAACAGTTCTGTGTCTCTGATCCATCTACAGCTGTGCAATCAAACACAAAGGAAAATATCTCAATGAATTATCCTGGCACATAGTAATAAAATGGGCCACACCATCTCCTGCCTCTGACCCACGCTAACTCCTTTGTCTGGAATAGGCTGCTTTCCCATCCTCCTACCCAGTCTTCACATCTAGTTGCAAATCACTCAGCAAATTTATTTAATACCTTGATTGATTATTTTAAACTATCAACACAAACTAAAAATTTCCCAAACATAAATATCCTTTCGTACATGATATTCACTAGCATAGCTGAAAGTGACGATGAGGTGGCCTCAGAAGGCCTGTGACTAGCCAGGTTTCCCATTAAAACCGGCTCCACCCAAGGAAATACACCTTTTTAAGATCCGCTGCTCCTTAACCCTTTCCTTCACCCCTTCCCAACATCTTCCCAGAGAAAAGCACCTATAGTCACTCATTTACACCTCAGTGGAAATGTAAATTTAGGCATTAAGTTTCCTGGAGCATTTGCAGGTTACACCTAGGTGCTTTGTGGAATGAGGCAGTTGTTCCCCAGTAAAGTGAGGTGAAGCTTCAGGGATGATTTTATTTATTTCAGAGCAGAACTGAGGGACTTGGGCCTGCCCTAACCTCTCCCTATCAGTAAAATAACGCATATTTCGATATTCTCAAGGGCTACTTTGAAAACCAAATGAGATGCTGTATTTGGAAACCCCCCAAAACTATAAAGTATTACACAAATGTTAGCGTTGTGATTGGTAAGTTTTATAAATTTCACGTTCATTGGCATTCAAGGCAAATCTGGAGATTCCTTATTCATAACTCCCAGATCTCTCAAAGTTGCTATATAATATTCTGCATTCAGCTGAGGTTGGAATTCCATGTAGATTTAGGGACAGGTTCTGAATATTTTTACAAAGCAAGAAAGCAGTTTTTCTTTAAGAATAGAATGATATATGGGTCTTGCAATGATTTTTTAAAAATCTTTTTAAATTTTCTCTTTGCCTCAGTGGGATTCTCCTGAGTCTTTCTTACTTTTTTTTCTAGAAGCACATTTTATCTTTCTGTTAATACATGACTTTGCTGCCAGAGGAGGACCAGGACCCCGGTGGGTCTGCCCTGGCATGGTCTGGAAATAGGTTCTTGTGGTCCCGGCGGAAGAATTTCAAGGACACACAGGACGATTTTAAGCATTAGTGGGCAAGCTGTAGCAGCTATAGTAGCGACTGTGTGGACTCAGGAAGAGAAGTCACAGAAGCAGCGGGAGTGCTCTGCCGCTGCTCACTGCTCCCCTGGTTGCTAGTCTCATGGGGACCCTTAGAGTTTAGAAGAAGGGCAAAAAGTGTGTGCCCAAGACAAGGGTGTGGCCGCTCTCCAGGGAGGGCACGCAGGGCAAGGATGTCCTTGAAGAGGCTGCCACACTCAACAAGATGCTTCCCGAGACTAAGGTGGTAAAGCGCATTTGCTGCCCCCCCCCCGTCACCACGGCTGATGCCTCATTCACCACCAGGTGGGTCCCTCCATTTTGCTGTGGAATAAGTCCAGCTTCTGGGCCTGCAGGCTCACACTTGTGCCCACCAAGCCCTGGAGGGTCGGAGCCCGGAGCTGCAGTGCCAACGCCCTAGCAACCTAGGCTCCAGAGGTCCAGCTCAGTCTCAGTCCCAGCTGGCATCAACCTTCTTATCTGCGTGACCTTGGGCACGTTACTTACCTTCTCTGTGCCTCATTTCCCCATCTGCATGTCCACCGCCAAGGCTCTGATGGCCCCTGGACTGCGATTGGCGCTGTGCTCTGGCCCAGCGGGGCTGCCACGGAGACAGGCCTTTGTTCAACTTTTACACATTTATTTCCTTGGGTTTGGGGAAGAGAGCAGGCTTTCTTTCAGACTGCCCAATCTCCTTCCTGACTATTCCTGGCGCTTGTGCGGGTGCCATCCCTCTATTCAGCACCTTTCCTGGATCTTCCAGTCGTTTCATACCCTTTTCCGACCGAATCTTTTTCCGAGGCTAGTCCCTTTCCCCTCATATGGCTTCTCCTGCACAGGCACTCAGTCAAAGGGATTTCCCTATGTTCTCCTTAACCCCACCCCAGTGTTAACCGGCTGAACAGTGCTCCCTGGGGTGACTGAAAAGCATCTTTCCTGCCTGCTCAGAAGCAGCCCAGAGTGACTGTGAAACTGTCCTTTCCTAGTTAATGCCACTTAATCAGAGATCCGGCTCCCTTCCCTTTTGTTACAGCAATATTTAACCAACTGCCTCTGCCTACTGTAATAACTTGAAATACTGCTTTTCATCTGATCCAAGAGCTAAACTTTGATATTTATTTTAAAAAACCAGTTTCTTCACTTTTAATAAAATTAATTAGATCCTGCATTACCTCCTGGTTAAGAAAAATATTTTTTATTTATTATTTCTGACAAGTGACTCACACAGAGGCTTGTCTTTTAAAAACTACTTTTTTTGTCATACCCAACATGTCCAACTCAAAAATTAGCATGTATTTCATGTTTCCTGCATCACACTAAGGGACTGTATTTTTCCTTTGATGGAGTACTATGAATTTGCATGATTAAAAATGATCATTGTCTCCCATATTGAAAATTTGTTTAAAGATTTCCAAGCAGTTTAAATGTTCCTTTTAGTGGTCTTTGTGCATCTGTTTATTTCCTGCAGCCAAAAAAGAGTTTTAGAAAGCAGGCAATGAATTATGCTGGGGAAAAAAGAAATTCAAAAAATCCGTTAGTTTATTTTCTGTTAAAGTGATATGTACTAGGTAAAAGTATGTCTGCTATGTGACTAGGTCAGAGGAAAAGTCCTCTCAACCAAAACCAAATGAGACACTGAGCTTTTCTCACACTGATGCAGGCACTCAAATGCAAGCAAGCAAGCAACCAACAAACCCGTTCATTCGTCCACTCATCCTCAAATTCAAACCCCCACATCATGGGTGTCAGAAAGTCAGCATGTCATGAGTCAGCACAGTTAAACTCTAAGAATGTTGATTTCTTCATTTACTTTTACTCACTCATTTATTCACTCATTCATTCAACAAATATTTTTGGCCACATTTGTGCCAGACAGTCATTTAGTGAACAAGGGCCTGGTCCAGGCATTCAGATGAATAAGAGAGAGATAGTTTTCTGTTCTCATTGAGATTATGATCAAGCAGGTAGAAGCAGACAAGAAGCAAACATATAAAACAAGATCGTGGAGCCAGGTAATGAGGGGGACTGATTGGCATAGAAAGGGAAGGCGACTCATTTCCACTGAATGTCCAGGAAGACCTCACCGAAGACATGAAGTTTACTTGAAGATCTAAAAATAAGAGGTAGCCAAACATCCAAAAAACTGAGGCAAGAAAGAACATTACTGGCCCAGGGAACAGAAATGCAAAGACCCTAACTCAGAGATAGACTTGGCCTCAGAATTTCTGCAAAAGGCCAGTGTGGCTATAGTTTAGTGAGCAGAGGGGAGGGGACAGGACATGAAAGTTCAAAGCGGAAGTAGGGTGCATCATGAAGCTCCTGAACACCAGAGTCATATTGGAGTTTTATTCTGAGTGGAAGAAAAAGCCATAAGAGAGTTTAAGCAGTGAAGTAACAGCATTTGTTTACATTTACAACATCACTCTGGCTGCTGTGTGGAGAATGAATTGTAGAATTGCCAGAGTAGAAATAGGAAAACTAACAGCAAAGCTATTTGTAGTGGACTAGGTGAGAGATGGTGTGGACCAGGGTAAGAGCTGAGGAGACGGAGATAAACAAACAGTTAAAAATACTAGGTTAGAGATTGAGGAGGAGAAGAGTGAAAAAGAAATCAAGGATGTCTTCTAAATTTTTGAATGAGGTGCTGTGTCAATGGCTGTGCTATTTTCTCAGGTAGGAAAATCAAGAGTTCTATGAAGAGTATGAAATCTAGGTGGGAGAAAGTAGCTTACCAGAATAATATGTCTACTAGGTTGGAGAAAAAAATATCAGTCAATGTGGGTGGGCTAGGCTGCGATTAAGGAGGAAAGAAAAATGGTTCTTCTAGAGTTATCTTTTCTATGCACAGAGGACTAACCAATGGGCACAAGAAGTTCAATGGACAGGAGTTCGGGCAGGGCGGTGATTGTGTTTAGGTGCAGAACACATAGATTCACAGCAGTTTTTAGAGAACATTATAAAACATTGATTATTTCATTTCACCACATAAGTTAGGAAACATTTTACTTGCAGAGATATGCATACATTGTAGAACTAGAGAAGGTCCTATTATATAAGCATATATTCAAGAAATGTTTGTTGATTGAATGAAAATATGTGTAAAATATAAAATAATTATGAGCACATACTCATGAAAAAAGTAACCAACTAAAACATCATAAATATATGTATAGGTAAAACTATGTATAGGTATGTTTATCGACACTTTCTTTTTTAAAGATTTTTTTTAAATTTATTTATCTTCAGAGGGGAAGGGAAGGAGAGAGGGAGAGAAATATCAATGTATGGTTGCTTCCTGTGCATTCCCTGCTGGGAACTGGCCTGCAACCCAGGCATGTGCCCTGACTGGGAATCGAACCGTGATCTCTTGGTTCACAGGCCTGCGCTTAATCCACTAAGCTACACCAGCCAGGGCTATCGACACTTTCTTATGAGACAGATGGTAGCAAAAAAAAAACCAAAAACAGACAAACAGATGAACACATAGCAACAGGGTTCCAGCAGGCATATAGTTTGAGAACCACTGGGATAGTAAACCCCATTCTTAATAGGAGGAGAAATTAGACCCAGTTATCAGCTTCTGCACAAATTACTTAATTTGAGACTCTCAAACACAAACATCTATAGAGGTTCCGAAGGAAATCAATGAAAAAGGGGTCCAGACAGACTGGAAATGGTGAGTGTGGAATAAGCTAGAGGACACTTGCTTGCTTCCAAGGGGCAGGATTGCTCAGCTCTGCCACGTAGTTACTGCTGTGCTGCAGGGGGAGTTGCATACTGCCAGACTTTTCAGTTTCTTAATGCCTTCAAACGCGGGCAATTCCACTTTTTAGAAAATGTGGCATAAGCCAAGCAAAACATATCCACAGGCCAAATTTGGTTCTTGGACTCTTAAATTTGAGCTTGAATTTAAAAGCATCATTTTTTGCAATGGTTCTTTACATTTTAGACCACAAGCCCCTTTAAGAATCTGATGAAATTATGGATACTTATGTCAGGAAAATCTCTGTAAAATGATGTTTTGCTTAAAATTTCAGGATGTTTGTGAATCCCCTGAAGATTATTGACTATTAAGGATTCCACAGACCTTGTTTAAGAATCCTTCCTTGAACAAATGCAAAAGTTAAAATATTGTAATGCTGTCTCTTTCTTCTTTAACTGACAGAAAGCTCAGACCCAGATCTGCGGTTCAGATATAATAGATACATAAATCTTCTCATGTCCACTTTTCTGTTTGGTCCTGACCTTTTACATTTTCTTCTATTATTTGAAATTATGGATTCTTTATTTATATTTTAATTTTCCATTTTATTGCCAGCCTTTTTGAAATCTATTTGATATTTTTGAGAAATAAATTAATAACAATAGTTAATTGTACATGAATAATACTAATTTGCACATACACTGTACTTTTATATCAAGTAAAAAAGTAAGTGCCACTGTGAGCTGGTGACAATCCTCACACCTCTTTTCTTTTCTCCTCTCCTTTTCTCCTGGTTGGTTATTCCTCCCCTCTTGTCCCAACTGTGTTTATGTCACCCCGTGCTCAGAGTTCTTCACAGTTGTCCCTAACCCAAATCTGTAGTCCATCGGAGAAATCTGTGTCCTCGACCTGCTTTGGGGGGACTCTCTGAGAGCCCTGTTGATGTCTTTCTCTTTCAGCAGAACTTCTAAAGTACTTGCTGTCTATCTCCTCTGGACAATCATAACCCGCTCTATAATGCTATTAAATGTTTCACATGATGTGCCATAGCGTCGAGTAGAGTTTGGTGTTATGCCCCTGTTTCCATAAACCCCTCAGCATTCGTCAGAGTGGTGAGCATAGATAAAGCCTCAGTAGACACAGACAAAGTTTGATTGTACTGCTGCTGATTTCAAAGCCCCTATTTTTTCCACTTTTTTTCAAATAGGGCAAATCACTCAAAGAACATGTCATTTTTAAGATCAGCTTTCACCTGGTGATGAAATGAAACCTGGGTCCTCAGGGAAACATGAGGATTTGGGCAGATGAAGGATATTCCTGTTCAGAAGCTGTAAGAACTAATGCTGTAATTGATTTGCCTGGATTCAAGGGATGATTAAGTGGTCACGGATCACTGAGAAATAGGAGATTAACTAGAGAATATGTTCTGTGCTATATAGTAGTAAGCTGGGAGTTTACTACTAGGGTTTTTGATAATTTTTACTACTGGAGTTTATTACTGTGGCATTTAAAGCTAGGGTTTTGATGATTTTTCAACCCATTCTGCATTTTTATCCAACCTGTGCTATTAGACTGCAAGTTACCAGACTTTCGATGTAGCCTGTTACTCATTGCAACACGAAGCCTTCAAAGAAATGCTAATATGGCTTCTAAAGGTTAATGTTGCCAGTGTCAGATTTTTCTAGGCAACTGTTTAAAAGGCTTGACATTTGCTGAGTAGCCCCTGAGAAAGAATCCTCTTATTAAAAGTGCAATTCCTCCTGGAACATAGCATTTAAAGGAGCTAGATTCATTCAGCAAACATTGATTGAGTGTTCTCTATACACTGGGCCTGATGATATGGGAGAAGGGGAGTCTCTGGCTTTGAGACAGTAGAGATACAGAGATTTAATAAAAACAAACACCTACCCTTAGGCTGCACCCACCTCTTTGGTGGGGAACACAGCACAGCCAGGACAGGTCCCCTGAGTATATAAAGGAAGATCACCATGCCCACTAGTGACTCTGGAAGGGGGTGGGGGCACAAAACCTTCCTGGAGGAAATGACAAAGAAGTTGAGTTTTCAGAGATGGGTAAGATTAAGGAGTTTACATTTCTGACATTTATCACCACCATCTACTAACTGTCCACTGTTTCTTACTTATTAAATGTATATTGCGTAAACTATCATTTAAGGACCAATATCTCCGTAACTAAAATTTTGCATAAGCATACTACTACTGGGTATGTAGTAGCTATTCTGAAACCTATGTTTAACTCACTCAGTTGGTAAATTCATTGTAAAGAGTTTAATTGTATAATTTCTTTTTAAAAAGGAGTCACTGTGAGCTGGAGTTAGTCCTCACACCTTTCCTTTCTCCTCTTCTTTTCTTCTTGTTGGTTATTCCTGATTTCATGACCTGTGGACTAATAAGGCTTACTATATAACTAGAGTTGAGGAGATATGATAAATTCAAGGGAGAATACCCAAATGCATTCAGTTTTTTCATTATCAGTTACAGCTGTATACAAAACTAAAAAACTTGCTGAGTGCTTAAGGTAAAGAGGAAGATGGGTTGAATTTGAGAAAACTGTAGTTGTTAGTACATCTTCTTTAAATTTTTTAAGTTATTTTAAAGTTTGTTTTTCAAAAGTTTTTATTTATTGATTTGAGAGAGAGAGAGATTGATTTGTTGTTCTACTAATTTATGTATTCATTGCTTGATTCTCACATGTGCCTTCACCGGGGATTGAACCCACAACCTTGACATATCCAGGCAATGCTCTAACCAACTTAACTACCAGGCCAGGGAAAATCGTCATTGATTTTGTGCATGAGGGAAGGTACTTCTCTTTGGAAGAAAGAAAAATGAAAAATACTTCGGTGATAGAAATGAATGCAAAAGCAAGTACAAGTGAGAGAACCACACAGGAAAGACCAATTCGTCTGACTACAGCAGGCACATTAAGTTGAAGCAAAGCAGATGAGGTGACGTGATAGGAGCTTAAATGTCTGAGTGTTGGGACTGCTCTGGTGAGTGGGAGCCCAGTGACAATCCCGGGCATCCAGACTTATCACTCAGGCTTCTTCTACCATAATGGTGCCTGTGCTTTATATTGTCATGAATTTGAAAGCTTCAGAGAGGTAGAGTAAAACAACAGATGTGGTTGCAGTTTCCATAGATTTTGTTTGGAAGAAAGACACACCAGTTACAATGATGCAGCATTTTCATATTCTTCTTTGCACCTCTCCCAGCAATATGTAATTTTTAATCCTTCCTGGGAAATTTTAACTCTTTATGTAATTTTTATACTACTAAGTTTTAAGAACTTACATTTTGATATACATAAATTAAAATTGTTATGCAATTAAGTTTATTACTGAATTACTGAAGAACTTACAGTAATTCAAAGCAAGACTAACAATGAAGAATCATCTTAAGGCAACATTATTGTTTATATTATTTCCATAACCTGTTCTTATACAAGGACACTTCTTTGTTACTCATTAGTTGAAATGTGAGTTGAATAGTACATATGAGACAGAGTATTTGGTCTCTGCTATGGACCAAGACCTAAAATAATCTTACAGCCACGGTCCTAGGGAAACTGGTTGGCCCCTTCCAATAAGCATCGCTAGAGCATGCTTGTGGCTGAATAAGGAAAAAGTGGAATCAACAAGTCTCTTGTCAGAAGTTGTCCCCACTGTTCAAAGCGATGAGAAGGTTCACAGAATTTTAAATAAAGAAATGATTTTTTAAAAAATGATGGCGTGACGTGGACCAAATTACTGAGATAGAAAAGCATCAAAGACGGCCAAAGGGAAGTGCATCTTTTCCTTTACTGATTAGCTGTTGGCTGACAATGGCTTGGCTTCTAATGCAAGCCATTGCAAAGCAATTTGGGCAACAAAGATACTTCTTCCAAAGCAAACATATTTGTGTCAAGGCAAACAAATGAATTTTATAATGCATTATAATGATTTTTCTATGCCAACAGTAAATATAGCATTGAAATAAAGAACAAACGACAGTAACCAGGGGGAGGGGATGGGGATAAGGAGGGAAGAAGGGAAAGGGTCTTCAAGGAACAAGTATGAAGGACCCATGGACAAAACCAAAGTAAGGGAAGGACTGAGGGTCGGAGGTAGGAGGTGGGGGTGGGTGGGGTGGGGGAAAGTGGTGGTAGGAAAATGGAGACAACTGTACTTGAACAAAAAAAGAAAAAAGAAAAAAAGAGAAGAAAATTAGCATAAAAAAGAATGTGGAGATTTAAAATCATAAATGGGCTTTTTTTCAGACTCCGCATTCTTTATTATTTTTGATAATCATTGCATAGAATTAAGTTTGATTTACATCTTTTATGAACTTAAGTGATTGTATCAACATGATTTGAAAATTCAAATTCAGGGAAAGTTTCAAAATGATTCAAAACACTCTTTTGATAGAAAATTGCCAGAGATGCTAACTGGTAAAGATAGCTTCATTTCATAGCAACAAGTCTAATGCAAATATTATATTTTTCTGACTGTGAATATGTATTGTATTATAAGATTATAATTACATTTCAATTTTTTATGATTTATAGTTTTTTCTACATATACAAACAACACAGATAAATCAAACCTCAAACTGACTGATAATTTTTACCAATTTGAATGACCATAGAGAAAAGCAATTAAAACTGAGAATCTTTGTTGACAGCTCACCATCCACACTTACACAATGAGTAAGCAATTGCTTCTTATTCTGCTTTATTTTTTGTAGTTAAGTTTTGAGATGAACAACTGACTTAATGGACACTAGGCATATAGTCCCAGAATATGTTATTATAATTTAAGAATAGCAAAACAAGATTTCTGAGGGTAAAGTAAGAGCATACTTCTGAATGATTATATTTCTCTTATATTAAATTTTAGTCATTTCTAGGAGGTTTGGAAAGACAAGCCATTCTTGATTATTAGAGACCAGAGAGGGCTTTCTTTTGACTTTTCATAATCAAATTCCTGGATTTATAGAAGACTGTATAGGAAAGCAAAAAAAATTCTTATAAATATATAATACCAAACTGACTGCTTATAAAATTAGTCTCCACTCATGTAACATAGAATTCTCCAAGCCTAAAGCTAGCCTGGCCTCTATACTCCCCATTCTTAAAGTATCTGGAAAATAATGATAAAATACAATGCAAATCAAATTTCAAGTAAAAACGCAAATTTTACACAAGATGTAAACCTTCTTGAAGTTACCAAATGTCATCATGGAGAACTGCTGGGAACACAGGAGAATGAAAATTAAATCATTCGATGACTGTAGAGGAGAAAAGCAGCAGGCGTGATGACAAGATCGAAGCTTCAAAAGAGAATTATTTAAATATCAAAGAATTAGGAGAGGCCCTTAGGAAAATGTGGATTGAGAGTATCAAGTCTTACTGTCAAAAATATTTCTTTGCCATGTTATACTGCAAACCAACTTATCTTTGGCTCATTCTGAAACTGAGGGTCCTTATGACTTTGATTTAAATTTAGCTTTGAATCCTAGCTCTAGAAATTCTGTCTCCCTCCTTCCCTCTCTCTCTCTCTCTCTGTCTCCCCCCACCCCACTGCCACAACCACCACCTCTCAAAGACAGAGCCTTTTCCCTGGGTAATCGGCAACCCTCTGAGGCAGCAGAAGGCAGTAAGTACAGTGGTCCCTCGCTATATCGCGGTTCACTTATTGCGGCTTCACTGTATCGTGAACAGTGAAGCCACAGTAAGTGAACCTCGATATAGCGAGGCATGACTGTATACTTCACTGGTGAGCACCCATATAGAATTTTATATGGTGTTAAAGTTACGTGGGTTTAAGAGTGTAGAAAGTGTTTAAGAGCATACAAAGTGTTTATAAGAGTGTGGGAAAGGTTTATAGGAGTGTGGGAAGGGTTTATAAAGCCTTAAAATATATATAAATAATAAAATAAATAGAACGCCGATACTTTGCAGGTTTTCATACTATCGCGGGGGTCTCTGGAACATAACTCCCATGATAGGTGAGGGATCACTGTAGTCCGGATCTGACTAATGGTCAAACGGTCTGGACCTCTGGCAGGCTAAAGATATCTTGACTTAAATCATGTTTCAGCTCCTCAGGCCTTTAGTAGAATGGCCCTCTGGCTCCTTTTCCATGAAACCAGACAGAGGGATGCCAGAGCACACCTCAGAACTGTTCTCAAGACCTGAAGAAATGATGTAGTACTTTTACCCCACCTCTGACCAATCAGCTCCCAACACAACCCTGAACCTTAACCATGATGAGCTGTGATTTTGCCCTATGTGATCTGTAACCTACGCACCACTGGGGAGAAGGGTCTTCAGAACCTGAGTTTACCTACACTTGGGATTGGCCAATTCCAATAGACAACCCTTCTGTACTAGAAACTCCTACGTTTCTTTCTGCCAGTGTGTACAGGCAGACAAACTCGAATATTGGGGTTCAGTTGCCATCTTTTCTTCATTCTTAAATGAATACATAATTGCAGTTATAATCTAAATGTTAAGTATGATATTTATTTTCACAATTTTATTTCATTTTCAAAGTAAATACCCATCAAATATCTTTCATCTTCCTCTTCTTCCTCCTGCTCTTTCTCTTCTCTTTTTTTCATTCCCTTTCTTCAGTAAATATTGTGAAATTTGGGTCCCAGGGTTAAGAGTTACCATCTTAAGTGGATTATCCCCAGGACCAAATGGTGTCAGATCACTTGAGAACCTTCTGGGGGAAAAAGTAAAAAAAGGAATGAGCTTGAGTGATTTCAATATCAATATTACGCAAAAGATGAAAGAGCAGCCACCTTTGGAACAGAGGCTGTAACACTTGCTCTGGAATGCCACCATCTTTGGGGGATGGAATATCCAAATTCTATGTTTTTTCTCCAGTTATCAACCCTTGACTGCCCCCAGCATGGGAGGAGTCTTCAACAGAAGAATGTGATCAGTGATATTTTTCAGCTTCTTCCTCTCTGTACCCACCTTACTCATTTATAATCCCAAACTAATGTTTTTAAAGCTTAAATAATATCTCTTCTATGCCTTTTTTCTTTTAATCTCTTGAATCATTTTGCTTCTTCTTCCACCTAAATGTTTACATTCCTTAAGGTGCTTGTCCTTTTCCTCAATGCTTTCTCCTTGAAGGTCCTGGAAATCAGCGATCATGTTTTTGGATTGCTTTATGTATCACTGGTAAATGGGTAGGTACACTTTAGAGACCCATTTCTAAATACTTTTTGATGTCCCCCCCAATATTTTTCTACATGAAAATCAAGTTTGAACAAATAAACATGTACAATATGCAAAATCTCAGAAAGAGGACTATCCTATTACTATTTTGCTATGGGTGGAAACATATCTCTCATATTCTTCCCTTTCACTCTGGATTCTTCCCTTTCATTCTCTTCTTATTCAATGTTATTTTGTTTGTTGCTGTTGTTAATTCTAAGTATCAGAGCATATCATCGCCAAAATACAATTTCAATCTATTCCCGGCTTGAGTACTTGAAGAAGAGGATGTGACTGAACTACCTTGCTCATCATAGTTTAGCCATGGCCATCCATACATGTGAGGATTAGGAAATATTGGTGCCCACTGTCTGAGTACATCCTGATGGACTGTAGGTAACTTGTTCTTGATCTTTGATCGCCCCTCGTTTCAGTATAGGTGAGTAATAGCAGTGAGTACTAGGCATACATTTTAGGTTGAGTTAGATTAAGGGTTATCTATACTTGCAAATTATATTCTTCAGATACTGTACAGTTGGCCTTAGTAGATTATTTTAAAGAAATTTTTGTCAGTGATATAGCTCTAAATATAAAATATGAAATGATTATCTCTTACAAAAACATACTTTACACAGAATTTTATTATACTTTATTTAAATAAGTAAAATGTGCTTTATTGATGGAATTATAAATTCAGCTGGTTTCATGATATTGTTTATTTTGTTTATGAAGAATATTAGTAATATCTTATTGGAAAGAGAGATTTTCCCATCTAAAGTTATGGTGGAAAGCAATCAAAAGGGTTTATTATATTAAAAACAAATTCTTAATTTAAAGTTGTTCTTCCTATACTTCATTTAGTGAGTTCAACATTGATTTTTCTCTAACATGAACATTTTTAACTTTTACTATATTAAAAACCATACCAAGCCTTATAAAGCAAAGAGTACTATATTTTTACTCAAACTTTCTTCCAGGCATTTTAATAAATAAGCCATTTGGGCTAAGTAGTACATAAAGAACATAACACAGGAAGCTACTTTAAAATATAGAGGCTGCAGCACAATCTACTTGGTATGTAATTGTACTTCTCTTTTGGAAAGCTTGGTGCTGTTTTTCACCTAAAGTTTTTCTTTTAAGAAGTGCATTGTTTGGAATTCATATTACTCTCTTAGCAAGGCTGGAGTCTTTGTTGCCTTGACAGGGTATGGAAGTTTTGATTCATGTTTGCATGGAACTAAAGTATCACAGTATATCATACCACTACTGAAACCATTTTACTGGCTTTCTGTCACATTACAAATTGATTTTAAAATACATTTGCCTTATACAGGCAACAATGGCAATACCTGTGCTTAACTACTGCATAAACCAAATTTAGTGATCTCTTCATTCTTCACACTTTCATGAACCAAATTGTTTGCACTTCAGAATGTCCAATTGTCTGCAATAATTTACTGCAGAAAAACTCTTCTGTTTTTCCAGAATCTGTAACCCTTTAACCTTGTGAATTTGAGAATAAGTCAATTAAATCTTATAGCCTACTACAGTAATATATTTGTATATATGTATATTGGATTCATATACATTTGGTCTTCATTGTAATGTGGAGTAGTGTATCTGATGCTCACTTTGCTGTAAATGTAAGTGAAACACAGCAGAGAAATGCACTCAGGTACTGATTTACTGATGAAGATTGCACGCATATTTCAATTCATGGAAAAGGAGATGTTGTATTTTTCCATTTTATTGTATTGTGAGATCTATACTGGTATCCTTTGTTTTCAAAGGTTAATGCCAATTTTATTTAGAAGACCAATGGATAAAATATTGTTTGAAACTGGTATTGACGCTGTTCCTAAAATGATGTGCTTGTCAACAAGTAATACTTGAAATACAAGAAACACTCATTTCAAGTAATACTTAACAATATTTGAATGACTATAAAACACTTAGCAGAACTGACCTTGCCAAGATGGCTTGATCCGTGAACCTGTTAGTTCTGTAACTTTATTTAAAGAGATACAGTATATAAATGAGAATAAGTGGAAATATAGGGCCATGGTTCTGCTTGATTTGATATTAAAGGTATTCTCTGAGTGAGCAGATTAAATAGTTATTTTGATTCAATATTTTTAAAAATTATCTTCAGGTATGGATTTTCTTTTTACCGTGTCATATAATAAAAAATTACCTTAAGTCTCAAGATATCTCTATTTAAATTATAGAGGATTTTTTTTGGGGGGTGCGGGTCTTGGTTCAGGTACTGAGAGAGAGAAAGAGTTAGATTTTGTTATTCTCGCCCAACATGTCAAACCTTTATTCTGGCACCCTATAATTCAAGAAAGGAAATTTAATTCCTACTTGGAAATGAAATGCAGAGGAGAAATTTCAAATCGAGCCACATTGTCTATTGATCGTAATGGGAGTTGCACAGAACCTTGATAGGTTGTTTTATAGGAGGTATTTTCTTCTACAGAGGCAATTGTGCACAGACAATGGAGGTTAATAATTTTGTTTTAATTTTAACAAACGTGGCATTCACTGAGTTCCTCTTACTTTGAATTTAGACAAAGGGAAGTGTAATAATAATCTTTCACATACATGGTTTGCAAACTGCATTTACTTAAGGCATTCTCACTTGTTGCTCACAGAAATACCATGAGAAACCAATGATTATTCCCCTCATTTTAGATTTAATAAAAGGGAAGTGTAGATTGTGAAGTCTATGAGGAAAGGTTTGTTTGGCCTTAGTCACCCTTGTATTTCCAGTACCTAAGATAGTGACTGGTATGTTAAGTACTCAAGAACCACTTGCTACCTGAGAATAACAGGAATGACACGTTAATGGCTCAGGGAGGGTCCAAGAACTAGCAAACGGGTGGTCCAGGGTTTGAACATTAAACCGTATAGCTCCAAGAATACTGCCCTCTGTTTTGCTCTGTTTTGGGGGGTTTGTTTGTTTGTTGTTTTTGCCCATTTATTAATAGTTATCCCACCCTCCCTATTTCTCCCTCCTTTATCCCTTCCCAAAATGCTAATGAATCCTTTAAAAAATATGTATATATTTAGGTATATTTCTCATAAATGGTGATGAAAGGAGACAACTTGGGTTGTGAACACATAATACAATGTACAGATGATGCATTATAGAATTGTCCCCTGAAACCTATGTAATTTTATTAACCAATGTCACCCCAATAAATTCAATAAAAATAAAGTGTATTTTCCTTTTAGTTTTAAATACTCTTCACCATTAAGAATAGCTAGAAAACAAAGGATATTTTTCCTTTTTCTGTTCTTTCTAAGTTTTAGTAATTACTGCTGGATACCAGCATCCACATTCACCTAAAGCAATAACCAGAAAGATGTCAAAATCTGTGACATCAAGTCACTGAATGCGAAAATAGAACTCTATTGAGAAGATAATATGATCAGCAACAATTTCAGGTGATATATTTTACCCACAAGGACTGCCATGTCTTGCCTCTGAGGGGATAATCCACGTTTCATGGGCTGTTTGGACAGTTTGACCGTGAGGCAGTATACACCTGCCAAACTTTCAAGCGGGACAGCCTTTGCCCATCTTTTTTTCTGGTAGCAAAAATGTTTCCCTTTGGGGGCAGGAAGTATCTGATATGAAAACAAAACAAAACCAGAAGCCTTTCTTACCCAGCCCTACTGAGGCACAACAAAAGATTAGGCTTCAAACCACACTTTCCCCAGTCTGAGCCCTCACCATCCTTGCTAACAGTTTCACACTTTCCCAATCAGTTCAAGGTTCCGGACTGCCAGCCCCTCCCTACCTTTTATTTTTTATTTTTTGGCCACATGATGTGCTCTGGTCCTGATCAGTAAGCAATAAAATGTGCGGCTACTTCACTTGCACGAAAGAGACCTACCTGTTCAGACATGAAATATCATCACCTTTACACTCAGTTAACATGGTTTTGGCAGATGGTGTGGGGAGGGGAACCTAAGCAGCACCCACCAAGGAAAAGATTTAATTATAGAGAACTTGTAAGGTGCAAATGATTTACAAGTCTCCGGGAAAGTGACTTACCCTAAGTAAAAAGAATGTAGAGCAAGTTTAGTCCAGAAACAATATCCCCAGCATCAAATGGACAAAGTGATTCTGACTACAGTATAATGCCTGTCATTTTTATTCATTCATTCATTCATTCATTCACTCATTCATTCATTTATGTGAATATCTGTTACATCTCTGGTGTTATTCTGGGTGCTGAAGACCTAGCAATGAACAACAAAAATCTTTGCTCTCTTGGAGCATGCATTATATAAATATATCTAATAAATTACATGAATAAGTTGAACATAAAATGTTTAGCTAGTGATACCTGGTAGAAAAGCACAAAGAAGGTGAAGTATTGTAGGGAGACTTTCTCAATTACTTGAGTAGGTGAAAAACTGGGGGAAAGGAGTTCTCGTGTGAGTAGAGCAGTGTGGACACGGACTACCTTCCAAAGGCAGCAGCTGTGGACGCTTTTGGATGGGCGGCGTTGCAGGGCCAGAGGGACTGCAGATCTCAGGAGTCTGGGCTTTGCCAGGATGCCGAGCCTGGGCAGCAGGCATCACTGTGGGGCTCCCATCAGAGGCTGCCAAGTACTGCGATTGTGAGGAAATGCGAAATACAGCCTGAAGAGCTCCACAGTGGGGCAGGCGGGGGAGACCCCTATCGGACGCAATGCGTAGATGCACAGATGGGCTGGTGAATGTTGAGCAACTGGCTTTCTGAGTGTGATTCCGACATATGTTGACTGATATTCATGTTAATGAGTAAGACAAAAGTGAAAATCATCTGTTAATCACATGAATGAATTGTTTACTGAATTAGTTTTGAATACTGGAAGAATAAATCATCACCTTTTTGTGTCTACTCACAATATAAGAGCTACAGATATGACATGTCTTTCTGTATTATTAACATCTCCATCTAAGTCTAGAAAACAACAGCCAAGAAAACAACATATCGATCCTTAACTGGTAGCTTTAGCTAATATCCATTGTGTAAATATTCTTACATGCTGATTTCAAGCTACCTGGGTAATGTTACTGAACGTGGAACTGGAAAGAAATGTTTAAGAGGACACCAGTGTATGCTACAGCATTTCTACCACATTAAAAAAAATATATATATATGTATCTGTGTGTGTATACACACACACACATACACAAAACATGGTGAGGATAGATAAGAAAATGTAGTAAAATGTTTAGGAAGTTATGAGTTTTGAATATTAATTACTTTTGCTTTAAGAAGTAATTAATTTGATTCTAGGTTTGAATAATATGGTTTCTAATAATGGCTATGTTTAACAACCAGCTAGTAAAATTCCTACAAATTTAATATTGGTTCTTGTGAGCCTGTATAAGCCACCGACCATATACCGCTGGTAGATGACAAAGCTGTATAAATGTGTTGTTACTATTAATAATGTGCCTTAGTTTTTGTGCTTAGGTTCAAATTGCCCTGAAAAGGGCAAGTTTAATAACATACTTTAGTCCTTTAATTTACTTTATTTTGATTCATCTGGGGCTTTTCTTTGAATATTTAAGCAACACATTTCCAAATTTCTCTTAGGGTACATAAATGAGCAGATAATCATTTCAGCCATTATTTGTTGATTTCTGCTAACATTCCTCTCAGAAAGTGACTTTTTGCTGGTTCTTCCCCAACTTCTAGGAGTTCTTTAATGCATTCAGCTCTGCACTATCTATAACCATTACTGTCTAATACGTGTCAGGTTAAGTCAGATGAAACTGCTGTTATCCAGCCACCATTTTTTACCTATAAAAGCCATAATTTCAATCTAATATCTAATATCTTCAATTCAATGTCTTTGTTCTAGTCAAACCGTGTCTATGTGTTCATATGATTGTGCCCATCTGAAGTAATCGTCCTACTCCCTTTTAACTTCTCGACTTCCACAAGGATATCCATGATCACTCTATTCTTTATTTTGCAGTTTTAAGCATTCCCCCCCCAGCCTTTGTGATACTTATACATGAGAGACACAATTGAACACTTGATTACAATGTGCTTCATATTATTTGTATTGTTTCTGGCATTAGTCTTGCCTGTTACTAGACAGTGAATTCTCTGAGCGGAGAGACCTTAACTTAAACTTCTTCTGTAATCTTACCATTCATAATTGTGCTGAAAATCGCTCTGCTCTCTGGCATTTCAACTGTTTGGCCTTAAACACTGTCCTTTGAAGTTGAATTTACTTAAATCCTGCTGATATAGGTGCATAAAAGTTGGGTTTTGAACTCAGGCAGAAGTGGATCTATTTCTTTGCTCTGCACATATAAGCTGGGTGTCCTTGGGATAGTTATTAAACAAGAGAAAGCCCATTTTCCTCTTCTGTACCATTTTTTATTAAGAATTTTTGACAAATATGGATTATAGACTGTTTCCTGGAAATTTAAAACCAATGCAATATATTTTTCTCCCTGATCCCCTATTTATTGAACACATACGATGTATACGGCATATTAAACACCATCATGAACTGCTTCACGGTGGGAACACATTCTGAGAAATGCTTCATTAGGCAATTTCGTCCTTGTGTGAACGCAGAGTGCACCTACTTACATGAACTTGGATGGTATAGCCCACTGCACACCTGGGCTGCTTGATGTAGCCTGTGCTCCCAGACCACAAATCAGCACAGCGTGTTGCTCCACTGAAGAGTGTAGCCAATTGTATCATAGTGGTAAGCATTTGTATATCTGAACATCTATAAATATGGAAATGGTACAGTAAAAATATGGTATAAAAGATAAAAAATGATACACCTGTATAGAACTTACACAGATGGAGCTTGTAGGACTGCAAGTTGCTCGAATGAGTCAGTGAGTGAGTGTGAAGGCCTAGGACATTACTGTACACTATTGTGGCCTTTCTAAACACTTTAGGCTACACTGAGTTTATAAAACAACATGAAATTGAATCAAGCACAAAATAAAATGATGTCATTAAGAGACGGAGTAAACACGAGATGTATGAGCTGTTGCCAGCATAACACAGCATACTATTTCACAGCACATTTCTTTCCTTCTTTTTTTAAATTTATTTATTTTAAAGAAAGAGAGGAACATCTATTTGTTGTTGCATGTATTTATACATTCTTTGGCTGCTTCTTGTAGGAGCCCTGACCAGGACTCAAACTCACAACCTTGGTGTATCAGGACAATGCTTTAACCAACTGAGCTACCCAGCCAGGGCTATAACATATTTTTTTTTTAATGTGTAGAAAGAGTATACTCTAAAATCATGATAAAAAATAATGATAAAAACTACAGTATAGTAAATACATAAGCCAGTAACATAGTTTATCATCATTATCAAGTATCCTGTATTGTACATCATTGCATAAACCATACTTTTATATGATTGGCAACACAGATTTTACACCACCATCACCGCCAACACACTAGTAATGTGTCACACTGTGACGTTACAATAGTCATTGACTAATAGTATTAGTCAATGGGAATGATTCGGCTCCATTATAGTCTTATGGGACCACCTTACATATTTGCTCCATCCTTCACTGAGATGTCACTATGCTGTGTATTACTGTAGACTGGTTACCTCTCACTTGCTCTTTGAAAAAAATTTAAATTATGGCACAAATTTTGATTAAAATGATTACAGAATTTTGAAACACAATGGAACTCAAACTAGGGCCAATGCTCATTTCCTAAATGAACATTTTATGTGCAAACAAACAGCTGCTGGAATTCAACAGAATTTTAAGCAAGCTGTTTGTAAATTTTACTGACAGCTGTTTTTGGTGATTTTTGTCAACAGAATTTTCCTGCTTTGCATCACAGCATTCTTTTATTACAGTGTCCCCTCAAAGAATAACTTGCTTGCTTTAATCACGTTTACAGAGATTTATGACTTGATGCTTATTCAGTGGTAGAGCTTCTCAACATAAAATGTCAGTGAGCCTGTTATAAATTGCTTCTGGCATTCCTACTCTATCTTTTATTTGGCTCAGAGTATTTCCACCTGAAAGTGATAAATTCCCGCTATAACCACTTTATGTGCTTCAGTAATTACACTGTACAGAAAAAGGGGGTTTCTACAGAGGTGTCTTCTTAAAAATAGCAAGCCATAAAAGGCAGTGGAATGGGCTGAACTCTGAAGTCTATTGAACAAAAACAATGGCCAGCGAAATATCTGTGTCAGACTGAATGTGATGAATGCTCAGGAAATACAGAAGATACCAAAACCTTTAAAGCCACTGCTGCAAGGACAAATTAATGTAACTATTATCCTTAGACTGGTAACTTTCAGTTCTGTGACAGAAATTTGGCAGGTACCCACATCCTTAGTTATCAAGTTAACATCCTTTCAAAGACCTTCTCAAAAGATCCAGATGCTTCCTCCTAGAACTTCGGTAGTTTTTCAGTAAATGCCAAGGTCTACATGACATTGAGACCCTCTCTATATGTGCAAGTTAAAGAGACTGCAGCCTGTTAAAACATTTCAGTACAGTCTGTTGCAGCCGATAACTTGGTCAGTGCATACATGTACAGCCGGAGCCGCCAAGGAGGGATTCACATCAATCACTAGGGCATCCGTGGGTGCTGTGTTCTATCAGTTTTGGTTCTACCGTTTTGTTTGCTTCATAGAAGCTGTCTGTAGTAGGCAGGACAAAATCATTGTTTTTGATTGCTGAGGTTTTTTTCTTTTTTGTCTCTTAAAGGAGGAGCAAAGTGTAAATAAAGGCTCTCCAAGTTAATTGAACAAACAGTATAAAGACTTTCATTATCAGGTTCTAAAATCATGCCAAAAATGGTGTTAGGAGTCCAGTGGATGCTTTATTTGAGATGATGCTAAAACAGATTATAATCGTTAAACAGGATTCAAGCTTCCTTGGCGTTATTGCCTCATATTTGCAAAACCATGACTACAACAAGCATCTCTGCTCCAGTCGTCACAGAATAAGAGGTCCTTCTTTCTCAGGGTATGTGATTATTCACGAAAGAATTTTAAAGTGAATATAACTGGTTTAGTGTAAGTCAGTGCCAAAACCAATACTAAAGATGGAAAAATGTATTGAATGTTTATTGTGAGTTAAGCTTTAATATACGCATCAGAGATCAGTGAAGTCCATTGTGCAGGGATTTCCAAAGGTTGTGCTGCACTATTTGGTTTAGAACAGTTTCATGATCTGTTGTTGCTTTCACAGCAACCCTACGAGTATGGGGTTGTATACATTAATCCTGAACGTACAAAAGATGGGACTAAATCCCATGACAGGTTAAACAATGGGCCTGTGGGTGCAACCCTAGGAAATGGCAAGGCTTGCTTTGGAACCCAGCTGTGCTCGCCTCCAGAGCTCTGCACACTTACTCGTTATTCCACACTGGAGTCCAGAAAAAACAGCACAGAGCTTATGACTGTTACTTTGGTTAACGACCTTTCCACATAGAATGGCTAGCTCTGTCACATGTGGAGAGCAGACACACATTCCTAGATGCTGTGGAGTTTGTTCCACTCCATCAGTTACATTTGATTGATCTTTGTCAATTATTCTTAAGCTGATTTTTTTTTGGGGGGGGGGGTGAGGAACTCTTCGTTTCTTGCAAGAGATTCTTGCAAAGAAAATTTATATCTGACAAAGAGAATGTACTTAAAAGAGTGAAAGTGGTCAATTCCACTGTATTACACCATAATTAAATGCCAGAGGAGAAGAATTAGTGTACATGTTGAATTTGTGAGAGCTTCACTTTCCATGGGAGGAGAGTCTGAGTATTATCTGTGTTCCATTTTGCTTGTTATACATGTTTATCCAAGTGAATATGAGGAAGATTTACTACTTTGTACAACATAACAGAAGAAAAAAATTAGCATTTAGACTGTTTTCAACAAACCATTACATTGAGCCCAAAGATCAGGAAAGAGATCCAGGCCAGAGATGCTTTGGAGTATTGCAATCAAAGCAACGAGGTAGAGGGCATGGAGAGAGAAGGATGTGTAAACAGGCTAAAGCATGTCAATTCGTCTGCTTCAGAATTCCCTGTGGACTGGAGTGTTTACACTGGGGTGGAATGAATAATATTGAAAGAGTCTAAGTTATTGAGCAATACTGCTTAATTGGAAGAAGAGAATATACGAGGGGTGATATGGAGCAAAAAAGCTAAACTTTGATGTACTCAGAAGGTCCTTGCAAGGAAAGGAAAGGCAAATAAATACCATTAAGCCCTTCTTAAAGTGGAGGGAGGATATCGTTAATGCCCTAAGTCAAGGCTTAACCAAGACCCCATAGCTGGACTGGATTTCCCTGGGGACGTTTTTCTTGGACCAGAGTGCCAGGATTTTACACATTGTTGCTGTGCTTCATTCTGAATAGTTTGTCCATCTTTTACCTGCACATATGTATGTTCATGGGAAAAAGAAATGGCTTTACCAATTCAGGATACCTGGCTGAGAGGGAGAGTTGGTTCAAAAACACATATACATCTCTATTAAAGCCAAGCATCAACCCTGAAATCACACAATTATCTAGTGGAGGAAACGGGATTAGAAGTGGGACTGTCTGGGTCTTGAAATCTCCAATTTACACCATTACACATCATGGCATCTCTCCAAGTTTAACATTTTACGTTTTCTAGAGTTTGACTTCACTGAGGCTCTGCAAAACAATGGCTTAACAAGGTTCATAATCAAGAATTAACTTCTTGGCTACATCTGAGTTAAAAAATTTTTTGGTTAGTTTAAGGTGTTATCATAGGTCAGTCAAAATACCCTGTAAGATTTTATTTAGTCAGCTTATTCTGCTTCTATGAACCAAGTATTTATTTGCAAATATTTTAGATGGTTATAGTGTAGCCTGAAGCTTGTAGGGGACTTGTGTGGACACAAGGTAGGCTATGGGAACACACCAGGTGAGGATGATACAATTGGGCCTGTTGTAGAGTGAAGAATGAGAGAAATGGTAGATTTGACAGTAAGTTGAGGGATGAAATTTCAAGGACTTTGGCAATGAATCGGATGTGAAAGGTGAACTCCTTAGATGTTATCTGTAAATTATGGTTATCAGTGAAAGATCCTCAAGAGGGTAGACACATTCTCTAACAGACAAAAAGCTGGGGGAAGGTGGAGGAAAAGGTTACTTTCTTGGGAGTAAAGAGAGTGGCACTTTCAGCGTTATGAGCAAAACTTTTCCAAGCTTAACAGTAGCTGAAACAGCATTCCTTATAGGTAATGTTCAGCTAGACGTTTCTCAGTTTGTAATTTTTCATCGGTGTTCAGTTGAGGGTGCCCACATTGTTTCAGAAACGCAGGAAAGCAAGGACTTTTGCATTTTCTCAATTTATTCATTTACTTATTTTTGCCTTTATCCCTCCCTCCCGGAGAGAGGGCTCTGAGCCCGCCCCCAGGAGGCCCCGCCCACCGAACCTTGGGAGTTGCAGTCGCGGCCCCGCCCCTCCGGTCCCGCGCGCCTAGAATTTGGCGGGTTTCCTGCCCCTACCCCGCCCACACCGCGCGCCCCGCCCCCAGGCGTCCTGCGGGCTCAGACGCGGGAATCGCTGGTGTCAGGGGTCGGGGTCACAGGCCGGCGGCGTCTCGGTCGTTGTCCAGGTCCGCTCTGCTTCCCACTGTCCGAGGAGGTTTTCCTGCGAAGGCGGGGCGATGCCGGAGAACCGGCAACTGAGGGTCCGCTCGGGGAACCAGCCTCGCCCCGCGTCCACCACGGAGCCGGCGGCTGGCGGGGACTGGGCCCACAGCCGCGCGGCGCTCGACCGGCTGGAGAAGCTGCTGCGCTGCTCGCGTTGGTAAGGACGGATCCTCGAGGGGGCTGCCGCGAGGGCGACGGTGGGCCTGGGGTCTCCCCAGTGTTGTGGGGGGAGGCGGGTGAATCTTTCCGAACCTCCGGTTTCCTACTTCCGTTCCCGTCCCCGAGCAGACGAGCGGAGTTAGTACCTGCCGAGGCATCTGGTGTGAGTTCCACTCCCTGGCTCCCATTCACATTTCTGGGTGGCTTTCTGGCGGTTTTTATTTATTTTCTTTTTGGTAGTAAACCATACAAAGATGGTAGTTCTCGAACTTGAGCGGGCAAAGGAATCGCCTGAAGCTGTAGTTAGAAATGCATCTCCCTGGCCCCGCCTCCAGAGTTTGAGTCTGTGGGGCTGGGCTGGGGTGGGGCTGGGGCGGGGCTAAGGCGTCCGCACTTTGGGCTTGATCTTCCTGACGAGCTAATTCCCGAATCCCGCGCTAAGTTTGAAGCTGCTGTCACTCTTTGCTGAGCTGGCCTCTTTGACCTTTCCTCCATAGCAGCTTTCTTGGGGGGTGGGCAGGGAGGGAGAGTGAGTTTTGGGGACTCTTGCTGAAGGTAGGTTGAAGAGTCACACATGGCGGTGTGATGAATAGTGACATTCTATTTCTCACTCAATTTCAAATTTCCTTGATTTGGTCAAAAGACTGGGTTGCGGTTCCAGTTCTTAGAGATGTTACTTACTGTCCTTTTGTGCTTCTTATTTTCCTTCATGCTGTTACACCGTGTGAGCCCTCTTAGTCCAAGGTTTTCATTCCATCGGAAGACTAATTTTCATGACAAGTTCTCCTTGTTTCTCCTTGTCCAGTAGGTCTTCCTGGTATAGAAACCAGGAAAGCTTATAAAACCCAAGAAGGGCTTGTCTCACTTTTCATTTCTTCCAAAAGCATTTATTGAGCACCGGCTATGTGCACAGCCCAGGATTTCGGCATCAGTGTCGCTGTGGCTGGTTTTCTCTCTTTGTAGCTGTCCTGACCATACTTCCTTTTCAGATTTGATTTTTTTTGCCTCTGACTTCCAACTTGTAGAACTTAGTTATACATAAAGTATAAATAACATAGCAGCTTTTTGTTTAAACATGAAAAGCACTTAATTGTCACTGAGTTTTGCACTTATATTTTGTTTTACAAAAACTTTTCAGACCTGTGACAATGGTTGCACTCCTTGGAAAAGTGGCACATTCTGAGTTGTATGTGTTTTCCCCTCGCACAGGGGTTCTCCATCTGAGAATAAGAAGTTTAGAGCTGGCCTGTGCTGGTTGCTGTAAAAGGAGCAATTCTAGTCATACCCGAATTGTCAGTTTAAGAGAAGGTGGACGTTCAGATGGGACGTTTCCGTATGGAAGGCACTAGGGCACCAGCACGGTGCTTCACGTGGACCCTACAGTCAGGCCGCCTGATTTCAGGTTCCAGTTTCGACACTTGAAAGGCCCGAGTCATTCAGCCTTTCTGTGCCTCAGTTTCCCATCCGAGTGATGGTAGTGCTCATTAATAATAAGTTTTTAAAGAGTTACTGAGCACCCACAAAGGGCCAGGCACGTTCCAGGCATTTGGTATTCATTAGTGAACAAACTGGGAAAATAACTCCAACCTTTATTAAGGTAAAATTCTATGAGAGGGAAGCACTTAAATGAAATTACACATGTCAAATGTTAAGTGTGGTGGTTGTCAGAGAATAAGTGATAAGTAATAGGTGTCTTAAAGCATAGTCTGCTTGCTAAATGGTTTGGGGGAAACAAGAGAGGTGATTTATATGAATAATCTATAGGTTGTCCTGAAATCTAATAAAGCCAGTTTCATTTTTTATCCCCTACCAAATATTTTTCCAGTTTTCAGCAGAAGTGAGGAGACAATAAGAACCGCAGGACTGAAAGTAGACGTCAGTAGCTAGGTCTGGACTTTCAGTACAGCTCATCCCTTGATTGGAGAATAATGCTGAACTCCAGTGATTTAAAAAAAAAAAGTTAATATGTGAACCTCTGATGGATTGACTAAATCTCAACAATTTCTTCAATTGCACATTTTAACATGGGGCTCTTCAAACTTTTTCTGTAAAGGGTCATATAGTAAATATGTTAGGTTTTGCTGGCAACAAACAGTCTCTTATTGTTTGTTTTTTACAACTCTAAATGTAAAAAACATAAAACATTTTTAGCTCATGGGCTGTATGAAAGCAGCCTACTGGCTTGATTTGGCACTTCAGCAATATTTTCTCAAACTCTGTTATAACAGATAAGTTTAAAAATAGTTTTTGGGTTTGATATTAAGAAATGATTTGGTGTTCCTCCCTTGGTATCTCTGCACGCTTGCCACTGCCTCTAGTGAATAAAGCCTGCTCGGTTGCTTCTTACCCATAGGGAAAAAACACATTCTTTTCACCTATGTCTTTCCCTAGTAGCTGCATGACATCATTTACTCAAAAGGAGCAACTCAAGATGGTCTGCGTCTTACTTTTGCTACCCACCATTCAAAGCAATGTTATATTATTAGAAATTGCATGTCAGTGTGTCCTTTTACAGAGTTTCAAAGCTCTGCCCTGTGGGCTAGTGATTACCCCATTACCCTCACATTCAGCTTGCAGCAAGCATCATTTGCCGGTGAGGGTAGATTGGCTACATTACAGGCCATCCTTTCTTGACCTTTAGCATAAGTGTGGCTCCAAGGTGAAGCTGATTAAATTGTTCAGATGTGACATTTGTGTTAGGTCCAAGCCTCACAACCAGACAGAAGAAGCTATTTAAAGATGTGGAAAAATGAGACAGGAAGTCTGTATCATTTGAGAGGCTGGCAGAAAGCAGAGTAATATGTTCGTTCCTAAAGGAAGCAGGAAATGATAATAGGGGCTGCAGTGCAAAAGCTCAGGTGTCATATGGTACTGTTTTATGAATTAAAATAGGTACCTTGACATTTACTGGTGGGACGGGTTGGCACTTACGATAATTTTAACTTGGAGTTCCAGCACCTTTTAAATCAACTTTTAGTAAAAAGTCAAAAAGTAATCTTGCAATTTTCGGGATATGTGATTTTATTTTTCTGAATTATCTCTTGTCAATTACTAGGGAATCAGGTTTTGAGGCAGCATAGCTGAGGTGTTAAGAGCATGGGTTTTGGACCTTGGCTTCGAATCCTTAGTGATGTCAGACAAATTAGTTCTTTGTTTGCTTCTTTTTCATCTCCAAAATGAATTAGTAGTTTGTACTGCATAAGGTGGTTGTGGGAATTAAATGCCTCAATATCTATGAGGTACTTAGAACAATGCCTGCTAGGTTCTCAGTGCCCCAGGAATGTGTAAAATGTAGGGTAGATTCCTGACTCCAGCAGTCAGCTTTTGCCTTTTCAGGAGTTCCCACAGTCCGGAGGCGTTTCTATAGGCTCCTGATCCTTAAATGAGGTAATTGCTCCTTTCGGTTTGCTCTGGTGCTGGTTATTTATTAGGGCAAGAAGCAATCACTGAAGCACTATATTAATGAGGATATGGTGAGGCATTTTCTACTCTTAAGGAGCATGTGCTTAATAATACTAAGGGACAAAATGTTTACACAGTTTTAGGGTAAGTTATGATGGAGGCCAAGGGGATGCCAAGAAGAGTACTTGGATAGAGACAGTGGGGGAAAGCTTCCTGGGCTTTTGAATTGGTTCTTGGGCAGATTTTTATAAACGGAGTGAAGTGGGGGATTACTAGCAAATAATATGCTAAAAAGTACTGTAGAATAAAAGTGTAGTGAGTCATGTGGGGAGAGAATTAAGGCAGGGTCAAATCACAGAGTGATTAGTAGCCTAACGGACTATTCAGCTGGGTCAGATGCAGGCATACCTTCGTTTCACAGATGTTGAATTTTTTACAAATTGAAGATTACGACTCTCTTTATTGTGATACTCCGTTTGTTGAGGTGGTCTGGAACCAAACCAGCAACATCTTGGAGGTATGCCTGTTGTTGCTTCCAAGGAGAGCATTTCGTGTAGCCTTCCTGAGACTTAGTGTCCTTATCTATAAAATGAGGGAAGTGGGTGCATTGATTTTTGAGGCTCCCTCCAGTTCATACATCCCAGAATTATTTGGTCCACTGAATGCTGTTTAAAATTTTTTATTGATGTTTAACATACATAAAGGGCACACATCATTGGTGTTCAGTATGTATCATATAGCCCTTCAAGTTGTGGGATTTATTTACTTGTGTGGGATTTATTTACCGTATTTTTGGATTCTTTGATGCCTCGTCTGCATATAGATGGTAATTGAAGGCATTCTTTTGGAAGTGGGCAGGGAAGAGAGTATAAAGACAGATACCTAGGTCTGAGCCTTGAAGCTCGACATTGAACATCAGGTGGTGTGGGTGAAGTCCAGTAGTTACTTAACGTACTGTTTTGCTTAGAAGAAAAGGGAATAGAGAACAGAGTAACCAAAACTATTTGAGCTTAGGTATACATGATATTCTCTGTGGCTTATGTATCTCATGTGGTAGATTCTATTACAGTTAGTCATTAATAGAGACAATTCTATTGTCTCTTTGACTTTTGAAATATTCAACACATTGATTTATTTAGTAGTTGTTGACGCTGAACAATTAGGTGTGTTTTCTTATTTTCTCCATGTGATTTGCTTGAATGTGGCATACTATAACTGCACAGAATAGGATGCTTCCATGTCATTATCTGTATATCTTTCCTGTTAATAACTGTGTTTATTCTTGTAAACATAAACACAGAAAATTGTTTAAGTGGCTTGGAGAACCTGTTCATTTTGGTGTTAAATATGTTGTTCCATATTAAAAATACCTTGGAGATTTTCTAAAATACAAGAGTACTGTGGTAGCTATCTGGCCCAGTATTAAATAGCAGTTGGTATTTTATGGAAGCTTAGGGAGCCATTCAGTTAAGAAATAAGTCTGCCTTGTAATTGCAACTGAATTGACTTTCCTGTTTTTCTTTGCAAAGAAAATTTTATATCTAATAGGACCTTTGAAAAAAAATTGTTTATTCCTTACTATTAGTTCATCTCTAAGTTATAATCCTCTCACTTCACTATCTTTCCAAACCAGCTACATGTAAAGTAACAGAAGTATGACCGCAGATGGGAATTTTCAAGGTACAGAAATCCTGTTACCATGCAAATGCCTTTTCCGGATTTATTTCTTTCTACTATATATGTATGTCAAGGAAAAAACAGGCGAAGGATCAAATGGAATTGTTAATATACAAGGGTGGGCAAAAGTAGGTTTGCAGTCCCGAGTGACATTCTTTTGAGTTCATAAAGCTGTTGTAAGGATAACTTGCATGTCTTTTTCCTTATGAACAACTGTCAACCTACTTTTGCCCACCCCATATATGCATTTTTGTGTATAGTCTTCCATTTGGTTCTTTCACTTTATTGAAACCCAGTTGTTCACCATAGCACCATGCTAGGTAGGTAACAGCGTGTTGAGGAAGCTCAGAAAAAACGAAAGTCAAGATATCTTGTACGAAAGTCAAGATATCTTGTACGGAGGACTGCAGTCTGTTTTGAGACTGAAAAACAGGGGGAATCGGGCAGATCAAATAGAGAATAGTCTGGGACTTCCAAGGGGAAGTACGCAATTCACAGGTAGATGAGAAGGAGCAAACATGTAAACAAATTCTTTCCGGGCCACCCAGGAAAAATGGGAAACAGGAGGAAGTTAAATAAAAGAGGCTCTGCTGGATTTCTCTCTGTCTGCCACATTTAATTTATATTGTGATGCTAAGATGATGCTTCCTTTCTTGAAGCAGGTTTTTCTATCTGAATTCCTTTAGGCAGGTGAGGAGCAGGGTCAAAGGTCTAAGTCTTTTGTTTCTTAATAACCAGCTTAAAATCAATATCCCAAGAGGCGTATTTCTGGGTGGCAAAACTGGTTCCCCTCAAGCTCTTTCATTAACATTTTTTTGAAGATGGCTTTACCTTCTCCAGCTTTGGCTATAACACTTCTCCCTGCTCCTTCCCCCAATAAACAGGCAAGTACTTTTCAGTCATTTTCCCAATGTCTTTTCGCACCTTTTAACAGCAACAAAAAATATGTTGTAGTTCATTGTACTCTAGAATAATAGGTGCAACTGATCAGTTTTTCAGACATTCAGATTTATTGATAATTACACTATAGCATTTTATTGTTAGGGTGGAGGGTATGAGCTATATAGAGGAGTGGTCCACAGTCATCGTAGGAAGGAAATTTAAGTTTAGAAACAGAAGAATTAATGCATTGAGTCAAATATTGTCAGAAAAAGCCAGAATGCTGTGGACTGCATCCTGGGGGTAGGCTGACATTGATAGATAGGAAAAGAAGTAGCTTAAGAAGTGCTAAAATAGGCAGATAAATAAGAAAATTAAAACTCAGTGGAAGGAAAGGTTTCAGGAAAGAATGGGATGTAAATGTTTTTTCACAGAGATGACGGTGAATGAGGATCAGAAATGCTTTGGAGAGCTGTTTCAGCAGTGGGAAGTTAGGGCTGGCAAGGTAAGGAGAAGAACTTAGCCGGTAAGAGCCCCTTTTAAAGAATTATCTGTTCAAGGAAGCGAAGAGCTGGGGCAGAAGGTAGAGTGGGAGGCGTGATCAGAAAAAATATTTTTTTAGGTTGAAGGAGAGATTATCTGTGCATGTGTAGGTGCAGATGGGAGAAGGTGACTATAATGGGAACAGAATACTTTAGGAGCCAGAGAAATTATGGGCTCTAAGGACAAATAGAACAGCTCATTTTAAGAAGGAAAATGACTGAAGGAGATCTTTTCATCTGTGCCTGGAAGGAGGGGTAAGATTATGGGTGAAGAGGTAGAAATGAGTCTAGGTGGTGAAAAGCTCATATCATTTGGCTCCAGTTAGGTTAACAGATTTAGGAGCATGGGGATTATTTGAATAGCTATCCATTTGTTTGTTTACTCACAGAAGATCCTAATACATCACTTTGATAGAGGTACAAAGGTAAAGAAGCTACCACATAAATTTATAGAGATATATTTGTATCATTCTGTCTGTTTATGATCATTATTCATACATAGCCTGAGAGCCGGTGAGCAGGGAGTGGACTGTGGGGCCTGTGTAGCATCACAGATTTGCATGCCCGAGAGTCCAAGGGGCCATGGAGGTAGGGCGGTGGTAAAGAAGCCCCTGAAGTATTGGGTTGGCCAAAAAGTTCTTTTAGCTTTTTTGGTAAGATGGCTCTAGTAGCACTTAGTTGTCTTTAAATTCATTTGAAATAATTTTGTTAAGAGTGTTTTGTGACAGCTGCCATATCAGTGTGCATTTTTTAAAAAAACTTGGTGAATTTTTGCGTAGCCATTTTAAAAACATTGAAGATGGAAGAAAATGCGCAACATTTTGAGCATACTGTGCTTTATTATTTCAAGAAAGGTAAAAATGCAACTGAAACATGAAGATATGTGCAGTGTATGGAGAGGGTACTGTGATTGAACCAGTCAAAAATGGTTTGAGAAGTTTCCTGCCGGAGATTTCTTGTGGGACGATCTCACTGGGTGATGCTTCACAGAGGGGTAGACCAGCTGGAGTGGAGGGTGATCAAATTGATACATTGAGAACAGTCAGTGTTATACCATGTGGGAGACAGCCAACATACTCAAAATACCCAAATCAATAAAGTTACTGGTGAAAATGAAAAACGTGTCCTTTATTTTATGGAAAGAACATACAGACCTTTTGGCCAACCCTGTAGTTTACTCTGTGGTCTAGGCCAGCTGTTGAGTTCAAGAAGCTGAAGAGCTGAATGGAGTTCTTTCTTGGCGGAGTGCAACCTGAAGGTGGGGATTTGGTCAGGGTGATGGAATCGAAGAGCTAGAGGATACTCTCCTGGGAGGATGTGAGGTCGCAGAGGCAGAGCTTGTAACGAAGTACGTGTTCAACACGCTTGATTGGGAGATGGATTAGGTTTGTTAGGTCAAAATGAACAAAAATTATAGAAGCAGCATGCACACTGTGTTACCGGTGAAAATGAGTGCTTTTGTGGTTCCAAGAGAAAGGAATTTCAAACGACATAAGCGTGGAAAAGTTTAAAGGTGGTGGCAAGATTTTATTGGGGTTAAGGGAAGTAATACACTCTTGGGGACGCAGAGGTCGGGCAGGCTCTAGCAGCAACTGCCCCGAAGCTTTCCTTAATCCTCCCTGTATTTTCTTGGTCTCGGTAATGAATACGGTGCCATTCAGACTATCCAACCCAACTTCCTGATTATTCTTGGGTTCCGCGCCCTCTATCCAATCTGGTTACTTTTCCAGTTTTGCCCAGGCTAGGCTCCGCCCCTTTGTGTTGCCATTTTGATTTTTACTGCCATGTCCAAAAGTAGAAACACCTCCCCGTGCGCCATCTTGACTTCTGTCCCACCTGTCATTTTTCTGTTATGTCATGTAGTTTCTACTGCGCATGTGCCAGCAGAGGAATTTCCCCTCCTCCCTCCAATATCCAGTACCAGTACCAAGCCAGGCCCACAGCGCCCTTGGGGGATTTCCTGACTGCTCTGTGGCTTAAATTCCCTTCTCTTAAATCCCCTTGTCCTAGCAGTCCCCTGGAGTGTGTGAATGAATTTCTAAATGCAATAGCATCCAAGTAAGCTTAATGGAATGCTGTCTTAATATCTGATTCAGCTTCCTAGTTTATTAAGTTTAATATCTGATTCCCTTTGCTCTCTCCCTTATTAATAATTACCTAATTACCTGTGCTAACAATCGTACCAGAAATCATCTTAATTGCCAGAATTACAAAATTGGCTGCCACCTCGCAAGTCATTATCACTATATTCCATGTAGCAGGATAGAAAAATCAGATATTGTGAGTTTTTAAAAAGTAATGAATTTTATAATGTCAGTAAGCACCATTTTTGGTAACTTGAGAATAACATTGTGGGTGCAAACTCTGTTATGTTTTGTTTTTTAATTTTTTTTATCATTACCCCATACCATTTTTTCATTGCTTTTTTTTTTTTTTTTTTTTTTTTTGAAAGAGAGAGAAACATCTATTGGTTGCTTTCTTGTACATGCCCTGACCAGGGACCGAACCTGCAACCTCTGTATGTGCCCTGACTGGGAATTGAACCTACAGCCTTTTTGTATATGGTACAACACTCCAACTAACTGAGCCACACAGTCCAGGGCTGCATACTCTGTTTTTAGCACTCTTTCTGGAAGCCGAATTTCACTTTCAAGTTTCAGTCTATTAAAATGTTCAATGTGATACATTTGATCTTATAAGAAATGTTACAGTTGTTTTTATTGATATGTGGTGTAGGAGACCGTTCTGCATGGTGTGGGCCTGTGGCGTGGGCCCAGCTCCCACTCGGAGATGCACAGGACCCACACCCATAGATAGGTTCTCCTGTGGGGAATCAGGCCTGCAATGTGCCTAGGCAGCTTTGAGTCTTGCTCTTGCTAAAACTCCCTCACCCTGAATTGAGGACATTTACTGCAAAGTAACTTCCTAAAAATCCATGCTAAACCTTCCAGGGATGAGTGTAACTGGTTCAAACACTTTTGCCTTTTCATTTGCAAATATCCCTCTTCTGTGAAGTGATTAGCGGTATTGCCTCCTTTGTTTTCTGTAAAAGGTAACCACCTAAAGCCAACCTTTGCGTAGTAAATGAGGACCATCATGTAAGGGGCAGGGATAGAAATAAAGGCCTGCCTGGGCGGAGGCCAGGCTTTTGCTCCCCTTTAGAGAAAAGCCATGCTGTCCCTTTTCCTCCACCGGACTCAGTAGTCTGTGTGAATGTCTCATTTCATCCATACTGATGCAGACACTGTGGGCTGGTGTCTGCACCAATGTGGTCTGTTCAAAGAAGTAATTGAATAATAATGGTGTAAATACCTAAAGGTCCTAGGATTAGTGTAATAAACCAAGTACAAAAAAAACTGTTCATCCTTTAAAATCTTCTGTTTGCTCTTGCTATGTTATGCCCTCTGAATATAATGACTTGGCGTGTGTTCATTAGTAAGTACCATTACCTTCTTCGGATTATCAATTATATCCAGTCCTTTCAGTGGACAGCTCTGGGAATAATTGTGTTTCTGTCTCACTTGCCACAATGCCATGGGTCTCATTCAGTCTGCAGAGTGATGGTCAGGCTGATGATTCCTGTTTGCTCTTGCTTAAGAACAAAACAGTTGACTTCCTGTGAACTGAAAGAATGGCTGTATTTTTGACAAGGTACCTATAAAAGTAGGGGGCTACTTAACAATAGCCAGAACCAATGTTTTGTTACGGGAACATTGAATTCTTACAGACAAGGTGATCAGATGTCCTGATTTTCCTGGGACAGGCCCGATTAGACCTGCTCCAACTTCCTATCCAGTTATCACTCCTCTTCACGCTCAGAAATGCTGTCACTTGGAAGATACATTATATGGTCATTCAGCTGTGGGTCTCCTTCTGAGATTTAGGATTTACATTTTGAATCATTAGGTAGAAATGTATCTTAGAAGCAGCCTGTGGTTCGTTTTGCCTATTGTAAGATGTTTGAGATGGTTGAATAAAGCTACTGCTTTCTATGACTTCCCTGTATAATGTTGTAAAAAGTGTTACAATTTGTACAGAATTTGGTAGTTGGTATTTGAATTCAGCGGGTATGTTATGATACAATATTTAACCAGGATGGATACATCCTTAAGATCTTCTGCTTCCAGAAAAGAAAGAAATATGGTAGTGTTAGGCCTTAGATTTAGGAAATGTTGGGTATAAACGTTCATCTATCAGTGACTAAGTCTTGGTTGTTTTCCTTTCTTCAAACAGCAATAATATTCTGAGAGAGCCTGTGTGTTTAGGAGGATGTGAACACATCTTCTGTAGGTGAGTAGTTATGGCTTGATACATACTATATTGGTATATATGTAGCAACAATGTTTTTTTACTGGTAACAGTCATGTAATCATATTGACGATAATATTTCTTATATTTGTGTAACTGTCTTAGACTGCAAAGTAACTAAATTATACTTTATCTCATTTTGACCCTTGTAACTGTCTTAATTTACAAATAAGAAAATCAAAGCTTAAAAAGGATGAGTTGAGCAAAGTTATAAAGTTCAGTAAGCAACTTTGCTAAACTTGGGAAGAATCAGTATCTATTATATAATTCAGATATGTCTCTTTTTTTTCTTCCAGTTAGTTTTGGATATAGACTTTCCAAATTATAGTTACTGTATTAGTTCCCTAGGGCTGCCATAACAAAGCATCAAACACTGGGTGACTTAGAACAACAGAAATTTATTGTCTCTCCCTCCTGGAGGCTAGAAATCTAGAGCAAGGTGTCAGCAGGGTTTGTTCTTCTGAGGGCTGTGAGGGAGACTTGGTTCCATGCTTCTTCCTGCATTCTGGTGCAGAAGTTGGCTTCTGGCAATCTCTGGCACTCCTTGGCTTGTGGATACATCACTATGTGTGGCCTTGGCCTTCATGTTCACATGCTGTTCTCCCTTGTGCGCGTGTTGGTCTTTGTTTCTGCATTCCCCCTCTTGGTAAGTGTACCCGTTGTATTGGTTTAGGGCTCACCCTGCTGATCTCATCTTAACATGACCATCTGCAAAGGCCCAATTTTCAAATAAGATCACACTCATAAGTGCTAGAAGTAAAATGTTTTGGGGGGGCACAATTGAAGCCCACAACAGTTATTGTGAAATATATATCCATGTAGTAATATGAAAGCTGTGTCTCATAGACTAGAACATTAGATTTTCATTTCATCCTGTTTCTTATTCAGGAGAAGTCAATTTAAGGACTGAACGTCTTGGTTTAATTGTCTTTGAGCAGGGTTAATATAACCTTTCAATCAATCTTTTAATTGATTCAAGTTATGACTGAAATTCTCGGGCATGAGCAAACTGCAAGGTGAAGTTTAAGCACATATGAAAACAATTGACTGTGTGACTTAAGTGGGTTAGGGGTGGTATGGGAGGCAGCTATGCTTGGGGTCCCAATTTTGTTTCTAGAAACAGTTCTGTTACGTGGGGAATCTCTGGCAGGAGGATGAGGTAGGGAATAGTACCTATCACCTACCTGGTACCTTCATTTGGATGATGGAAGGGATTTCAGATTTGATACATTCAGAGCAGATCTATGAAGTCGCTCGAGACAAAAACCATGAGTCATGTCTGATTGCTCTTTTCTACCTTACCCCACATCTGCACGTTCTGTCAGTTGCACCCCAGAATCTTGAATTTCTTACTTCTTTCTGTTTACTACTGTTTACACTTTGGTCCAAGCCATCATATTATCTCTCCACAGACTATTGTTATAAGTTCACAACTGGTTCCCTTCCCCACTTCTCACACTTGTCAGTGTTCTTAAAAATGTAAATCACATCCATACCATTGCCCTCCTTCAGACCTCTCATCCGCTTCCTATTGTGATTAGAATGAAATCCAAACTCCATACTGAGGTCCACAAGACCCTGGACAAGACCTAGTTTCTTCCTGCCTCTTGGACTGCGGTTCTCTCTGGCTCACCTGTTCTAGCCATGTCCTTTAAGTTTATGCAACAGCAAACTCATTCCTGCCCCAGGACTTTTGCATGTGCTATTTCTTTTACCTGGAATGTACTTTCATTAAATTTGTGGGAGGCCAGCTTCATTAGTTACAATGTCATGTTTTCCAAAAGGCCTCCCCTTTTGAAACGATAGCTGCTCCCTGTTTCCACTCTGTAGCAAGCAGGTTTCATTGTTTCAGCTGATGTGCTCACTGTGCCTAATACTAGATTAGTGACAAAACTGCTGGAACATAACAAACTGTTAGGAAATTATATGTAAAGTGTGTGTGTTAGTGAGGGGGGTGGAGAGAGATCCGGAACAATGGTTAGTTGGATTCTAAAGGGGTCTGAGACTTAAAACAGCCATTGAAAGGTTAAGAGAGGCAGAAGAACATCTTAAAAGAGAAAATGGTCATCTCCAGATGACATAAACGTAGGAAGGAAACAATTCAGTACAGTTTTGGTTCATTTTGATTCTTTGATGCCAAGAATTAGGTAGCTGTTTGTATTCTTTGCAGATCTGGAGTGGTATAAAACTGGTGAGCAATGTCATAAATACCTTGGAGTTTAAAAGATTGTTTTGATATATTCCAGTCCAGCTGAAACCTACAAGAGGGAAGGTCGGAGAGGCGCAGCTTTTTTATACCATTGAAAGTGTTGTGTAGGTTCAAGGTACTTTATGCCAAGTCCTTATAAAAGTAGTATGCATACTTACTCATTTTAAAGAATAAGTCATTTGAGGCATAGTGGGGGGATTCAAACATTTTGGTCTCAGACCACTTTATATATACTCTTAAAAATTAAGGACCCGAAAGAGCTTGTGTGTGTGTGTGTGTGTGTGTGTGTGTGTATTTACCATATAAAATAGAGGTTTTAAAAATACTAAATCACATAAAAACAACAATAATAAGCCCATTGCATACTAACACAAATAACACTTTTTAAGTAAAAATAACTTTTACAAAACAAACCAAAGAAAAAATAGTGAGAGGAATGGCACTATTTTACATTTTTGTAGATTCTCCTATCTGCTTATATGTTTAGTCTGTTGTGATACCTAGTTTTGATTGAAATGTGAAGAAAATCTGATCTCACATGTGTCTGTTTTTGGAAAAAGTATAATGAGATAATTTGAATATTCTCCTTTGGCACTTCTATCACTTCTTGGCAAGTGAGAGTTTCTTAAATTTGTAACAGTGCAGCATCTAAAACCATGTCAGTGGGTTTCTTATTCTGTTAAATTCCTTTGGTTTAATCTGTACTTGGAATGATTCTTTTATCCAAGCATGATTTTATGACATCATACCTTGGTCATTTGGGGAATATTGGCTCACCCAGTGGCACAGATTTACTGAGAAATGACACATTTCCCCAGAACGCTGGCTTAATGTGTATAAAAAATTTGAGAACAGGTATGAGACGGACATTATATTGTAGAATAGATGAAATAGATCTGGGTACTGGTGTGGTGCTGGGTAAGTGTCTTTAATTGGGTCTCATTTTTCTTCATCTGGAAATGAGATAACTTTTATTTTTTAATTACTGATTTTTTTTGGAGGGAGGGAGAGAGACATCGATTTTGTTGTTCCATTTAGATGCATTTATTGGTTCTTTTTTTTCCTTTATATTTTGTTTTAGAGAGAGGGGTAGGGAGGGACGAAGAGCGAGAGAAACACTGATGGGAGAGAGAGACATTGATTGGATTGCCCTCCGCACACACCCTGATTGGGGACTGAACTCAAGGCGTGTGCCCTGACCAGGAACCAAACTTGCAACCTTTTGGTTTTCGGGACCACGCCCAACCAACTGAACCTGCAATGGCTGGTGCCATTGGTCAGTTCTTGCATGTGCCCTGACCAGGCAGGGATCGAATCTACATTTTTGGTTTATCAGGATGACACTCCAACCAACTGACCTACCTGGCCAGGGTGGTAATGGTTTTTGATGAATAGATTTGACTATTTTTCAATAGTGTTCCTCAAATAATTAAATACTGCACAACATGTGACTTAAATATTCTGAGGAATCAATTTACATACTTTATACGTTCAGGTTCCAGGTGAAGAGTTCTTAACTCTGAGCAGACAAAGTCAAAGAAGTTCCTTTAAAGAAAGGAATTTTACATGTATTGTATCCAGTGATCTGGACTGCCTCTTCCAGCCCCAGTATAGTTTATAGGTTCATTATACAATGTGTTGTTGAGTGACTGTGATTCAGAAATCATGCTGGGATCTAGGGATACAAAGATGAGAAATGCCATATGGGCTGTTTCTAAAGGGAGCTCATATTGTAAGAATCCTCTGCACTAAATGAGTAGGACACATGAAAAGGAATAGAGTGTTTGGGGGAAATGAGGATTTATGACCATTACATTGAGCAGTCCTGCTAGAGCCTGTCTG
Source organism: Trachops cirrhosus (assembly GCA_028533065.1). Taxonomy (NCBI): domain Eukaryota; kingdom Metazoa; phylum Chordata; class Mammalia; order Chiroptera; family Phyllostomidae; genus Trachops; species Trachops cirrhosus. The sequence goes on from CM052541.1 coordinate 15,396,121, forward strand.
GTGAGGCTAAGGCAGAAGTGGGATCTAGAGGTTTCTTATTTTGGAATTCACAGGCTTCAGATAGGCTCTGATAGGCTTCAGAGGAGGTCGTGACCACCCCCCCTTTTTTTTTAACAAGAGCTTGTGTATGTCTTCGTCAGATTTGCAAAGGGTTTTAATCTGCATAGTTAGGAAAACCCTCCTAATTATGAGACTGTAACTCCTGGGTAGATAATCCAAGGGGATTTAATTGAATCTACAGTTATACAAGTACTTGAAAGAACCAAAGATCTTTTCTCAAAAACTACTAAGCTTTTAGACACTTGTCCAAAAACAAAACAAAAAAATACCTTTCCCTGCGGTAATTGTAGGTATTTCATGAAGCACAGTGTTAAGGTTAAGGATAGCGAGGTTGAGATGCATGGCTGTTATATATTAAGTTCTAAATACGTTTTTTATGTCTTCCTCTGTGCTCTTGCCCTTTAGAAGTTTTAGATTTATTTGCAGGAAAAATTTATACAGACTAATAATGTCTGGCTACATAGTCTCTTCATTGCAAATAATCTGAGCAACTTTAGATTTTGTGTGTGTGTCACTCTAAAAAACATTATTAAAAAATATTTGTAATTGCCCATTGTTAGAACAACCTTTTCTTCATTTACTTCTGCTTCAAACACTGCTTATATTTATTTTTTGGAATTCAGATTCTGCTGATTGCGTTGATAATTACACCTGTGTATTTTTAATCCTTTTTAAGTAACTGTGTAAGTGACTGCATCGGAACCACATGTCCAGTGTGTAGTACCCCAGCCTGGATACAGGATGTGAAGATAAATAGACAGTTGGACAACATGATCCAGCTTTGTAGTAAGCTTCGCAATTTGCTACATGAGAATGAGCTTTCAGGTGAGAAATTTCAACTGTCTCTCTTAGTTAAGTAACTGATGAATTCGTATTGATCATGTAAAATGTGTAAAGATGTGTCAGGAATTCTGAATGCATATTCCAGTTTTTCAGATTTATAGTGTTTGGAATCATTTTGAGTGACACATTCCTTAGATACAATTAAGTCTGATTCCCATTTTCATAGACGAGAAACCAAGGTTCAGAGGTTAAGTGATCTTGCTAAAGTCACACGTAGTTAGTGCCAGAAGCAGGAGAAACAGAGCCCACGTTTCCTCTGATAGTCCAGAGACTTTCTCACCACCTTCACTGCCTGCTTTTTCAGTCCTGACCACTTCTGTGTAATGTATATAGAGAATAGTGATTTTGTCCTTAAATTCACTTAAATGCACTTTTACAAGATACAACACAACCTTCTTCCATGGAGCACATTTTGAAAGAGCAAACATCCAATATTCATCTTTTTTTTTTTTTTGTTTAAATGGGGGTTAATGTTTTCCAAATTGTTCTTAGACGCTGTGTATTAACTGTGTATCTTCCTATTGTGCTTTCTGCTGAGAACTAATTAGCTGTGGAACATAAAGTGTTTTGAAGCTTCATAATTAGATATTGGAATTGTCCTTTTATTGACCAGATCACGTCAATTTAGTCTGTGTTTCTATGTAGGAGAACTGTTTCTTGACTGGCAGGAAGCCACTAATGATTGATACTGCTCATATAAAAGGGCTAGACTTCTGTTTTAAAATCTTTTGATCTTAGTTTTCCAACATGGTATCAACTATTAAAGGATTAAGTGATTGGAGAAAATGAAGAGATAAGTCGAACACTTTGTCTTATTGACCAGGTCCATATTTTTAAGAAGAATTAAAATCATAATTATCTACAAAAAGTTTTCTTCATCCAGTTATCTAATTATTATATTAGACTCCATTCTGTTACGATAAAATTGCTATAGTGCTAAAAGTTTTACTGATTTTCAGATGGAATTATACACATACACATTTTTAAAAGTACCATTTTGAAAAAATACTGTTTTGTAAATCTCATTAGAGCACAATGAGGGAAAGTTTTATTATTAACTTCATCCCTGTTCTTTTCCTTCTTACTCAGAGACAGTGCTAATAGTGTTTATTTCCTAATGAAAGAGATTAGTGTGCGATCTGGTCCCCGCCCCCTTCCCCGGTCACATTGATTAAAGCTCCAGTTCTTAATCAAGAGTCCCTGCATCTTTGGCAGTGATGGGGGTGGAGGGGGAGGATCAGTGAGCCTCTTGAGTTAATTGTACAATATGAAAGACGCGCACGTCTCTGTGAAAGTGGTTTTCATGAGATCTTTACGGATGATGTGCGGTGTGTTAGGAATGTTGGCCAAGCGTTGGAATTTGGGGTGCTCTTGCGAGATTTGTGTCCTGTCAGGATGTTTGGATTTGATTCTTCCCCAGTTGCTGTGTAGTGAATACTAGTGCTAATATAGTGACACTAGCCTGCTAGGGCTGCCATAGCAAAGGAGCACACAATAGACTGGGTGGCTGAAACCACAGAAGTGTCTTTATCTCACAGTTGTGCAAGCTAGATGTCCACAGTCAAGATGTTGGCGAGGTTGGTTCCTTCAGGGTCTGTGAGGGCTGGGTGTGTTCCAGGCCTCTTTCCCTGCCTTGTAGACAGTGGTGTTCCTGTTCCCCTGGCGTTCTCCCTGTCCGCGTGTTTGGGTCAGATTTCTGCTTTTAAAGAGGACACCATTCATACTGCATCAGAGTCCTTCCCTGCTCATTTCACTGATTACATCTGTAATGACCCTGTTTCCAAATAAGGTCACATCCTGAGGTGCTGTGGGTGGGACGCCTATATATGAATTTTAGGAAGGACACAGTTTAACCCATAACAAGTCATGTGACATTTATAATGGTGAAACAAGGGAAGCAGAGTAGTTCTTGATGAGTAGTAAATTATGGCAGACTGGGGTACCAGGTAGGTGCTGTGGGGTGCAAAGAAGAGTAAGATGGATGACTTCTCCAGAAATTTTACCGTGGTCAGTGAGGTTTGAATCATCATTATGGTATTGAAATGCCTTAATATTTCATCATCAAAAAAGATTTTTAGGAAAATTACTGAGTTTAGAACAAGTTTTTGTATGGGATCAGAGGCCCTTTAGAATGCCATCTTTCTCATCTAAGACTAGAGATGGAGTTTGGGGAGAGAATTACAATGATTCATTTTGTGAAGGCTGTTTTGTATTTGTCTTCCTTATTATATAATGATTAATTACTTTAGCCCTTAGCAGACTTGAGTAGTGCTGACTTGAACATTACTTATTTTAAGATGAATTGAAATGTCACAGTTTGGATAATATATAATCTGAATTTCAGGAGCTGGGAGGTTATCTTTAATCCCTTTATTCTGTAGTTGAGGAAATTGAGGACCTAGGTTAAGCAAGGTCCTCAGTTGTACAGGTAAGTGTCTTGCTTTTTGTTCTGTCTTTTAGCACATTGCTTTTGTGAGAAGTGTAGGTGTTCATTATGTTTGTTGAATTGAGTTGGAGAACAAGTGGCAGTGCTAAGATTTCATTCATACCCCAGAGACTAGATTTAATTAAAACAAAACAATTTTAAAACAGATTCTTAGGTTTTGATTTTGACAATTCATTTTATAATGGTAAGATCCTCCTTTGCTACTTTTATAGAAGTTGAAAAATATAAGTTCTATCTGCAATATAAATTTTTAATCCAGATCTAATTTCCGTGGTGCAAAACTCCTACTTATTGTGAATTGCGTTGTCATCAAAGTTTTCTCCCAGTGTCCCTTAAAACAAACTAGCCTTGAAGGGCATTTGAGGTTTTTGAGAATGTTTCTATATAGTTTACCTATTCAGTGTATTTTATATGGTACCTTCATGTTAGTTTATCCAGCAAGTACTTCTAAAACTTAAGTGATATAAGGTGAATGAGTAGAGAGAAATAATAGTTGGATCAAGTAATGGTTGATCTCCTTTATAATGAGGAAATTGGAAATGATCTCATAAAATAAAGGTATTAGATTAAGTGATTCCTAAGGTCTAGCTCCAAAATCATACGGTTAAATAAATAGTCAAGCGTTGAAGATGAATTGAGAGGAATGGTTAGACATCTTCCACATTTTCAGTATTTTTTTAGACCCGTAGTTCACAATTTATCTTCCAAATGAACCTTATTATTTGCATTTACTATAAAATATATAATTACTGTAATTAAGGTGGATAATTAGGAAGAACTTGTCAAGTCATGGACATAGTATGTGGAGTATACAGGAGATAAAGAAGCCTGATTTACAGTAATACTTTCTAAAATGAGCTTCTAAATACTTGAACAGATTTTCCTTGGTTCTGTGTGTTTTAAAACGAAGAGACGGTCATAAATTTTCCTGACAACCATTTATGGATAATTTTGCTGTATTCTTTATAACATAATCTGCTTTCTTCTATTGGAGTTAAGTTTAAGTTTTTATTTTCTCTTGGCTCCATCATATTAAATCAGACCTTGCAGGTGCTGGTCAGGTTCTGCGAAATATATGTTGGTGCTGCTGACATTAAAAAAATTGTGATTATGCTTTCATAGGATCGCAGTTTTATTTTCTGGTTTGAGGAGAGATGCTGGTTTTTCTGTGGTGAATTATATAGTGTTTCATATATGCTATGACTTTTTTATAATAGGTGAAGATGAGCATTTGAATAGCTGTGTTGCTTTTATTATTATTATTTTTTTAGATAGAACTGAATACTTCTTAACTTACAAAATAATCATTCTTCAGTGAAGGCGTTAATGTTGCACAGATGGTAGCAAAGTACTTTCCTTTGATTTTTTAATAAGGGGCTAGTTTGTCAAAGAGATTTCTCAACTTCTGTTGTGAAACCCATAATAGAGGATAATTTGAAAGGCACACAATGTACATCATTATAACCCTTTGATGTAGATTAATGATCGCTAAATCACATTTCTAATTGCCTCCCTTTTCTATAGTTTATTATTCAATTTTAAGAATAAACTTGGCTAAGCAGCTCCTTGGCAGCGTGCGCACCTCTGTTCCTGGACAGTCTGTGGAGCACTCGGAAATGTTTAACTCGGAGAGCCGAGTCCTCCTAAATGCCATCATTGTGAGATTTACTATGTAGAGGAAGGACCAGTGTTTTTCTTTGTGAAATGAATATGGTAATTTATCGTGCTTAGAAGCACTCACCCATAAAAACTGTTGTAGCTGTTAATAGTGTGGTTTACGTTCCAACAGTGGGGGCGGTTTTGCTTTTTATAGTCTTAGCTGAGATGTGCTGTGTAAAATCCAGAATTCACAACATGTTTGTTGTTGTGGCCCTTGCTTAGTTAGGACAATATGCACAATTAAAATATTCTTGACTAAATTTAGTGTTATTGGACGACTAGTAAAATTACTGTGTACCTGTAAATTGCATGGATATATGCTGCCAACCACTTTGTAAGTTAAGAAATGTGTACACCTGAGTGAAATTTGTTGTCTTTTAGATTGAATGTGTTGCTGCTACTTATGAGCCTTAAATTTTTTGTTAAATGCCTAATTCTATATTTTGTAAGTTTTATAAACATCAAGGACTTCAGGATTTGACTTTTTAGTTAAAAATGTCATTATCTATATTTAAAATAAATTTAAAAAATAAATACAAGTTTTTACAACTACCAGAGGATAAACCTTTAGTCTTTGTAACCTGCGATCTTTCTTAAAAGGTAATCCTGGTAACATTTCATTTTGACCTTTCCTCTAGACTTGAGATTATATCAGAAATGGCTTAGTTTGAAATCTACTTACCACTGCAGAGAAGACCTTGTTGAATTTAAATATAAGTCTCTGTGTTAGTGGATGTACCTCATTCTGTTTGTTATTTCCAAGATCCTGGCCTAATAACACTTCGGAACCAGGTGAAGGTCAGCCAGGACGTTAGAAAGGATGTCTGAGGGGTTGCCCTTCTTCGTGCACTCTTGCTTTCAGCTGGGTTTATCAGTGACTGTCTTCCAGTGTAGTTCTTCCGTTTCTCTACCAGGGGTAAGGGATGGCTTCTTTGGAGTGGAGTGGAGTTTGACCGAATTCCTTTGCTAGGCAGGGGTCGTGTCTTTGTAATTTTTACTCAGATAAATACTAATTACTTGTTTTTCAAAATGCACTATTTTTTCTTTTCTTTTTTTTAACCTGTCTAAAGTACTGTCTTGGCAGATCTATTTATAAAGATAGTGCTTTTATACTCAAGCAACATGAGGTTGAAGAATAGACAGAAGACTCAATTTTGAGCTTTAGAGAAGTGTTGAGATTTCAGTTTACTAGTTTTCTAGTGTATTATTAACTCTGAATGGATAAAATAGTAAAACAGTGTTTTGTGTGAAGAAAAAAATCCGTGTAACATCTTGGTCATGTAAGACCATGCATATTTCCTGAACAGTGGGTGTTACCAGTCCTTAGGAATAAGACACCATGGCGTTCTTCTTCCAATGACTTAGTTTTAGAACTTGGTTCATTAAAATTTTTCTTTAGATCCTGTAATGTAAGAAAAGCTTCACGCAAAGTTCTTTTCAGCTTGAATAGGGAGTGACCTCTGAGGAGAAAAACAAAACATAATCCAGGTACCGTATTTTGCCGTGTATAATGTGCTCCCATGTATTATGCACACCCACGATTTTGGCCCAAACTTTCAGGAAGAAACTTTATTTTTCATTTTTTAATTCAGTTCTTTATTTACTTATGTTTAGATACTTGTTTTTTGTATTATAAAGGAATGCTAGCATTTATTTTTGAACATATTATGGTATGAGAAATTTTATGTAATATAATTACAAAACACAGGAACAGATACATATTATGGTACAAGGAATTTTATGCAACAAATAATTACAAAACACAAGAACAGATACAAGGTATTTCAGGTTTTACCCATGTTTAATGCACATCCTTATTTTTTCCTTCAAAAATGTGGGCAAAAAGTGTGCATTACACATGGCAAAATACGGGTAGTTTTCTTTTTCTTTCTTTTCTTTTTTTAAAAAATTATAGCGCAAAGAAAATATGTCCTAAGTGTCCCAGTTAGAGGAGATTAGTATGTCAGTGTTAATTTGGAGAGCGCATATCAGGCCCTATGACATTACTGGTTAGTCGTCGTTCAGCCTGCAAGGGGGCTGTGGTGGTGGTTTCCCTGCCTTTCCATGTTTTGCTCCTGCCCCTGAAACGGCCTTTTGAAAACCCAGTGACTGTGGAGAGGAGAGCACTGGGTTGTGAGTTAGGAGACTCCCCCTCCACCTGCCATTTAACTTTTCATTCCTCATCTTTAAACTGACAGAATTGGACAAGTGATCCTCAAGATAACTTTTAGCCCTTAAAATGAATTCTAACCTTCCTCGTATAAATAAACACTCGTCAAGATTTAAGGAAGGATATAAAATAATTTATTCATCAGTTCTCTGAATATTAAGTATATGTTCACCACTGTGCTTGTGGCCTGGGTTGGTTTTACCTGTCTGTTTGGGGTGCAAGGAGAGAATTTGAAGGAATATTTTTAAAAGCAAATGTATGAGCTTAGAGGCAAAAACAAAGTAAAAGAACTTGAAGGGGTCACTTGTTGGAATGAAAGTGGAGTGCTGGTTGTACAGTTCACTCACTGGAGGTTTCTTGAGCATCTGTTAATGGGCAAGATTGGTAGGTCTAAAATACAGTACATACTGAGATTTTAATACACAGTGCAAGCAAGGAGAACTCACTTCTCCTGTGTGTCTCCTTGACTCTCGCACTGCCACGCCACAGCACCACTTCACTGCAGACACCAGGTGTGGGGCTTTAACACGCAACGAGCCATTCGGTGACACCAGCTGGGTGTCCTGCAGTTTAACTCAATTCGGACCCTGTCTACCTGGAGATGGCATCAGATCTCCCAGGTTAGGAGCTTGGTCCCACAGACTGTCCTCCCCCTGACCCCCTGACAACCTTGTTGGGCTGATTAATTTGTTAGAGTAACTCACAGAGCTCAGGAAAACATTGTACTTAGTACATAACTGGCTCATTACAAAAGGATGTGATTTAGGAAGAGCCAGGTGGAAGAGATGCACAGGGCAGTGTTTGTGGGAGAGGGTGTGTATCTTCCATGCCTTCTCTGGGCACATTATTCTCCCAGCACCTTCACCTGTTCAGCAGCTCTGAAGCTCTCTGAGCACAGTCCTTTAGGTTTCTGTAGAGGCTTTCATACATTGGTGCGATGGATTAAATCATTGGCCATTGGTGATTGATTCAACCTCTAGCTGCTCTCCCCTCTTGGAGGTCAGGGGGTGGGACTGTAAGTTCCTGCCCTCTAATCGTGGTTGGTTTCTCTTACACCAGTTTTGTTTTCATTTGTTTAATTTATGTAATAAGTATATGAGAGAACATTCTTTTTTTTTGTAGCTGATGTAAGTGGTATAAAGTGTGTAGGGTAAAACATGAAAAAATTTTCCTCTACTCTTTCCTCAACCAGAAAGCATAGATTCCTTTCTTTTTCAGAATGACTGTTTTCGTTGTTTAACCGTCTCATTTTTATTTTTTGAATTTATGAAAATACTTGAATATAAATGTAACAGAATTTTTAAAATATAAATGGGATTTTGCCACACTTAGATGTGTCTTCAAAGTCTTTGCATGTTAGTTAATTATGTAGTGGTTAGCTAAGATTTCGTAGTATAAATGCTGCATACTTAACTCATCCCAGCCCATGAACACTGACTTTTTTCCTCATTTATGCTACTACAAACATCACTGTGATTAACATTCTTATACATCCCTGGCAGGCACGTGCATGAGTATTTTGTGTGTTTTATAAGATAGATTACTAGAGGTGAAATTCCTCTGTGAAAGGGTATATGCATTTAAAATTTGCAAATATTTTATCATATTTTCTTTGAAATACCTGGATTTGATTTGCAGATTTTTTAGCACATTTGCATCTTTGATCATAATTGGCAAAGGGCCCATCATGGATTCTTTCACATGCAGCAAGCTGGGGAAATTGAATGTTTTTGTAATAAGCAGAAATTGGCCTCCCCCCCCCCCCCACACACACACACACATACACACAAGGAGATACTACCACATCTGTCAGAGTTGCTTGCTGCAGACAGCCCTGAGAAATGGCCTGGATGAGGAGCAGCCGGGGCCCCACCTCCTTGGTTCACCATGTGAGGAGTGCAGGGATGCTCATGGCCCGGGCAGATCGGGCAGATCGGACAGATCGTCTCTCCCGTCACCGGTGCTGATGTTCTCTAGCTGCATTCAGTGGTGTAAGCCAGAAACGTGGGAATCATCCTTGTCACCTCCTCCCCCTTGTGTTCTTTTATCACCCGATCCTATGAATTTTAGCTCCTAAATACTTTTCAAATAATTCTACTTTTTTCTTTCTCTATCACCACCTCCCTAGTGTCTTATCTTCTACTTACTCTCCCACTTTGGCCTCTTAACATTTATTCTTGTGTCTACTCTTGCCTTCTTCCAATCTGTTTTCCTTCACTGGAGCCAAGAGTGATGATGTTTTAAAAACACAGAGGTAGTCTTGCCACCTGACTTAAGTAGAACATTTTATTGGTTTTCCATTGCTCTTAGCATAGGTATCAAGGTCTTTAACATTGCCAGCAGGACTTTTCACGGCCAGGTTATAGCCCATTTTTATAGTCTCATCATTATACCATTTTCTTCCTTGTTCTCTGCAAGGCAAATATACTGGCTGTCATTAGTTCCTTAAATGTATAAACACATTATAAGCCCTACTGCATCTTTAAATGTTTTATCATCTTTCTTTGCCTCTTAGTTTAGTTAATAGTCTTTCAGATTATGTATCTGATACTTTTTACCATATCTACTGCTACAATCCCTGCTAAAGCCACTATGATCTTAATCATGGATGATAGCCGAGTAATGGTCACTGTGTCCCGTCCCCCTTTCCTTTTTAGAGTTCCTCCTTTGCATAGCAGCCGGAGTGATCATTCATTCTAAAGTGTAAAGCCTTATTTCCCTTCCCTGAATTGAGGCTCAGTGAGATGCAGCTTGCTTTACATGAATTGTAAGCTCATTTATTCAGCAAACCTACTGAGCATACATGCAGGACACTATATGCACTGGGGCTTTGGCAGAGTACAGATGTAAATATTTGCCTTTAGGGAGCTTATATTCTGATGGGAAGGGAAAGACAAGACACAAAAAACACAAGTACGGGTGAAATAAGTAGGAGGGGAGGATTTGTAAGTTTAATTGGGATGTTAGGCATAAGGGATAGTCTCACAAAAAAGGTGACATTTGAGCAATGACCAAAAGTTGGTGAGAGAATGAGCCATGCAGTTATTTGGGGAGGAGTTTTCTGGGAAAGGGTCAGCCAGGGTGAAGGCTGTGAGGCAGAAGTGTGCTTGGTGTATTTGAGGAGCAACAGGGAGGCTGAGTGCTGGGCATGGTGCGGAAGGAGAGAAGAGGAGATGAGAAAAGGAAGGTAAGGAGGATCTGGTTGTTTCTGGGCTTGTGCTCAGCTACTAAGATTTTAGTTTTTATTCAGTCAGATTGGAAGTTTTTAGTGGCTGGAGGGTTTTAGTGCCATGGTCTGACCAGTTATAAAAGGATCACTGGCTGCAATGTTAAGAATAGACTTATGGGGAATGAAGGAAAGACATAATTAGGGAGGTGACTTAGGAGGCTATTGTAATAATCTAGTGAGATGATGGTGTGTTACACCAGGGTACCAGGAAGGTGGTAAGAAGCCGTCAGATTTTGGGTATGTTTGGCAGGTAGAACTGATAGAACTTGCATTTTGCATTAAGGGGTATGAGAGACATTGTAGAGGCAAATTTGACTCTCAGGTTTTTGTCCTAGGCAAGTAGACTGTGGGATGTCCCATTAGGAGTGGTGATAGCCGCCATCTTTGCCTTGTTCTTGATAATAGGAAGGCAATAGGAACAAAATAGTGGATTTAGTCTTTCAGAATTAGCATGATACTGCCTGTCTGCATATTTTTTAAAAGACTTTATTTATTTTTAGAGAGAGGGGAAGGTAGAGAGAAAGAGAGGGAGAAACATCAATGTATGGTTGCTCTTATGTATCCCCAACTGGGGACCTGGGCTGCAACCCAGGCATGTGGCCTGACTGGGAATCGAACCGGTGACCCTTTGGTTCACAAGCCGGCACTCAATCCACTGAGCCACACCTGCCAGGGCTGACTCTGTATATTTTTGTAGATGGCTCTTCATCAGGCTGAAGTTCTCTTTTTTCCCTAATTTGTTCTTTTTAAAAATCATGAATGGCTATTGTATTTTGTTTTCATTATTTATTAAGAAAATCACATGGTTTTCATTTAGTTTGTTGATGCTGTGAATTATATTAATTGATTTTCAAAAGTTGAAAAAAAATAGCCATCAGTTAATGTCTTAATTTTTTGACTACTGCTTATTCCATATCTGCATATTTACTAATTTAATATATCTCTTCTCCATGGCTCTTATGACCACCAGCATACCGTATGCTCTCCTTCCTTCCTTGTATGATCTGGTCATCCCCAGTGGAACGTAAGTTCCCTGTTTTGTTTTCTGGTGTACGCCCAGACCCTAAAACATTGCAGGGACTAAAGTAGGGTTCTGTAAATACTTGTTGAATGACCGAATATCTGTGCTTAATGGAGTTCATAGTGTAGGAGTGGAGAAAGAACACAAGTAAAAGGTGTGATACATTTTAGGAAAACTGTAAACAAAATGCTTCGGGAGCTCCAGATGGGGAGACAGTAAGTTCATGTAACAGATTTCTTTTCCCTTTTTCTACCAGATTTAAAAGAAGATGCATCCAGAAAAAGTTTATTTGATGATGCAGAAAGTAAGAAGAATTCAATAAAAATGTGGTTTAGTCCACGAAGTAAGAAGGTCAGGTATGTTGTAAGTAAAGTTTCAGTGCAGACTGAACCTCGGAAGATAAATGATGAAAATGCTCAGCAGGCCTCAGCATACGAATATGTTTCCACAAGTCCTCCAGGGGATGCTTCTGTGAGGGCTAAAAAGTCTTCTGCAAGATCTGGAAAAAGACAGAGAAAGAAAATTTTAACCAAAATCAACCAAGAATGGAATTTAGAGGCAGACAAAAAAGGTGGTGGACTTGACTCCAAAGAGGAATCTAAGGAAAAGCTGGTATCGTTCTGTATCCAGCCAACGATCATTGCCAGTCCTCAGAGAAATGGTGAAATAGACTTGCTCGCCAGTGGCTCTGTAGCAGAAGATGAATGTTTGGGAAACTTAACCGAAGTCTCTTTACCATTGGCTGAGCATATAGAGTCTCCAGAAGTTGAGAGCAGGGATGAAGTAGGGACCCCTGAGGAGAATCCCTGTGAGAACGATCTGACACCTAAGAAACCCGTGCCCGCGGGTCATAAAGGAAAACGTGGGCGTCGCGGGAGGCCGTCCAGTCCCGTGTCTAAGAGATGTAGGAGCGGCGCTGCCAGCACCAGCAGAAATGTTGTGAAGCAAACGGTGCTCTCGGAAAACGTCCCGATGCCGGGCTCTTCCTTGCCACCTTCAAGGAAACGTAAAGTTGGGGACACAGCACGGAGGACAAACAGTGATGTGTTAGAGGAGTCCATCACCTCTTCACCAGGCACGCCACCTTCTGCACTGACCAGTACCGGTCACAGACGAATGCTGTCCAGCCCCTCCGCCGTGAGGCTGCCGCCCACTGGTAACCTCACGGCTGTGAAAAGAAATCATAAGGGAGAGACTTTGCTCCATATTGCTTCAATTAAGGTAGGAAGCTTACTTTGAAGTACAATTTCAGAAGGAGAGCAAGCATTAAACAATTCCTTTGGCGTTTGTGCAAAACGAGACCAGTTTACTAGGATGATTAATCTACCACAGGTGTGATACCCTTGAAGCTTGAACGAGAAGTAAAATTCGTAGGGGCTGCACGCCCATCTCAGTAACAGCAGTGGCCCCTGGGCCCCGAGAACATGATCTTGCAGGAGAAAACCCGTGTTTTAATATCTTAGCTTCTACTCTGGCAAGCCCTTTAATTTTGGCCTGTTCCATAATGGTTTTGTTCCGTTTTCACCATACTGTTTTATGAATGCAGATAATCGCCAAGTTACTGCTGGCAACATGTCTTTTCTAGGAAAACAGCTAGGGGCATTGTGAGAGGTGGCAGGCGTCTGTATATTTGACACTCTTGGGGGCACAGGTGGAATTCGCAAGGTTGAAAGTTGTGAGCCGAGGGTTTCTCCGGTGACCGCAGCACTGGGCTGTGAGAAATGGCTCCTGTGGTTCACCACAAAGGAGCTTCTCTGTGCCCTGCGGCCAGCTGTTCCTTTCACTGGCCTGGTCATTGGAGTTCATTCTCTTTATTGATGGCCTCACCTCCTAGGGTGTGGCCGTGTTTGTTTTGTGGGACCTGGCTGGTTTGGGAGCTGAGGTGGTTGGTCTTTGAAACCGACACAGGCACTGCTTGTGTAGAGGAGCAGCTAGTACCAGCGCTTTATAGGCTTTGCTAGGAAATACGACACAGGGAGCTTAGTGCTAAACTAAGGTAGGTTTTGTGATCTTCCCTACATTCTTTGGGCAGTCCTTGGGTCTTTGGTATGGATGGGGAATTTGGGAAGTCTGGAAGGAACCAAGCGCTTCATGAGGTTGGTGACAGAAAACCTCCAGGAAGAACATGGAGTAGACCTTGAGTCCAGGGAACCCGGTGTTTTTGTGTGGAGAAAGAGAAAAGCACAAAAGCGAATTTCTCCCAACTGTTAGTGTTTTATTATTTTCCTGGCTTTATCTTCCAATAAATGGTGGATGTAGAATACTTTGTATCTGATGCACATAGGGGGAGAACCTGAAATATGACCACATGTTCAGAATTACATGTCCTTTGAGCAACTTGAATTTTCAGAGTTAGCTCTGGTTACATTTTAGTTTTATTTTTGCAAAGCATGTTTAAAAAAACTCAGACTATATATATTTTTGTCTTATATTTATATGCATAATATATACACATAAGCTGTTATAAATCTTAACGTTATAATGTTATTAATGCTTCATAGACATAAGTAGCTGGCATAATAATAATTATTTTCTGTTCATTTTTCTGAATAATACATGAGAATGTGGCTGCTTTTGTTTTTACATTTTGCTTTCTGGGAATTATTTTCAGACCACCAGGTAAGCATCCACTTAACACTGGTAGAAAATTTTCTTTTAACTGTAAGAATAAGTTATCTTTATTAATGAGGATCTCTAGGACCTAGAGCCTGGGCCGTGGTTTGGCAAACTATTTCCTAAAAGGGCAATTAGAAAAAATATTTCCAGCTTTGCAGGTCAACTCTAACAACTATTCAACTCTGCTGCGGTAGTGCAAGAGCAGCCACAGACACGATGTAGACTGATAAAACTTTACCTACAAAATCAAGTGCCTGGCCCTCAGGCCACAGTTTGCCTTCCCTTGGCCGAGGTCATGGAAAAAAGCAACAATAGAATCTTTTTTTTTTAAATGCAACATACAAACTTTATTTAACAAAAGTAACATTTAAAGTCAAACAGGCACTTACATTAAGAGTTAACTAGAAGAAATTTTAAACAGCTTACAGTAACCTACTTGCAGTTTCATTTCACTGAGCTCTATTCCTGTGAAGAATACAGCTCATGCACAGGTATGGATGAATGATTTGTACACTTTTCAAGTATTCACTGAATACTACCTTATATACACATATGCATTAAATTTGAAAAAGATTTAATTGACGATCCCCAGATATGCTTCATTTTTGTTGATCTTTTGGAAGAGGTCTAGGACTTTATTCCCTGCCTCTCTGCATCTTTGTTGGCCACAGCCTTTAAATAGCTACCACCCCAGTGGAAGCTACTTGTCTTTTCATGCCTTGACCACCTGTGTTAATTTCCTGTTGGCTGTCACAACAGATTTCTGCAAACTTAGTGACTTAAACCAGGCAAATTTGTTTTCTTAGGTCAGAAATCTGATATGGGTCTTACCAGACTGAAGTTAGTTGGTCAGTTGTGTTCCTTTCTGGAGACTCCACAAGAGAATCCATTGTGTGATGATTTGATTTGTTCCAAGGAACTACATGTTGTTCCCTGTGGTTGTAAGATGGAGATCCTGTTTTCTTGCTGCAGTTAGCTTTCTTAGGTTCTGGAGACTGTCACGTTTCCTTAGTTTGTGCCTCTCTTCCTCTGTCTTCAAAGCCAGCAACAGAGAGTGTGGAGTCCTGGCATCATCTTCCTGACCTAGCCAGGAAATGCACACTGCCTTTGCAGGCTCCCATGGTGACACCGGGGCCACCCTGCCAGTGCAGGAGAATCTCTCCCCTGTAGGATCTGGACCCTTCATCTTATTGCAGAGTCCCTTTGGTCATGTAAGGTAATATGCAAGTTCTGGGGATTGGGGCATAGACAGTTTTTTTTTGTGATGGGGGGGTCATTGTTCCAACCACACCATGAAGCATTTTCTTGCCTTTTTTGCATTCAGATCTCTATTGGACAGACATGGTAATCTCCCTAAGTTAGAACTTGTCATTTCTCTGCTGCCTACCAATAACTCCCTGGTCCACTCGAAATGAAATCCACAGGCCTTTCCATGTCTGCATAGCACTGTGAGCCCTCCTTCGGGTTTCTGCTCAGCTGCCACTTCTTCAGAGAGACCGTTTCTACCTTCTCTAAAACAGCAGCCCCTGCCGGGCCCCCAGCTTGTTTTGTCTTTCTTCCTGTAACTATTATTTCCTGACAGTATGGTAGATTTCTTTGTTTTCTCTCTTTAGAGAACAGGAATTCTCTTTGTTCATTTTTATATCTTCAATATCTAGAATGTTGCCTGGCACGTAATAGGATGATATTTGTTGAATAAATGAGTAAATTTTCTACTCAGCCATGATCTGAACCCCATCTGCTGTCACATTGAACTTTAACCTTCTCAATTATTCAGAAGCATTCAACACTTTTATGGGTTCTTTTCTCTGCCTCTTACAGCCTTTCCTCTGCAGCCTTCTCTTTTCTGTCCTGGTCTGTTGTACCTGATCTTAAGCTTAGATCACATCTTCATAAGTTTTTTCCCCCCAGAATTCCCAGCATTAGTTTCTTCTCTATGGGGACATTATTTTTTGTGCACTTTCATTCACTTAGCTTTCTGATTATAATATGACTCCTCATTAAATTTTGTGGTTTTCCAGTATATATTCATTTAAAATTTAATTTCAAAATATGAATAACAACTTCATGTTTCAAAATTAAAAACTGAAGTATTTACAGTGGAAAGCCTCACTTCCATTTCTGTCCCAGCGACTATTGCGGACAAGTCCTTCCTGCTAACCACCTTTCTTATTTTCTTGTGTATCTTTTGTGAATTTATGCAAATAAGCAGATGGCCTCCATATTAGTACACACTTTTTGTACACATTTATGGTAGCATAACTTTCCATGAGTTTTCATTATTTAACCTAGTTCCTTACTGATGGATGCCTGTTTTTCTTTCTTTTGCTTTTATAAACAGTACAGTAGTAAGCAATCTTTGTTTCATGTGTGAGCAGGTATATCTTTAGGGTAAATTCCTGGAAGTGGGGCTTCTGGATTAATGTAAAACACCTGTTATCTTGTTTACCTTGCCAATAAAAGGATCTTATGAAACATCCAAATTGCCTAAATATTCAGGCTGCCGGAATGTAGATATATCTTCAGCAGATGCTGTCTGGACTGTTGGTTCTCAAATCCTTTTCCCCTCAGGGCCGTGGGCGCACGGGCCAGCTCACTAGTTTTTAGTTTGGGGGATGTTCAGCATCACCCGAATGAAACCTGCACAGGACTGTTCTTGAATACCTTGATTGTGCTTTTATTTTGTTTCACTATAGGAGTGTCATGAACATTCTCCTTTAACCAGAACAAAAGTTGGGAACTGTTAGGCTCTTATTCCCTATCTTTTTCTTTGAATGTGCATGTTACCTGTGGTTAAAATGCTACTAAAAATATGTTATAAATGAGAGATTTTATGAGAAAGCATTATGCCTAAGTAGAAACTAAGGTATATACTTATATTGTTTATTCTTCTGATTTAATGAAAAAAAAATACCTCAGTATTTGACATTTCTCTACACATAAAGAAAATTTTGATTTGTTACTCGATTATGTCACCTTTGCTGCAGAATTCATAGGTGCTGGGAAAAACCTCCCAAGGTTCTCTAGTATAGATACTTAAAATGGTGACGATCACTCACAGTTCGTGTCACAGCAGTGAATGTATTGTGAAATACAAGAAAGGCTTGAAGTTGGCATGTCATATGATGTATTTATTGCTCAGACATAACAGACAATATTTTGAAGGCAACTTACAAGGCATGATGTGCTTAACATAACCAAGGCGGTGAGGCTGTCCTGGGTGGAGAGAAACTCCCTGGCGAGGAGCCTCCTTCAGGGTTGGACTTTGTAGTGCATTATACTTTGAGGCAGTCGTGTTACATTGTGTGTAAAGGTGCTTTATTGCAGGTCTTTCATACTAGCTTCCTGAGACAGTAGTGAAGGACTCAAAAGGAAGCTGGCATCTGTGATATTTTCAAGATTTTAATTTCTAGAGCACCTCTGGAGTTAGTACCCATTTTCCCCTCTGTCTGTCACCCTCCACCTCTGTAATACCAGGAACTGACATTACGAAGACTGGTTGTCAGAATCATCTGTGGAATATTTTATTCGGTAAACTCTGGTTCGGAAACCAGGGAAATGTTTAATATATTTTAGAGTTCCATTCCAGATGACTAGATTTTCTTTTTAATCACATGTAGTTGCTAAAAGAAGTTTTAGGTACTTGGTCAGTTCATATATGTGGAAAGCTTGACCATTTTGGGTAACTCATTATTATTATTATTATTGCACTTAACCATAATCCTGTACTACTTTTATAAAGATGTTTATTAATAGTATTTTGGAATAGTAATAGCTAACTTTTATAATAAGGACAAAGTTTTGTTTGTGTATGTGTTTGTTTTTAGAATGTTAATTTATTTGATAGCGTTTGCTAGAATGTGTGAAGTGTCCTTTGAATGAAAGGTTAGCAGTAGGAAAATTTAAGGAGTCACACGTCCTTCCTTATTTTCAGCCTTTAAGGTGTTACTTCAAAATATCACATTCATTTAAAATTTCTTATAAGCCTTACTAAATACTTTCCTCAGATGATTTTTCTTCTTGCTGTGGTTTAAAAAAAATCTCGATTTTTTTTTTTAAGTTGTGAAGAGCATAAAAGTGAGTGCTTATTACTCAGAAAATATTCTATTGCAGAAGAAAGTAATTTAAAGAAATCAGAAGCGGAAGTTAACTTATTTCCTGGAAACTCCATATTGGTTCAAGCTTACCCAGTTACTGTGGACCCTATCTAATTATCATAATTTTATTTATGTGCATGACATTAAATTTACATAAAGGAGAAGGGTGAAAATATGCAAACTTTTAAGTACTAGGGAAGAGAAAGCAGGTTGGGTATTAAAAACAAGCAGTTTGCAAGTCAGCTCTCCAGTTCAGGGGAGCCTCGAGGCGCACTGTTAGCAAAAGACCTCTCTGATGCTATGAAGAGGTTACGGAAAGAACCGTACTGCTGTCTGGCAGCCTTACAGGGCGTTCTTTCAGTCTCTGAATTGTCACTGTGTGACTGACTATGTGAGTATTCCCACGTGATCTTCCATTCCACAGTCGTGTTTACATTATTTTATAGGCTTCTTTAGGTGAATGTGGTTTAATGATTAACATGTAATTAGAATGAGAACCTTTTTTAGAAGGATTTTTGTCCACTTCTTGTGTTTACTTTCATGTCAAAGGTTGGGAATGTGTATGGTTGTGGCTATTCATCTGCCCCTAATTGTTTTTAAAAAATCATATTTGTATCTTGACAGATTTTTCTGAGCTCATTTAGAACTGACTTGGAAATCAAAGCTAAAGTTGCTAAATACATGTTTACTTGCACAAGAAATACAGAATTTGCAACCCTCAGGAACTGTGGAAAATACTTATTTCACCTGCCGGAGCATTTGATTTGAAGCATACCATCTTTATTTTTTATATGCACTGAATATTTAAGGTCATTTTGTTAATTTAGTAACATAGAAAAATGTATGTTGCATGCGGATTTGTTTTTTAGAGAACTAAGTAAGGTATTGTTTTAAGATATTCTGTATTTGAGCCCTGGCCAGGTGGCTTAGTTAGTTGAAGTGTCCTCCATACACCAAAAGGTTGTGGGTTCAATCCCCGGTTCGGGCACTTACCCAGGTTGCTGGTTCGATCCCCTGTTGGGGTGTGTGTAGGAGGCAGCCACTTGATGTTGTTCACATTCTGTTTCTCTGCCTCTCCCTTCCTTTCTCTAAAATCAGTAAACATATCCTTGGATAAGGATTTTTTAAAAAGTTAGAAACTAATAATACTATATTAAGAGGTCTTAATGACTTCAACATTATCAACCTATAGATGATAAAAACTCATTTCAGAAGAGTATCAGGGCTAGGAGTGGGAGAGGGGAGATTTCTTTCTCCCGAAGGAAGTGCTTCACAAGACGCAACATTGTCATAAGTAACTTTTGTCAAATAGAACTTTTAACATTTATTTTTCAGAGAGATCTCTATTAGTTACTTCTGGAGAAAATAAGCCTTGCTTCTACCTAGAAATATATCTTGGAATAAATAAGGTGAATAAGAGCTAAATTAGTGTATTAAGGATTAGAGTAACAGCCCATAAGACAACAGTTTTTGGCGGTTTTAACATTAGTTTTACTGAGCAGTCTTCTTCCTTGGCTTTAATTTTGTTTTAAACAATACTCAAACCATTTACAGGTATGCTCAAAAAGGATGTATTTTACAAATGAAAGGGCTTTAAAAACTATTATGATCAGATGATCTGTGGCTGTTGTCCTTTATTTGGTGTCTGGAAATGAATTTCAGTAAGCGTTGCTCATTGCAGAGATTTTGTACGCTATATTCAAGGGTGAATCATCTGAGTTCCAGGACTTGGTACCTCAAAACAGTTACTTCATGCACAACTTACCATTATTAACTCATGAACAGTAAGCATAAGAGAAAAAGATTTATTTTTATCTTAAAGAAGTAGAATCTTTAAAAAAAACACAAAAAATCTCATTATTTTATTACTCTCCGTTATGATTTTCAATTTTTTTTTTGTTTCCTTTTTTGTTCTTATACTAGGGCGACATACCTTCTGTTGCATACCTCTTACAAAATGGAAGCGACCCGAATGTTAAAGACCATGCTGGATGGACGCCATTGGTAGTTTTCTGTTTGTTTGTGTTTTGTTCCCCTTCCGTTTATGTTTTATAGTTGTGGTAGTTTATAGTTATGTAGTTATCTATATATCATTCTCTGCCATGTATACACTCTTTAATCTGAAACTTGTGTTTTCACTAAATAGGAGAAAATA
>CM052541.1:15416916-15435016 GCA_028533065.1 Trachops cirrhosus
ATTTAGAATCAAGGAAACAAGATGCATTGGGTATAAAGAGCTATCCCAACTAACGTTTTAATTGGGGGCGGGGGAGCAGTAAAGAAATAGGAAAATAATTATTTAAATAAATTGAGCATGAAGGTTTCGAGTGATGATTCAGTGGAAGTTGTTGGGACGTAGTAGATAGCGTAAGCTAAGTAATGGAATCCAAGCTTACATCAAGCACAGGTCAGCTCAGTGTCTTTCTCTAGTCTCCAGTGTTTAACACTGGCGTTTCCTCCTTTGTGCTAACAGGTGAATGCCGGTCAGCGTAGGGGCGGACCCTTTGTGCTCATTGGCAGTGGACTCTCTTCAGAGCAGCAGAAGAAGCTCAGTGACCTTGCAGCAATGCTTAAGGTTAAAAAATGTGCTGAGTTTGACAGTACAGGTGAGGATTATTTATTTTTGGCAGGAAAAGAAATTTTAAATAGGTAATTCCTTTGTAGAACTCCATTGGGAAGTGGCTGTATACTTTGAATCTTGTAATCTAGAATACTTCTATAGTTATAAACTACTTATAGGCTTAATTTGGTTAGGAAATGTAAAGTTTAAAGCTTTGCCCTTAGTTTAGGGTGGAACAATATTGTGGAAGAGCAAATTTATGACTTTCTAAGGACAAATAAATTGTAGTGCATGTAATGCTTTAACTCCTCAGTTTTAATTTGACAATAAAGGAAAAATGATTTATGTTAATGTGGTTTTAGGATACTTGTTTTATGATTTGATTTTTTATAGTGGTGGCTAGGCTAGAGAATGATATTAAAAGAAGTTTTATACCTAAGTATAAAAATTGTTTTTGAAGAAAATTCAGATAAAAAGTTTATAAAGTGTAGACTGGTTGTAAAATAGACTAGTTGAAGAATTATTTTGGTTCATATCTCTGTTTCTTTTACTGCTTTTTTTGTGTTCTAGTAACTCACGTCATTGTTCCTGGCGACACAGTTCAGAGTACCCTGAAGTGTATGCTTGGGATTCTCAGTGGATGCTGGATCCTAAAATTTGAGTGTAAGTGTTGGGTTAGGGAAAGTTACAAAATGGATTAAGTAAACTAATTTCCTTTTTTATCGTTCACTATTGCCAATAATTATTTCAAGAATTTATACCAATTTTCTTGCCTGTAGTTAGCCACTTCATTTTTCAAAATCCACTTCATTTTTCAAAAGCTTGTCATATTAATGGTATCATTTTGATGTTCTTGGTAAATGGCCACATACATGTTCTGGTTTTAAAGTCTTTTTCTGTAATGCTAACTATTTTAATAAAGCATAAATGGATTATGTTGTAGACTTTTAAGCCCAAGCAGTTCATATCAGTGTTAAATTAACTTTAATAAATGCATGTTTTAAATAATGCTGCTATGTAATGAAAGTAGTTTATTGCTTTCCCTCTGTGATTTCTAAAAACTTCTGTAAACACCCTTTTGCTTTCTTAGCTAGTCTGGTGTATTTTAGGAAGCTGCTGGGAAAGCCCGACAGCTTGTACTGCCGGGCTGGGCGCAGTTGCGCGCTATTGTCCAAATCTCCCTGACAGTGTATCCCTGTTGCCAGCCTCTTGGTGGTGGTCAGCCACCACCCCCATCAGAGCTGCCTTCCCCCTTCCCTGCTCTTGTTTGCTTTCTTAACCTTGATTCACCTAGGGCTTAGAGACAAATAGAAAGAAAACTCATACAGGGTTATCTTCTACTCTTTGGCAGCAAAAGCATCTGCTTTTGTTACAGCTGCTAAAATAAGACGATGGATTGATCTTTTTTTGTTAATGAATGGTTTACAAAAGAGTAGGGGTAGAGACAGAGAGGAGGCTGACAGCTCTTGGGGTAGGGTGGTGGGAGTTAGGGGGTGGGGGTGGAGCAAAAAGGGAAAAGGACTCATGGACATGGACAGCAGTGTGTTAGCTGTGGGGGAGGGGAGTATAAGGGGGACAAGTGGTAATGGAAAAAATACAGTGAAAAATAATAAGAATAGTGATGGAAAAGGTATTGTAGGAGGAGTCTTATGATGATACAGTTTACTATCTTGATCCTACTAGTGTTTGCCTTTTACAAGGCTACACGTGTAGTTAAATGATAAATCTACGTACACACACACCACACCTAACACACATACACATACATGAGTACACATATAACGGAATATGCTGTATGGTTTGCATCAATGTGAAATTCTTGCTTTGGGTATTGTGCTATAATTGCATAAGATGTTAACATGGGTCCCTGGAGGAAGGTGCATGGGACTTCCCTGTATATTTCTTTGCAACTTCCTGTGAATCTATAATTGTTTCAAACTAAACAGTTAAATAAAAAAGAAGAGTGTATATTTGTAAGAATCAAATAATGGATTAGAATTAGTTTTTAAAAATTTTGTTTTATGGCTTTGTGCTTTGAAGGTTTATGGTAGAAATACTTGATTTATTACGATATTCTTAATTTAATCTGTCTTTTGTAGTTGAGTTGGTTTGTAAAATTGTTTCCTTTTAGCAGTTGGTGTTCATTTCCTTTTTAAATGCAGCTGCCCCCCGTCTGGCGATGCTAGTGCCCACGATGAGTTCGTATCCAGCCAGGTGGCTGTGACCAGCAAGGCACGTCCTCTCTTCTCATTGGGCTCTGTTGTTAGTCTCTCCCAGTCCTGACGAGCTCAAGAAGTAGATAAGCAATTTGATAAGCAAGTATGATAACCGTTTATGTCAGAAAAAAAGTTTTCCTTTCTGTCACACTCTTATTTTTGCAGCTTTCCCCTTTCAAATCTGTGGCAGCTCTTACTGGGTCTCAGTGTTTAAAAAATTGATTTAAAATGGTTTCATGATTATAGATGCTTTTGTACTGAATCTGTGCCAGAAATCTTGCCAGTGGTTATAGGAAGGAATAGATTTTCATAATAATAAGGTCTCAGTAATAAAGAAACCATGTGAGATTTCGAATGTTATGGCGTTTACCACTTAACTTTGAGTGTATAGTCAGTCCTTGTGAATATGCTGAACTTGCATTTGGTTACATATACAGGCTACATGATTCATGTCCATAAAATCTGCCTTCTTTAAGAAATGGACATTTTTGTCAATTTAATGGTTTGGCCATGTCATTTTTATAGAATCACTGATGGACTCAAGCTGACTTAATAGTGTGCTATTTGGTGATTCTCACAGTAGTGAATAACATTCTAGAATCAGTGGTTCTTTTAGGATAAAGGGTGGATAGAATCTCTTACTGGAGTTCATATCCCCATATTTTCTAATATAGAGTCCAAAGAGAAATTAACATCCCTTGATCTAATAATTTCCCTTTGGAGAATTTACCCTAAGCAAGTAAAAGCAATAAAAGAAAGAAGAAGACTATTTCTGTTGTTATTTCTTAATAGCAAGAAGTAGGGAGAATAAACCTAAATATGAGAGAATTAAGAAAAATTTGAAGTGTTTAAAGATATTCTGTCAAAAAAAAGTACATATTTGTATGATTAAGACTGTAGTATTTAAAAACAGGGTTGTTTTATTTTTAAAATATATAGAACAATTATATCTTTAAAAATATATAATGTGTGAATTCATACAGCAAAGAAATAATCAAAAGAAACAGTAGTGGATTAATAAGTAGGTGCCTGTTTATTTATAACAGTGTAAGAAACCGTATAAGAAGCCTTAACAAAGGCTTGTTAAGTGAAGTTTAAGTTGTCTAGGAGGAAATTCAGCTTCTCAAGTTCTAATAACGATACCTTCCTCACAGTCTTTTCCAGACAGGAATCGGGCAGGCAGTGCTCCCGCCTCAGTCGGGGAGCTTAGACCCTGTGTGTGTGTTTTTTCCATCTGACAGCCAGATCTGTGGTGCCTGTTATGCAGACCTAGCAAATGCATTTCGATACGCGGTTGTCCTGATCAAGAGATACTCTTATATAAATATTTGAACTGTATACAAAGATATGACTGAAAAGGAATACCATGTATGAGTTTTCTAAATTATTTTGTTTTATTTTTTTCCCATTTCTTCCACTTCCACCCACCCCCTGCCCCCTGCAGGCATCTTACATGAATTTTAAAATTATTTTATTAAGAAAAATGTTGGACATTAGACTGAGTTTGGTCTTTAACTACATCTGTAAAGAGAATGATTTTTATATTATTACTCATAACAAAAATCTTTAGAATTGCTATCCAAGTTTTTCCGAAGAAAATTCTGTGATACACTAATATATTTTGTGATAGAATTTGACCTATTTCTTAATATGCATTAAGTAAAATCAGTACAATATACTGTCATATGAAGAAATAGGTTTTTATATATCAGTATGTTTATAATTAGAATGCTGGCTTAAACATACCCAGAGATAACCAGTTGTTAAATGGTATTTATGTAGAATCACAGAATCTAATGGTCTGTGACAGTTTTCTGTGATGTCCCAAATCTGGATGTTTATGCTGGCATGATTAGAGCATTTAGCTGTTATTTTCCCTTTTAGCCTTTATTTCATTGTTCTTTCACTCTTTACTATGGAATTTCATAATAATGTATTTATTTCCTCTTTTTCTTGCTGCCCAAGTTTTTCAGAAATTGATGTGCGTGTAAGTTGTTTTTTTCCATTTTCTCTTGTTATGGGTTTAAAATGTTTCCTCTAGTGATTTTCTGTTTTCTAAAGTTCAGTGATATCACATCCTGTTTGACTAAAAAGCCTAAAAGTAAAGCCTTATTAAAAATAAATTTTTGTTTTCATAATATGGGTGTTGTTTTTTAATAGAGGGAAGTTCTTCAATTTTTTTCTAATATGCTGTTGTCTTAAGTTACATAAGTGCCTAGTGTAGATCTAAAGACATTTATTAAGACTTCCTTTTGACATAGAGTGATGTTTGATTCTATTTTAATTGTTTTTTGGGACATTCGGTGTTAACTGGGAGTGGTACTTAATTGTGATTTTCAGTGCTATTTCAGTTCCAAAACTAGATGTTTATGATGACATGAATGGAGCATTTAGCTTTCATGTTACTTTTTACAGTAGCTACAGAAGAATAACTATTCTTTAAAATGCAGATTTATTTACTGCTCTAGCTTTTGCAAGAAGTGAGCAAATTCTGTGGCCTACCATGGCGGGTAATCTCCCCCTGTGTACATGTAACAGATCTCCATGCCGAAGCTTTATTCTGGCTTCGTTGTGTTCTGTAATCATTCTTGTGTAGAGGTGGATTCAGGAACCCCCTTTTTCCTACTCCTTCCCATTTGTATGATTCTTTTTCTCTTCTAAAATGACAAAAAGTCACCAAGCTCAATACAGACCCATGAAGGTCATCACTCGTTCGTGCAGCTGAAATGAGAGCACACACCTGTAGTTACACATGCATTTACGAGGTAGGAGGTAAGAGTAGTTACTAGAGATTCAGAATAAAGGAATGCCTTTCGGTATAGTACAGACTTTTTTTTGAAAAAAAAAATCATTGTAACACAGAATGTAAGCTGCTTTAGTATGCAAAGATTCTAGGTTTTGCTGAAGTAGCCAGAGCTACCTTAATGACTTTGAGTTAATAACTTCGAGTTAAGCAGTACTTTGGGAATGGGGCTACTTACCCATATATAAAAGAAGTAATACAATCAGGCCAAAGGAAAGCTTACCTGAAGTGGTAGACATGATCAGGAATACATCTGGGCTAAAAGAATCTCTTACTTTAATAAGATAAGTAATTCCTCTATTTCTGCACTATGATAAATTTGGTCAAAATCTTAAAATATAGTGCATTGTAAAAAGTAAGGATATAAAGCATATTTTTATAAGGATAGTGACACATTTTAAAGTGTATGCATTCTGGCATATGCAGAAATGTTTACATATGCAGAATCTATGTTTACATAAATAGCATAACTTATTTATGTAGAGTCACTTCAGTTTGGAAATTAATAGCTGAGACAGCTAACAGGTGGTCTTGCATATGCTTCCTTCTTCCAAAAAGAATAAGAGTTTATCTTTGTGCTCAACTATATTAGTGGCAGATAATGGAAGAATAAGGACTTTGTTAAGTACATATGATGACTATAAAATATATTTTGGTTAAATTTCAAAAGTACCTATTGAACAATGATCTATTTTAAGATACTGATATATGCTACGGTATATATACATCATCCTTTAGATGAGTTTCTGAATAGGAATGTTGGGAAAGTTCTGGTATTTAACATGGAAATTAGGCTTAAGTATTCTTCTTGCAGGTTAACTTTTATTCAGTAAATAAAACCTTAAAATATTAATCTGTTATTTAGGCAGGTTCATTAGATAAAGTTTTGGCTGGGAGAGTCTTCCATTTCCTTGATGATGTTAATGTATCGACATTTAAATTGCTGAAAGTTTATTTTAAAGTATTTCATTCTTTTCTACTTGTTAGTCACCAGTACAGTTAGTTGATCTCAAGAGGTTCAGTAGGAAGTTGATAAGAATTTGTAATTATCGTAAAAGTCTACTGTGCAGCACATCTTCATTCCGAAGCTCCTAGGGTTCAAATTGGAGTGGCAACTTTGACAGTGGTTAGGCTAAATAAAGTCATTTCATTGGTCCACTGACGACAGAGCCAATCGCATGTTCTCCTACACCTTCTCCAAGGTAGCCAGCAGTTTTTGGTTTTTGCCGTTTCATACACTCTGGCTAATCTCTTAAAAATTAGGGTCCTCCTATTACTCATATATTAACTGATTATGTGACTTATTGTAAGAGAGTCACAGTATATTAAATCTGAGTGGAGAATGCCTTACATTTACTAGATTTTTTAAAGATTTAAAAAAAAGAAATAATAAAGATTAAAGAAGAATACATGTTTTTAAACTGTGGATATGTGAGTTCTCATTTCAGTTGTCAGGGAGAAAGTTGCTTAAATCTTTTATGACTTAAGTTTCCTTTCCTAAGAAAGGAAGCGGCTGATTAGATGCAGTGTCGAGGAGTTTCAGTGTGGCAGAGGACCGAAGAAGATGACTTGTGTGGTTATGTCCAGCATACCCACTGTAGTTTTGTGTCTTTAAATGTGACTTGCGTTTTCCCATTCATTGCCGTCTCCACAACTTCCTACCAGCTTCACCAGGCTCCTCACAGCTGCGTGGAATCTGACCCTTGCAGACATTATACTTGCAACCCTTGGACTAGCTGTCACCCCAGCCTTTAAGAAATTCGTGGTATTTCCTATGTTGTGACAGCAATTCTAATGGAGCACGTTGTTTTCAGGGGGGAAACACGCTATATTTGCTTATTTAGTTGTTATTAGGTGGCCTAGAGAGCTGGCACATTGTTACTTAGAATAAAGGAATATCAGAGGAAGGCATTCTTCATTCAGCTCAGTAATTAAGCATGGGTTTCCTTCCGCACTTCACCGAAGTTCGCTGCACAACCGCTGTGCAGCTGACAGTTCTGTGACCTGAGGCGTGTTCACTCCGTAAAGGCAGTGGCATCGCCCTGGGAAAGTGCCACGGTGCCCTCCTGGTGCCCCCGTCTCATTTCCTCGATGCCATGCCACCTCATGCTGGTATCTGTTAAGGCTGCGTCCTGTTGAGTGACTAAAGCCAGCACATTGCCAGGGTGAACAGATACCATTTTTATACGCTTTTTTGACAGTGAATAAAACAATAATGGCTAACAACAAGTATAAACATAGCCCGTTTATCCACTTCTGTAGTTAGACATTAGCCATTCACCTGCCTCAGTA
Source organism: Trachops cirrhosus (assembly GCA_028533065.1). Classification (NCBI taxonomy): domain Eukaryota; kingdom Metazoa; phylum Chordata; class Mammalia; order Chiroptera; family Phyllostomidae; genus Trachops; species Trachops cirrhosus. Next base: position 15,424,591 of record CM052541.1, read on the forward strand.
AATACCGTAGGGGTGTTCAGTGTTAAGTCCTTGGCTTCATCGGCTGACCTGTTCATTGTCTAAAGATTCTGAGTGCTCTGCAAATAGCATTAGGAAAGGAGGTTTAGACAGGGGTCTCCTTGCTGGATGGTAAAAAGTAGAAGTAATAGCTTACATGTAAAACAATGAGTTTGATCTAAATTGGTGATTTAGCTAGACTACTAATGCTTTTGGGGGTTGGTGTTTAGTATGGAAACAGTATATGATGTAATGCGAACACACTAGCAGTATTTCTAGTATTTCTAGTACTTTGACCTAGTCAAAAATTTTATAAGTGAGTGGCTATTAAAAATTTCAATATTTGTAAAATATAATTACTACACAAAAAACCCAACAATTTTCATAGAACCATGATGTTTATGAGAAGAATAATTAATGAGAAGAATAGGATTTAGAATGGGATTCAGCATAGCAAACTTGGCCAACTATGATTCTTGTCTTAAGAAATTAAGTGTCACGTGATAGGGAGTTATAGGTAGGCCAAGGTTTAGTGTGGAATATGAATATGCATTAACAGCCCCAAGTCAAGAAAAAATTCAGTCTCCTGACAAAGCTCTGCTTTTGGAGAGATGGAGCATTGAGTCACTAAGATTTCCTGGCTTTGTGTGTTCAGCAGCCCTTCGAACATCTCAATTGAAGCAGCTCTAAAGCACTAGAGGTACTTACTAAGTCGTTGCTAGAGTGGTGACTTCGCTGGGTGCCTGTCAAGCCCCAGACATGTCTTAGGCTCTGCTTACTGGGGATTTGACCCAGTGCTGTGGAGCCCCTGTGGTGTGGCCAGCTGAGCTCGGGGCAGTGGACCAACACACTTCGCTTCATGTCAGATTGCTTATAGTCTAACAGGAGGTTAGACATGACTGAAAACAAGCATGCAGATGATAACATTCAAGTTCAGATAGATCACTGTGGGCGGAGCTAAACCGGGGACTGTTTATTCACCTTCATTTTGATAATTTAGGTTCATGTTTGTGAAATGCTGTATTGATTTTGGTTTTTCAGCAAGGAAACGCATTTGTTAGTGTTCAGTACTACATTGCTCAGCCCTCTGAAGAAGAGATTTCTTGTGTTTTCTTATATATGGAAAGCTCATTTTATTGCATTTGTTTTGGCATAAAGTTTCTATTTAGAAACACTACTTATGAAGAAGAAGAAACACTCAGGTAAATTGCTTACTTTCAATGAAAAAGAAGTAATGCTCACTTGACATTTATTTTGCTTTTCTTTTTTTGTCAGGGGTGAATGCGTGTCTACAAAGCAGAGACTGGGAGCAGGAAGAGGAATTTGAGGTTCCAGGAGGACCCCAGAGAAGCAGGATCAACAGAGAACAGCTGGTATTTCTCTTTTGCCACTACTTTCATTGTTCTTGTTCTGTCTGAATATTATTATCACCATCAGGAGAAACTTTGCCTGCCCTCTCAGCGAGTACAGGTGACTGATTAAAATTTTAATTGTACTTATTTCAAACACTTGATTCTGAGAGATGATCACGATGAGCAGTAAAATCCAGAAGGTAATAATTTCATACTGTTAATGCGTTTTTGGCATCTTGAACATTCCCATAAACCTTTCAGAATCTGAGGTGCGGTCTCAGATGCAGGAAGTAACTTGAAAGAAGACATACAGCTGCTGCTCGGATCTAGTTACCGTATTTCTTTATTATCATAGATGCAGTTGTGATGGATAACACTCCATTATCTTGCTGATGTACATTAGAAATGACAAGTTTTCATACGAGGGGAGACTGAAACTTTCATAAAGCACACAGAAGTGTGTTTCATAGCTAATTGGACCCTTAGCCATGGTTCATGATGTACTGTGCCCTAAGGAATATGCCTCTGACCCCTGCGGGCCACCCGGCCACTCAGCTGCCCTGGAGACCTTCCGCTGGTACTGTCCAGGGTCCTGAGTGTGGATGCGCAGAACTAGATGGCGGCCCACGGAGATGTTGCTCCTGCCGTCTGAGCCTGTCTCCCTGAAGCATATGTCATACCCAGCAATCCTTGCCCTTTAAGTCCTACTAAATATGAATACGCTTTCTGATAAAAGAAGATTGATGAACAGTTTTGGGGGGTTTTCTTTGTTTTATGCAAAACACACCTGAAATCTGTGGAGAGTCAGAAGTACCAGAGATGGCTGACTAGGGACGTTTAGTGCACTTTGTTCCCGAACCTCCTCAAGTAACTGCATAACTGCTCATGGCTGTATTTTTAATTCCCTCATTTTTATGCGGTGTTTTAAAAATATTTTGATCTGCTTTTCACAAGTTTTTTTAAATCTTTTTTTATTTTTTCAAAAATTTTATTTCAGTTGCCAAAGCTGTTTGATGGATGCTACTTCTATTTTGGAGGAATCTTCAAACACCATCCAAAGGACAACCTCATTAAGCTCGTCGCTGCAGCTGGGGGCCAGATCCTCACTAGGAAGCCGAAACCCGACAGTGACGTGACTCAGACCATCAACACAGTCGCGTACCATGCCAACCCGGACTCCGACCAGCGCTTCTGCACACAGTACATCATCTATGAGGATTTGTCTAGTCATCGCCCAGAGAGGGTCCGGCAGGGCAAAGTGTGGATGGCTCCTTCCAGCTGGTTTATAGATTCTGTGATGTCCTTTGAGCTGCTCCCCCTTGACAGTTAAATACTACACCAGATGAGCATTTCAGATTGAACTTACTGTTCACTGTTTTGATCATTTGCATTTTTATAAATAGATAGACTCATTCATGTATTTTTGTCCTTGAATTAAAAAAATCTTACGTCAGATTAGGAATTTATTCTGTGTTTACCATTTAGATGGTGAGTTTGCATTGAAGGATTTTCTTTTTAAAACTGACATATTTTGATTCATCATGTCTTTCTACTCAAATTATCAGCTATCAAAGATTAATGAGAGGGTATTGGAACTATTGGTTGGTGTACACGTATCACTAATGCCTCAGCCTTGTAATGTTTTTTGATGAAATAATCCATACCTGCCACCAGCAGAAATACTTGCCATCCTTTAATAAACAAAGAATATTATCACATAACTTATTGTGGCTTTGTTGTAATGAAAATAGAGTACCTGGCCTACATGTGTTACCATAGGTGTTAAATTCCTCTCTTGTCTACAGTTGTATTTCATTTTACATTGGGTTTATTTAGTTTTTTATTATTTACTTGGATTTCTGTACCTGCATTTTTATCTCTTACTTTTACCTTGCCTCTTTATCAGGGAATCATGATTTGAACCTTAACATTGTTTTTTGGTTGTAAAAATCAACATTGGTTCATGGCACATTTTTATCGCATATGATTGCTTATTGTGAACTATCAGTGTGCTGCTGAGTTTACATACATGAGTACATACTTCAAGCATTTTCTCTAACATGCATATTTTAGTATTTATATCTGTTAGGAGGTCTCATCAGACTCGCAAATTGTCAATAAAATGTTGACAAATTAGGAGGCAATCTTTTCTGGTAGATTTTGCTCCCTATTGCTAAAATAATTTTTTAAAGGTTTTAATTTCTTCCTTCATAAAGGTTTTTTTGTTTTGTTTTTCATGTGTAGATTTCTCTGGAGGCAGAAGTTGGGGGTTACTCGGTTTAGAACAGATTGTATCCAGATGATACAAAAGGCCGTGACAGTAAGTTTAGAGGGAGGCGGGGGAAGAACTTGCTCAGCACAGCAAGGCAGCCGAGGCTGCGGAGAGTGGACGCGGTGCCACCTGAGGGCGGGGAGCCTGGGGCGGCTGCTCTAGTCTGCGTGTTCTCGGCAGATTGCATCACCTAAGAACATTTTTAACGAAGTCTTAGAAATGGAATGTGCTTCTGAGAGTAAGGGCTCGGGCTGGAAGACTGTGAGACCTGTCGGTTTGGTCGCTCCTGGGCCGAAGAGCACCGTGGGATAACCCCTGCAGAGAGCACAGGGATTCTGAATTTAATGGGCGTTTCAGCATCCATTCATTTGAAAGTTTGAGAGTCTGCCGATTGTTCAAAATAAATTCTACTTTAATTTCTCCTCAGACATGTTACTTTTCCATATCAAGAAATAAATTGTGTGATGACAGTAATATACTGCGGACCCTGACCTTCAGGAGTGAATTAGCTCTGAGGCACTCTTTCCAGCCAGGAATGTGTTTGTCCCACATTTCATTCTAATGGAGAACGATGAACACCGTAGCACCAAGCAGATCCGAGGGGTTAGCTAATGTCTGGGAGGAATGTAAGACTCTCTGGGATTTGGGTTGTCATTTTTGATTTACACCTGACTTTTCATCACTTTCTACGAGCTCATTGGTCACGTTCCTGGACAGGTTTGTGTCTGTTCCTCCGATCTGAGTCCCATTTGTAAGAACACCTTTGGGGAGGTTGCTTGCTTTCATCTTATTCCTTTTCTTGGCCAGTGCCCCTCCCTCTTTGTCACATTTTGTGCCCCACTGTTGAGCAGCTTTATTTTGGGTTATTTTAAGTATGTATTTTGACAGCAGTTGATTGATGTCAAACTCTCGAAACTTGTACTTTCTGTATATATATACTTGTAATTATTTTCATTTTTCAATCATAGATTCAAGCTTGCTTTTATTTTCTGAGACCATTAAAAGTTATTTGTGTTTCTGTGTCTTCTATAGAAGTGTTTTATTCTGTATTCCTGAAGAATGAGACTCAGAAAGACTCTGGGGACATCTTTCAGCTAATAAAAACTTACCATTTTTAGCTTTTTAATTATTTTTGGATAGAACTATTTCTAACATATATTAGATACATTATTACCTTAAGTAATTTTTTTCTGAATACAATGTAACCATGATAGTTTGCAGTCATCAAATATAGTTTTGTAGATAAGGTTCACCATTTATTTTACCTGTCTTGCTTTCTTTTGAGCCTGCTTTGTGAATGTTGCAGTTAAGTGACCTCTCCACGGTTGATGGTTATGTTTTGGGAGGTTTGGAGTGTCCTGTATGAATAAGAAGATGCAGGTTGGGGTGGGGCAGGGCAGGTCAGGTCACATTTCACAGTAGCTGTCACTGCTTCTGGGTTGGTGCAGAAAAAGTCAATTTTGTGCTAAAGGTTCATGGACCTTACCACAGTCATAAACGTCTGTTCTATTCTCTAATCAAAACACATTAAAATGGCAGGAAATAATGCTCATTTAATAACCAGAGCCACTATTTTGTTTGAAGACGGACCAAACTATATACATTGTAAACTTAATGTATGAGGGGTGACCCTAAAAAATGGAATTATCTTCTGGAGGGAGCGCCCCTTGTAGTACAGACTTTCCCCCGCAGGTGAGAAAGTGTTCTAAGGACTCCTCAGTGAGCAGCTGGTGTGAGAGGCTCCGCTGGCTTCAGTGAACCTTTTTTTGGAGACTGGATGCTTTTGTCTATTTCATGATGGTTGATTTATGAGTGCACCTGCCCGCACCACACTGAGTGTTACAAATGGCATGACTCTTGTTCCCCACTCGCCCTGTTCACCTCATCTCGCCCCCAGCAACTGTTTCCCCAGAAGAAAAAGTCCTCAAAGGGGAACATTCTGCTGATGTGAAAGAGCTAAAACAAAAAAAGGCAGAAGCACTAAAAGGCATCAAAATTGACTGAGTTCAAAAACTTTTGAGCAGTGGGGAAAATGTCGCAATAGGTGTATTGTATCAAATGGAGAGTACTTTGAAAGTGTCTGAGGTTTAAACATGTAAGGATACATACACAATTTTTTATAAATAAGTTCTGGGTTTTTTGGGGTCCCACCTTTGTCCAAGATCTTTCTAGAAAGTATCCATCCATGTAATAATAGAAAAGATTTATTGAAGAAGATACAAGATACAAAGAACAATGTTCATAGGACATTGATGCCTCAGTCCTCTTCAAAGTTAGGACCTGCAGACCTTACAGTTCCAGAGTCATCAGCAACTGCAGCACGATGTTCCTTGTGCTCTGGTAGCAGAAGCCATGGAATGAATTTTGCCACCACACATTTCCTGCAAAGATCCTGCATCAAAGTCTCGGATACAGTAGTTTTTGGAATCCCCAGATAAGCTTCTAGTTCTCTCACTGTCAGCTGTCAATCTTTGTTGATTGCAGCCTGTACACGTTCAACATTCTCAGGTGTTCTGCTTGTTGTAGGCCTTCCAGAATGTGGACCACTTTCAACAGATTCTCGACTATTTTTGAAGTGTTTGTGCCATGCTTTTTTAAAAAGATTTTATTATTTTTAGAGAGGGGAAGAGAGAGAGAAAGAAGCATCAACATGTGGTTGCCTCTTGCACGCGTCTTACTGGCAATCTGGCCCGCAACCCAGGCATATGCCCTGACTGGGAATCGAACCGGCAATCCTTTCATTCACTTGCTGGCACTCAATCCACTGAGCCACACCAGCCAGGTGTGCCACAGTTTTATTTGCACTGCACTCATTGCATTGTCCCCTAAAGCTCTCTGAATCATCTGAATGGTTTTCGTGGAGGAATGAAAGCTTAACGCAAAATTAGATGCAGATTCATTGCTCTACTTGCTCAGTCATTTGCAATGTGACACCCACACAGTACACACTGACTAGTACAGTAAAATCATTGTTCAAACATGCGCATTCCAGTCCACTCTCCTTGGCTGCCAGGTTACACTGATGTTGCACAAACCATTCTCATATTAACAATGGCTGGACTTTTTCTAGACAAATTTTATGTGTCTTAATAAGTTAACTCTTTAAAGATAAGCACATCAAAGCAAAACAGCAACGGTTCTCATTTCAGTCAACTGGTACTGTATTTTTGGCATACTCGTGAGTTAGCAGTGTTAATTATCTTTGGAGCTCTCTAAGGCGTAGGGTGCACCTTTCATTACCTGGACGTTTTTCTGTTGGAATGGCACTGAGAGAAGTGGGGAAGACCCTAGACTGTTCTAACTGACCTGGCTTACCCCTGCGGAGGTCACGTGTGTCGACAGAGACACGCATTACTAGTATGTGCTGAAATGTGGGGGGAAATTTTAAACTGCAAATTTCCATTTATTATATTTATGTAATAAAATACATGATTTTTCAGCTCCAGTCTAGAAATTATTAAATATAAAAACAAAATTGTTTTGAAATAACAGAGACATAGATACTGTTAAAAATACAATGTCATTAACAATCAGAATCTTCAGTAGTTGGCTTTGCACAATGTAGCAGTCAAACAATATTTTTATGCCTAAGGCAATACTTTTCCCAACACTTGCAAAGATGTTTAGATAAGCGACTCCTTTTGGATGCATAGCACCTAACACATCTTTTTCTGCTTGTGGAGGGAGCCTTATTCATGTCATGATTTTCTTCAATTTGGGTTAGTCACATACAAACGCACAGCTATGCATGACCTTGAAGCCATGCACCTGATCTGTGTGACAATATTTGAGAAAAGAGTTTGTATCTCTCACTCAGATGAGCCACGACCTCCGCAGGGGTAAAGGGTTGGTGGCTAGCGGCCTAGACCTGAAGCAGGTTCCTTTGGCCCCAGTGCCCCGCGTGCCTGCACGGGCCATTCTGAGGCCAGCAAACCTACCGTCAGGCTTGGAGATTGGACTAAAGACTGGAGGGGCACGGCTCCTGTGCAGGCTTTGAAGTCAGTGGGCTTGTTGGCCATCTCTTCACTGGTTTATAAGTGAAGAGCTATAGTTACAGAGTTTATAAAGTGGGGAAATGCTGTCCATCTCACATGGGCATGAAGATGAACGCAAGCACCAAGCACCTCGTAGGCACGTAGAGGATCACCTTCCAATACCTCTGTGATCATGGCGGATCGGAGATGTTTCTGAAAGCAGCTCAGTACGAGTGGCTTTTGGTAGCACAGCCCCTCTTGGGTCTGAATAGTCCTGCTCGACTGCTGGCCGATTGACTGATAGACTTGACAGCCACCAGGAACTGGCCTTTCTGGCTGATTCTCACCTCTGCCATTTTTCTCCATCTGTGAGTGAAGTCGCCCCATCTATGGAGCTGGCCTGCCCATTCAGCTACGATTTTGTTTAGCTTTCATCTCCTGAATGCACTTACTCTGGATACCAAGACAGCTTAGAGGTCTACGTTAGAAAGACGGGCCAGACTTCTCAGCACGGTGTCACAAGCCTTTGGCCACCTCAGACCTGCCATACAACTTTGGGATAAACTGACTTTACATATTTATTTGAAAAATGGCTGATTTTTCTACTTTTAGTTCATAATTTGTGAGACTTATTTTCATTATTAATTCTATGATTATGCCAAAATAATACCTATATTTCTGCTGAAAAAATAATATTACCAAAACATTTTGCCATCAGTGAAATATAAAAGCCTTTTCCTGGATTTTACCAGTATAGCTATCTTCAAATTTTTAAATAACTCTGCTTACAGAAGTATCACATAATTACTGTAGAAGATTTGCAGAGTATGGAAACACATGGAAGAAAATAACCCCCAAATCCAGGAATCATAAAGTGACTAATTGTCTGGCCTTAAGAGTGTTAAACACATTTACTGAATGCTACTGAAGGGCATGTGTGCTTCAGTTCTCCACAGTCCCCACTACTCCTTACTGTCTAGCCCCTTCCACTTTGTTTATTTACTTGGGCCTTGGAAATAGTTAACCCACAACACTTGTAAAAAATATTAACATTGCACAAACAACTACTAACATTCTTATCTTTATTTCTATTCAAGCACACACACAGCTTTTATAACTAAGAAGTAAAGCCTGAAGAAACTTTTCCTGCATAATTTCTCATATAATTAAATATTTTTATCCATAATTTTCAATAGTTGCAGCCTATCAACAACATGTGTTATAGTTTATTTAATCAAATCCCTGCTAGTGAATATTTGGATTATTTCTATTGTAGATAAAGCTATATAAACAGTTCTTTGCAGCATTATTTATAATTGCCAAGATAGGGAAGTAGCCCAAGCGCCCATCAGTATATGATTGGATAAAACTATGGGACATTTACACAATGGAATACAACTTGGCCTTAAAAAAGAAGAAGATTTTACCCTTTGCAACAGCAGGGATGGACCTGCTGTTTAAGCTAAGTGAAATAAGCCAGTCAGAGAAGACGAATGCCATATGATTTCACTCGTATGTGGAATCTAATGAACAAACTGAACTGACGAGCAGCACAGAGACAGACTCAGATGGAGAGCAGGCTGACAGCTATGGCGGTGGGGCGGGGAGGTTGGGGCTGGAGGGATGGAGAAAGGAAAAAGGTCTCAGGGACACAACAGTGTGGTGATTGTGGGGGGCGGTGGAAGGGGACTAAATGGTAATGAAAAATACAATAAAAAATAAAAGCAAAAAGCGTAGTTATAATAAATTTTGAGTGGGAGATTTTTAAAATGTAAAGCTATGTCACCATCTGTCATTAACATTTTTGTAAAATTCAGGGCACAGCATATACATTTAAATTAAGACTTATAGTTATACTTAAAATATAAAAATTACAAAATGAGCCTTAATTGATTGCTGTGATTTTCATGAGTTGATGAGACTACATGTAAGGTTTAAAACGTTCCAGATCTCAGGGGTTAGAGACTAACACAGGAAGAGTGGGGGGAGGGCTGTGGGTGGAAGGGATCCTGGGCCTTTTGGTAGAGCCCTCAGAGGTTATTTTGCCTGTGGGGAGACTTCGTGCTAAGATGGGGAAACAGGTCCAGGCAACTCTACATCACACAGGTTCTTACTGGCTGGACCCAGATTAAACACACGGGTTCTTTTTGTGCCTCACCACCTCTCAGAGGACGTGGCATCTTTAAGTAAATCGAAGTATTCGCCATTCCAGAGACTGGGACCTGACTTCCATTTGAATGGCCTGATGGGGCTGGCCCGGGACATCTAGAAGGGAGATGGCATTGATCCCACCTGTGCCGGAACCCCCACCTCTACTTCAGCAGACTTCACTCATTACTTCACCTGTGTTTGACACCAAAAAGGGTCTTACTTTTTTTTTATGGTCTCAACCCTCATCCCCAGTAGCCACAACCAAGTGGTCAAGTTGATATAACAGATGGATGGGTTTGTTATCATTAAACTGAGCCATGCTTAGAAAACCTAAGTAATCTTTATGTTAGTAGCTGTCCCCAGAGCATAGAAGTTTACCAGAAGTATAGGACACATTTCAGTCAATAATTGTAGCTCGGTACAGAATGATTCTGAGCTGGGAGGACATGCCTTCCTTGGGGGCTGAAGGGTTAAAAAAAAACACAACACAAAACAAAAAGCTCAAAGAGAGGCAGAAGGAATAGGATGGAGGAATATAATTTGAAAAAGTTCTCTAGGTGATTTTTATGCCTGCACTTCCCCCCGTTGGAAGGCACTGCTTTGGTGTCATTTATTGTTGGAAATTCACTTGTGCCGTGGTCGTACCAGGTAGAAATTGTGTTTCTGATTGAGGCGCCTGC
>CM052541.1:15435516-15470501 GCA_028533065.1 Trachops cirrhosus
AATTTACACTTTCCTTTTTAAGTCAGCAGTTGTAGGTTCTGCAATCAATCCCTCAGGTGAAACTATATTTGTGGTCTGCAGCAGCCTGATAGAGCAGCAGGCATATGAGACAAGGAGTCGAGGTTCTGCGCTGAGGTCCCACCGGACTGTTGACTGTCTGCCTGGACAAGGCCTTTCAGAGTCTCGTTTTCTTAGCCTGTATCCAAAAAACAATAATTTTCAACTATCCTGGCAGGTTGCTTTGAACATCAAGTAATAAGGTGTGTGTAAATTAAGTTCTCCATTGATATTAGGAATTATAATTTAGGAGGCTTATGACACCAAACTAGCCTCTCTAAATTTAGGGCTTATTCTATCAAGGAAAAAAAATAGCCAATATATGTACTTGACCAAGGCTGACAAAGTTATTGGCTGTCAGGAGAAATGGGAGGAGTTACTGACCTGAAATAGGTCTAATATTTTAGAGATGTGTAGCATCTCCAGAAGCTCTCTGGCTTCAAGAAAGAGATTTGCAATAATTTAATATTGTGAAAATATTAACAGCCTATCTAAATTTGAACATTTTATATGTCTTGTAGTCAAAGGTAAATAAAATTAGTGATATCTTTAATAAATACCTTATATGCTTAAAATCATGGAATACTTTTATTATATGCCAAGATTACAACTATTATGTAGTTTGGATAACAATGCAGATTATTTATTATCCTTCCTTCATATGACTTCATTAGGTAGAGAATTATTTCTTAAAGGAGGTTATTTACATTCTTAAGAATATATTCTTAGAAGAAAATGTTTTATTTCTAAGACTTGTTATTTTTTTAGCCTCACCATATATAAAAAATACTTCTCTGAGCTATTCCTCATAATTACCTTCAGTGGTGTAGGAGAATCATAAATTGCAATCAAGATTAATCTTTACATTAGATTCTCAGTCATGCATAGATTCAGTGTCATCTTCAAGAATCAGAAAGGGGATCTTTAATGGCCCAGACTATTAAATTTTCAAAGTTACACATGAGAGGAATCTAAAAGCTGTATGTAGGTAGCCTGAAATTTGTACTTTACAGTGTTGTAAAAGTAAGTGAAATTGAAATTTGACTCTGATCTTAAAAACTTGCTAAACTCTACATGATAGTACAGGAAATATTTTCTGAAACATATCAGAAATCAAAGGTCAATCTAATATGGCAATAAAGTGACATTACTAAAAGCATTTTCTTTTTTCTGTCCTTTTTTTCTTGTTTATTGTTGAAAGAAAGCACTTCATCAGTAAATGTCATTCTCCTTAAAATGCTCAAAATGTTTTCCAAGTCTTACTGAGATTTTTACACTGCTTATCAAAAAGTCTCCACTCTTTACACCCCATTTACTTTTGACATTATAAATATCTATCTCTTGAAAAGCATCATTTCCTTAATAAACATTTATACAATGACCAGGTATACTACTTGTCATGGGTGTGCAGATTTAAAGATGAGGAAACATAGTCTTGGATTCATGAGGATAAACTAGCTTTTCCTGATGGTTTAACAAGTTTAAGAGTCCTTCTAAATTTAGGTCAGATGAAAACTGGTAATTTATCAACTGATCTAACATGTGTGTGTGTGAAAGAGTTACATATTACCACATAACAAATTTTAGTGGCTTAAAAATGTACCATATTTTATGAACCTGTGGCTTGATGGGATTCACGGGGTGGTTCTCTATATGGTATCAGCTGGGACTGCAGGCGTCTAGATTGGACCGGCTGGGTCATTCATTATGTCTCACTCACATGTCTGGCAGTTGGTATTGGCTCTACGACCCCCTTTGTGTCTTGGTTCTTCACATGGCTTCTCAACTTAGACTTGCCTTAGACTTCTAAGAATATGCCAACTTGCTTCAAAAAGAGAACAAAAATGAGAGAGAGAGAGAGAGGGAGAGAAAACTCATGGAAAAGGACACTAGAGTGGTGATCGTCGGGGTAGGGGGTGGGGGAAGGTGGAGGAGGATCAAGAGGGGATACATGGTGATGGACAGAGACTTGACTTGGGGTGGAGTAGACAAAATACAGCGTACAGATGATGTGTTGTAAAAAGAAAGAGAGCAGCATTTCAATCAGTGAAGAAAGAAACTGCAAAGGTCTTGAGACAGCGTCAGAAGTTGGACAGTGTCAGTGTGCCGCCTCCTACTGAGTGAAGCATATCCCAGGGCCTGCCCAGGTCCAGGGGCAGGGTGGGAAATGGAGCTGCTTCGCAGTGGAAGGAAAGACAGAGAATTTACAGCCTGGCGGGGGGGTGGGGGAGGATGTCTCCATGTTTGCTGAAAGTATTATGGCATCCTAAAAATTATTTCAGATTCTGTCATTATGTAGATGATTACTTGCTTTTTCTAAATGAAATTTCTCCTTGCTCAGTGATTCAAAATAATTTATTGTAGAACACCATGACTTGATCTGGCACACACCTTGGGAAAAATATATGTTTGTAAAATGGCTACAGAATGATTACCATCGGCACATAAAAACAGAAGAAAAAACTTAAACTGTTTATGCTTGTTGGTTAGACTTGGTGAGCTGACGGAAACTTCGTTATGGCACCCAATTAATTTGCATCAGGCTGATGAACCTGAGGAAGAGGAGAGTAGGGAAGGGAGGACTGGGGAACTCGATTAGATGGAAGAGTGGATTTCCTCTGCCTCCTTCAGTTCGGGCGTGTGGTGGAGAGCATGAAAAACCTCCATTACCTCTCGGAGCACCGGGAAAGGCAGCTTTGGATGGCTGAACACTGACAGTGTCTGCTGTCCTTATCAAAGTACTCCTTCCAAACACTGAGCTCTGCAAAAAGAATTCTTGATAACAGCATCTCTACCTCCTATTCTATTTGTATTGCCCTCCACCTAAAGATTTCCTGTTCCTGAGTATTCTAATGAGAATTAATCAAGGCAACTTGCCCTTCAAAAACGTCAGAAAGTGAGATGGGCTAGACAGGTCAGACACTGGCCGTCCACAGGAGCTCTGCGTGCTCTTGATTTCTTTTGAATATTTTGCCTGCACTGACTCCCTGGATTCTGATCCGGCACCCCCGAGTGACTTGGTTGTGGTGTGTCTGGTGTTTTCCTAGTGACTCTATAGCATCACTGGTTTTGGAGTAACATCGTCACAGAACACATCCTTTCCTTGATCTCTCAGGCTTTAACCTGGTTTTGAATCACTGAGGCTCATTCTTCCCGTATTAAAGATGAAAGCGACAGCTACTGTTTATTGAGTGCTTGTCAGGCAATTTAGATATAACTTCTCCCTTTGGTCCTGAGAGTGGGTATTATTATTTTTCTTGTATGGATGAGGGAACTGAGGCTGAGTAGGAAAAAAAAACAAACCCAACTTTCCCAAGGATCTTTCTACTCTTTCCACATGGTATACTGGGTTTGGCATATCTAAAGATTTCATGCCCCTCTTCCCCTCACATCAAGGCTCAGTGCTCTCTCCTGGGTAACCAGGTTTTGAATTTTACATAATTGTGACAAATTAGAGGGAAATACGTGTTTGTTTTCTTCAAGGGCAGTGGTAGGTTGTCATCTTTAGTAGTGTGGCCTGCTGAATGACAATCTGCTGTTCAACCCCTATGTGTGGACTGTCAGCTGACAGCCAAAAGGATAGTTAGCGGTTCTTTTTGCAGCCTAATGTTATTTTGAATTGATGGTTTCCGTCCTCATTAGAGGCTCTTAGCTTACAAAGAAGGTGTTTTAAAAATCACGCTCGGAGAATCCAGAGAGCAAACACAAGCACATTTTGGTGTGATCATAACGAGTCTAGCTGCTTCAGGTAATAAACGGGAAACAGCACCAAGAACGGAAGTGTCCCCCACGTGGTCCATGTAGATGAGTCTGGGGACGTGGAAAGCTCCTGGGAGCGTGACATCTCTGCGATGTCACAGCTCCTATGACATCATGAGAGGTAAGAGCAGGGACAAGACTGACTACACTCAGACCAGTCTGGGTGGCTTTTATTTTGTTTTTGAAATCTGGATAGTTGTATGTTATTTTTATTTTTTCAAGATCTTGACTGGGGTTTGGTTCTTCTGTCTCTGAAAGTAACAACGTTGTGTACCATCTCATGATGATCTAGTTATCAAATGTCCTAGAAAACTGGGCCAAACTTAGTGTCATCTTTCCGGAAATAAATGTTGTATCTCACAGATTTTTGGGTCAAGAATATGGGCAGAACTTACCTGAGTCTTTCTTTTACACAGTGAGGTGTCATTAGGGTGACTCAGCGGTCTTTAGTTAGCATTTGGGCAGATGAAATTACTCAGTGGATGGTTTGGAGTGAAGAACAAATTGAAATAATTAGCAAGTTGGAAGATCGGATGCAGGTACTCCCTGTGAGGGTATCAGAAATAGGTAAAAAAATGGAAAAAATGAAAAACTAAGAGATACGAAGACTAGAAATAAAAATGTCAAGCTTATTTAATTAATATTAGTCCTAAAAATAGAAAAAAAAAGAGTTAATAGAAGGGAGAAAAAAGCTAAATAGACAATCATGGGTACAAGCCCCATATAGAAAAGTCAGTAGTTCTGAAAAACATAATAAAACTAAGAGAAAACACAAGAAAATAAAATACCTTTTACAACAACAATAACAACAAAAGAAATGACAAAATTTTCAGGAATAAACTTAACAAAATGCACAAGATTTTTAAGTAGAAACATTTTTAGAAACTAAGTTAATAAAAGTAGATTTTACATCAAGAGATACAGTGTATTCTAGGATGAGATTGTGTGACATAATAAAGACTTAATTTCTCCCACAAATTAATCTTACATTTAATGCCATTCAGTTAGAATTTTAAGAATGTTTTTATGAAATTTGAGAAACTGGCTTTCTAAAATTTATATGAAAAAAAAAGCCCATGAATAAACATAAACTTTTTAAGAACAAAAATTGAGGGATCTTTTAATTTTTTAAAAAATTTTTAATTACAGGTGACATACAATGTTATATTAATTTTAGGTGTACAGCATAGTGATTTGACATTTATAGACCTTAGAAGTGATCACCCCAATGAGTCTAGTGCCTATCTGATACCATATGAGGTTAGTACACGCTTATTCACTCTATTCCCTATGCTGTACTTTACATCCCCTTACTATTTTAATAACTGGCAGTTTAAATTCTTGATCTCTTTCACCTTTTTCACCCATCTCCCAAATCCTCCTCCTGACTGGTGAGTAACCATGTGTACTCTGTATATGCGAGTTTGTTTCTGTTTTTTTGTTCACTTACTTTGTTAGATTCCACATGTAAGTGAAACCGCTTGGTATGTGTCTTTCTCTTTTTCACTTAGCATAATACCCTCTATGTCCATTCATGTTGTTGCAAATGGTAAGGTTTTATTTTTTATGGCTCAGTAATATTCCATTGTATTATGTACCAAATCTTCTTTATTCATTTGTCTATAGTGGACACTTTGGTCACTTCCATGTCTCAGCTATTGTAAATAATGCTGCAATGAACCTAGGGTCACATATACCTTTTTGAATTAGTGTTTTAGATTTCTTCAGATGCATATCCAGAAGTGGAATTGCTGGGTCATATGGCAGTTTTAATTTTCTGAGGAACTACCATACTTTTCCATAGTGGCTATACCAGTTTACAATCCAACAGTGCTTGAGGGTTCTCTTTTTACTGTCTGTATCTCCTCTTTGGAGAAATGTCTATTCAGGTCTTCTGCCTAGTTTTTAATCAGATTGATGTGTGTGTGTGTGTGTGTGTGTGTGTGTGTGTGTGTGTGTTAATTGTATAAGTTACTTGTATAATCTAGATATTAATCCCTTATCAGATATATCACTGGCAAATATCTTCTCCCATTCAGTGGGTTGTCCTTTCATTTTGTTGATGGTTTCTTTTTCTGTGTAAAAACTTCTTAGTTTGATATAGTCCCGTTTGTTTACTTTTTCTTTTGTTTCTCTTGCCTGGGGAGACATATCCAAAAAATATTGTTAAGGGTGATGTCAAAGAGTTTACTGTATATGTTTTCTCCTAGGAGCTTTATGATTTTAGTTCTTACATTTAAGTCTTTGATCCATTTTGAATTTATTCTTGTATATTATTTCATAAAGTGGTCTAGTTTCTTTTTTTTTTCGCATGTATCTGTCCAGTTTTCCCAACACTGTTTATTAAAGAGTCTGTCTTTACCCCCTGGACGTTCTCGCCTTCTTGGTCACACGTTAGTTGGCCACATAGGTCTGGGCTCTCGGTTCCGCTCCACTGATCTGTGTGTCTGGTTTTATGGTTTTCCATTGCGGTCACTGAGAGAAGAGTCTGTTTTCTAAAAACTATTCTTAACAAAAATGTTGATCTAATCATGGGCACTAAGGATCAGGCCGTTTTGTTTTCTCTGGCCTGTGCATCTTCACTTTTCACTGCCTTTAGCATAGTGCCCGGCAGGAATCAAAGAGCCACTCAAGTGTGAAGTCACGCCTAGTCTGTATTTGCTCCTGACGACACTGCAGTCACCTTGCACTTGGAAACTTGGGTGTTGACTGACACGTGTGCCCAGAACCTCTTCTGATGAAAGCCCATTGGCGCACAGCTGTTTTGGGAACGATGAGGTGATAGATTTATTTCCAAGTAGGAAATAAACACAGGGAATCTGTCATTAATATTTTGAGAGTTTCAAAAAAATTAAAACTACATGCCAAATCTGATCATTTTAATGGCACGTGTTTGGTTTTTGATTTTTGAGTCCAAGAAAGTCATACCAAAATAGAAGATTGTGAGAATTCTAGTCATATTTGCTGATACCATGCATTATAATGAAAGAAACTGCATACAGTGTCTGAATTATACTCCTTTTTGGGATAGTTACACATGAAGAGGAGGCTGAGGACCAAATACACAGAGAGAAGACGCCCGGCAACCTGCGAGGCAGTTAGTTCCTGCTGTCAGAGCCCTTTCAGCACCTTCCTGCGCCCCCTGTCTCGCCTCCGCCTCGATGGGGTCCTGAGAAAGCACCGAGGTCTGTAGTTTTCTCACTGCATCATATAATGGAGATCTGGATTCCATAAAGACAGATAACACAAGTAATCGAATTATTCTGCCTAAAAATAGTCCCTTATTTTGTCCTTGAGTATCTGTAAATTTTGAGTAAAAAGTGATGCTATAAACACATCTTAAATGATTTCCAAAGACACTGAATATCTGAAATGATGATCAAATTATTTTTAAGAAAATCCGCAATAGCAGATTAATTTTTATTTTTGAAACATTAAAGAACATGTACACATGTGTGTATAGACATACATGTACATATACATTTGTACACATACATGCATATGTCAGGTAGTTGCTAAATCAATATTTCTTAAACATATGAATAAATCAATGAGATCTATTTTTTAAAACTAACAACTTTGCTATTGATTAGAAGCAAGACTGATAATGTGATTATATTAGCCTGTTTGTAAAATGCTAGCTTTTGATTGACAGTTTAATGTGCTAATTATTAATGTTTAAGTTTGTATTCTTGTTTAAGGTATTTCAAATATTAATCCCCTGGGGTAGAGAAATGAGTTAGGAATAATGAACATACACATATATGCCATACTATCTATGTTGAAGTATTTTACTTTATGTATTTTTAACAAGAGGAAATCACCAAATTTAACACATACATATGTAGGGGAACCCCACAAAAATGAGTCAGAAACACCACATGCAGCAGAGGTTCCCAAGGTGAAATATTTTAAAGAAAAGTACAGACAACATACAACACAGAAAAGTTTAAAATTATTCCTCCTAACCCTAATTCTTATTCTCTTAATCCTCTTCTCCATAATTATCATTGCTTTTTCTTTATCAGCCCATGCATATGCAAATTATATATGCACGTCTAATCCTCCTTTTGTCCCGCAAATGATTACATATTACATATACTAAAATGCATCTTTCTAATTTTATATTCCTGTATTTTGCCATGGGTAATGCACACCCATGTTTTTGGCCCAAATTTTATGAAAAAATCTTTTGTTTTAAGTTTTTAATTCAACTGTTTATTTATTTATTTATATTTAGGTACTTTTTGTATTATAAAGAAAATTTAGCATTTATTCTTGGACATATTATGGTACAAGAAGTTTTACGTAACAAATAATTACAAAACACGAGAACAGATACAAGGTATTTCAGGAACTATCCACTTATGACATGCATCCTTCTTTTCCCTAAAAAATTTGGGCCCAAAAAGTGTGCATTATACATAGGAAAACATGGTAACTATATCTGTTAAGGAGCGTTTCAAACATTACCTCATTGTTTTAAAACTTGCTTTGTATTTCCATGAATAGATCTACCAGGATTTATGTAAAATATTTCCTGCTGATGAATATGCAGTTTACCCCAGTTGTTTGCAGTGACAAATAGCACCATAACCGAAGGCCCCACGTGCCACATGCAGTGTATGTCCTTGCATGGGTGCCATTGCACTGCCATGCCTAAGGCTCTGTGGTACAGTTGCACAAAGCAGCAGTAAAAACATGCCTGAAACCCGGCAATGAACGAGTAAGCCTTCAATACAATAGTCCTTTATTGCTGCATAATAATTTCACCTTTCCAGTTCATATTATTGTAATAAGGAATTTCAGGCACACAAATTATGCCCAGGCTTTAACCCTGCTTTGTCATACACCCCTGCTTCTTCTCAATGGGCTGTGTGTAATAATATGCAGCGTTACTATGGTAAAAGTCCTTTTAATTAAAAAAGAAATTATGTCTTTGCACTTCTTTGGTCTCTGGATTACAAAGAAGAAAACTTGAAACTTGGAGCCTTTTGGTGGAGTGTGTGTGCAGAAAAAGGAGGGTGGCTCACACAAATAAATAGCCGGGATCTTGTTTGCATTTTCCTCAATTTTCTTTCTACTGCGTAACTCATTAAATGAGCTGTTCACATTCACAGGAGAATTGCATTTCTCTTGTTTTATTTTCTAAGTTGTCTTGGCATGCTACAGCTGACAGAGGAAACTTTTGCTTGCAAACTGAAACTACACAACAGCCTTGTGTTAGAATTATGGCATCAAGCTTTCCTGGAGAAGATGAGGCATGAATATTTTTTCTTATGTTTAAAAAATATCTAACTCTACCAAAGAAAGCCTGTAGGTCACAAAGTCCTGGAAATACTTTTCTTATTCTCCAATTGACATTTTTGCATATTGAAGGAATTCCCACTGGAAGCTTAAAGACATTATTAAAGCAAAGCAAAAGCTTGCATTTTGTAAGGTAAAGATTCTACATTGATACACGAGAGCCTGGATGTGCAATAATTCTAAGCTACTCACAATGCAAGGTCATTGTGTATGACGTTGGAAACGTGGTTTTCTTAAGGCTTTGATCTTTAATTGATTATCTGTTATCAACCCCTAGAGGGTTTCCCACATCCACGGGACAGGTTTACCCCAGGTGATCTTAGAAATGTTTTGTTAAGAGGAAGAGGAGGCAGAGGACCATTTCTCTGCTAGGGCTAGTATAGGGGCAATAATAAATATAGTGCTAGAGGATGTTAATGGGCGTAGGGGTTCTTTAGTAAACAGTTTTACGGCATCTGCAATTGGTTGAAGTAAACCGTATGGACCTACGATGTTTGGTCCTTTACGTAATTGTATATAACCTAAAATTTTTCGTTCTACTAGGGTTAGGAAGGCTACTGCTAGGAGGATTGGGATAATTGTGGAGAGGAGATTAATTAAAAACATTATGTTAAAGAGAGGATTTGAACCTCTGATTATAAAGGTTTAAGTTTTATGCAATTACCAGTCTCTGCCACTCTAACTAGACCCTTATCTAGGGTTGTATGAGTATCGTATGTCAGATTAAGATTATATCATCTGTTTTGTTGGAGGGCGCTTAGATTTAGGGAGGCCCTGTCTTTCTGGTCCTTTCGTACTGGGAGATAATCTGGTTTCTGAGTTGAGGCTACAGCAAATCACAGCAATGGAGAGGAATATAGGATGGCTGCCAACATGAGAGAGGACAGATAGAGACCTGGATTTTTGGGAAGCCTATGGAGCCTCAGAGCAGTGGGACAGCAAGGTGACAGTTCAGGAACTGCCTGTGTTGACATTCCACTTGCACTTTCATTGCCCTAGGGCTTGTGCTACACTGATTTGACCAACACTGTGTTGTCCAAATACTTGGAAGGTGCTGAACAACCTCTTGCCTGATTGACAGCTGTACAACAGTGACAACTACAACGAAAAACTGACAGCAGACCATTGTTATTATCGAACATTTGTAGAATGTCAACGGCACGCGTGGTGCTGTGGAAAATGAGGAATATGGTACTGGGGAGCACGTTGTCCGGTAAACGGCGGCAGACAGAGCATGTAGGCTGTCTTTGTGAAAGAGAGAGGACACAAGTGCTGAATTCAGTGCGTTTTTTCCCCTCCTCACTCTCTCAGCGTTCTTCTTGGATCTCTCATATCCCCGCAGCTTAGTGATTCTCAAACTTGGCTATATATTGGAATTACCCAGGAAGCTTTTCAAAACAAAAAGACAACACTGCTGTCTGTTCTCACCTTCAAAGATGCTGAAGTAATAGATCTAGACATTGGGATGTTCAAAAGTCCCCTAAGTATTCTATGCAGCTAAGGTTGCGAACCACTGTGTTGGCTTTGTTGTTTTGATGCCATTTTTTATTTTTAATCAGTTGCCCTGGATAGCACTACATTGGAAACAAACTTGGTCCTTATTCTCATTTTTCCTCTTTCCTCCTTGTGCTAGAAAAAAATTAACCTTATTAAGCAATCTCTCTTCTGCTGCAAGTATGAGTGGAAGGGGTTCTTTGCTCCTCTCTCGAGTGGCATGTGCATTTTAACTGGAGTCTTCTAGAGATAACATCTTACCCCTTTTCCAAAGCTGTGGCTCTAATTGTGCTTATGTTAAGTGAAATGCTTCACAGTGAATCCCTGCTTAGCTTGTGAATCCCTTTCCAGCCCCTAGTCTGTTTGCTTGGAGCAGGTACATGAAAGAACCTCCGTGAAGGTCTCCATGCTGTGCTTCCCGAGCAGCTTCAGGCACTTGCTCCTGATCACAGGGACGTCCTTTCTTTACCCAGCTCCGTTCCACAGACCCAGAGCCCAGACTGGGTTGCATAAGCTCCCTTCTTTCTTTTTCCACCAGCATCTAAAGAGCATATTCGATCATTTGTAGGTGCTGGCATGCCATCCTAGGAGTAGCTATTAGGCTGGAATGTGGGCCTCCTAAGACAATCTATGTAGCGAATGTAGACTTAGGTCTAACTCCCACATTTCAGGAGTAGGCTGGTATAATAGTTACTACTGCTGCATAACAAATTATCCCACAACTTAGCTGCTGAAAACACAAGCATTTATTATTATCACACTCGGTTTCTGGGGGTTGAAGTGGTTGGCTGAGTGGTTCTGTCTCAATATCTCTCATGAGATTGTAGTTAAATTATCATCCGCAAGACTGGCTGAGGCTGGAGGGTCCTCCCCCACATGGCTGTTGACAGGCCACAGTCTCTTGCTGGCTGTTGATCAGCAGACTCAGTTCTTTACCACACGGGCTTCTTCGTAGGGCGGGCCGGGACACGGTAGTTGGCTTAACCCAGAGTGTGTATCAGACAGAGGGAGAGAGAGAGGGGCCAAAATATAAACTGAGTGCTTTTTAAATTAATCTTAAAAAATAAAATATTTAAAGTAAAAAAAAAGTATAGAGTGGTAGTTACACAATAGTCATGGGGATGTTAGTACAAATATAGTGAAAAATATTATAGTATAATGCCAGGTGGGTACTGGAAATATCAGGGGGAATACTTTTTAAGGTATATGATTATTTAACTACTATGGTATACACCTGAAGCTGATACAAAATAATATTGAATGTAAACCATAATTTTCCAAATTGTAAAGAAATGAAAAATAACATGAAATTAATCTTGAAAGTGACATACTATAATTTCTGCTGTATTTTATTGCTTGTGAGATCCACCCTGTCCAGTGTGGGAAAAAGCTATATAAGGATGTCGGTGCAAGGAGGGGCATCACTGGGGGCCATCTTAGACTCTGGCTACCACAAAGGGGCTCTACCAAGCACAAGAAGTGTTGTATGAAAATTTTTTTGAGATTTAATACCTACTCCGATTGAGCATTCTACCCAGTTGTGTAATTGTACCAGGT
Source organism: Trachops cirrhosus (assembly GCA_028533065.1). NCBI lineage: Eukaryota > Metazoa > Chordata > Mammalia > Chiroptera > Phyllostomidae > Trachops > Trachops cirrhosus. The sequence goes on from CM052541.1 coordinate 15,447,691, forward strand.
GCAACCGACTACAGGGCGCAGGTGCGAGTCACTGCTCTCACAGCTGGGCATTTCTTGGTGGCACTCTAGTATCCACAGAGCCCATGCACTTTGATAGAAGCGTACAAGGTGCTTAGCTTTAGCAGCAGGCTTTTCCTCAGTGATCACTGGACAATGTTTAATGTTCATCACCTCTTTCTGTTTTGGTTTGTTTGAAGTATAAATAAACACCTTGTGCTTTGTATCAAACCGTTACCTACATCTTGGCTTCTGAATACTTCTTGTAATTCTACTGTACTATTTTCAACTCTAATCTACCATGTGAAGTGGATCATAACTTGCCAGGGATTATGCTTGGAAAGGAAATTTACTGATTATCCAAGAGATCAGGATGACATCCTGAAGCCAGGCTTTGGTCCCTCTAAAGAGCATGATATTTTTGAGAACAGAGGATTGTTGAGAACCTGCACTCATACCATAGGGACTTTTTTTGTTGTTCTATCAGTTAGTTTTTAAACCTTTTGTAAGAAGAACTTTAATAAGGCATAACAGACAAATAATGATCAGTACCTATTTAAATGTACACATGTATCAGTTTTGACATGTGCTCCTACCTATGAAATGATTGCCAAAATCATGATAGTAAATGTAGCCACCACCCCTGAAAGTTTCCAGAGGTCATTTGGAATCCCTTTCTCACATCCTCCTTTGCCAGCTCTCTCCATCCCTAAGCAACCACTGATTTTCTTCCTGTCATTATAGATTAGTTTATGTTTTCTGTCCCCAAGTTTCTCAACCTCAGCACGATCGACATTTTGGACCTGATAATTCTTTGTTGTGGACTGCCGTCAGGAGCTTTGCAGGAGGTTTATCAGTGACACTGGTCTCTACCCTCCAGATACGCGCCACACCCCTGCCCCAGGGGAACAACCCAGAATGCTACCAGACATTGCCAAATGTTCCCTAGGAGCAGAATGGGCTCTTGCTGAGAACCGCTGTTCTACCGTTTTATATAAATAGAGTCATATGCTGTACATTCTTTCTGGTCTGGCCTCATTCTCTCAGTATGATTATTTTGAGACTCATTCCATAGAGAGTCTTCTCACCAGGCCGATGAGAAAAAAACTTTGAGAGCAAATGTTTTTTGTCAAAGTAGGTAATAAACAGAATATTTGATAGTGAGCAAGTCAAAGTCTTAGGTTCTGATTCCTGCATTTTTACTTATTAGCTGTTCTGTATTAATGATGTAGAAACATTTGTCTGAGGGTTGTATCTAAGTTGTATTATGTTAAAGTACTAATATTTGCGTTCATTTTCCAGGGTCTATAAAAATATAAGTATTTGTGTATCAAATAATCTACTCTGTATTATATAACTTAAACATTTTTTATAGAGTGCTTGCATTTTAGAGTGTTCTATGTAGTTTGACACAGAAATTAGTTTGTTTTCAAAGAGTCTACAAGACATTGCAGTTAAATGAAACTATAGAAATATAGAAATATGGATGAAGTCCAGAGGTGGAGGAAAAATGGAAGAGTGGTGAATTCATTCAGAGAAGCCTTAGCATGAAGAAGATTTCCTGGAGTAGGTAAAATCTGGGCTAGATTCTGAAAGATGCTTGGGTCTTATTGGGTGACTTTGGAGAAAGGAATTCCATTAAAATGATGAAGCATAAAGTAGCAGGTGTATTTGGGAACTGTGAATAGTTTAGCATCGCTGTTGTATAAAACAAAAGAGCAGATCCCAGTGGTGGAATATAAGCAACAAGCAAGAGTCAACCAAGAAGGAAACATTTTATCTTACTGATGTGCTTGGACTTTATAAATGGTGGGAAGCTAGTAAAGTGTTATGAGCAAGAAATACAAACTGGTTAGTGTTTTGGTGCCAGTGTGGAGAATTAATTTAAATGCCTGTTCTCATCACTGAAATCTAGGGACTTTTATTTCATCAATATTTTATTGTTTCATTGTCATAAATTAACATCAATTTGTGCAATTATGTTTCATTACTAAATGGCAAAAAATGACTTCTTAAAAGACAGATGTAATTCCTTAGCACAATTTCAGTGTAGAGGGCCAGATAAATATATAAATGGTTTCCTTTTTAAAATGGGGCTTTCATTCAGTAATGACAGTCTGCAACTACTCTCTGCCCCCATTAAAATATTAAAAGTCGCCCTTGGCTGGAGGGTGACGGGGAGCAAAGCGGCTCCCAACACGCTCAGCAACGGGACACCTTCTCCTCTCGGGGGGGTGAAGGGACAAGTCGCCCTTTGGAAATGAGACCACGGCCTATTCTGCGCAGAAGGGGAAAACAGGATTCCTAAGCCACAAAACTCCGTGTCATAGTTCCAGAGTGACAAAATTCTCAACTAACAGAGATCCTTAGTGTTTTCCCCTCCTGGATGGATATTGGGGCACCTTTGTAAATCTACAGTGTCAGGGTGGCAAAGGGAGAAAACTTGGGACAACTGGAATAGCATAAACAATACAATAATTAAAAATGGAAAAAATCTACAATGTCCTCTTCTCCTGGACAAACACCATGACTCTGTAGATCATAAGTGTCTTCTTGTACAATCTTGTGACCACTTTCAGATGTTATTGATACCCTTTGGATATAGTCTTGTGTAGTTTGCTAAGGTGCAAGTACCCATTCCACCCTTTCCTTTCCTATTGAATGTCATGAGATCTCATTTTCCTTAAATACATGTCCTGTCACCCACCTGCCCTGTTGACTACAAGCGAACCTTGGAGGGTCTTAGGCAGTGCTCATGTACCAGCCAAAGGGTGTCTTAAAGATGTGTTAGGGAACTGGATGCCCTGGTCCCTTCTTTCAATTTCTCTTACTTCCCACAGGGAAGTGCTTATAAATAGCAAAGTCCTGTTTTTATAGTCTGAGCCTGGATTGATCTTTCTACAACAGTACTGATTTAGCCTGTCTCCTGTGGGGCCCTTCATTCTCCTGGGATGGAAATCTGGATATTGAAAAAGTTAAGCAACAACAAGGAGGAAAAGTAGGATAAGAGAAGAACTCTGGGTATGTAGGAATGAAACTTAGCCAGGCCAGGCTCCTAGGCTTGCTGAGGGATGTTCCTGAAAATCTGACATTTCAAAGTCAGTCTCACAGTACATTCTTAGGGTCAAGACGCATTATTCCTTTACATCTGATGAGTACATAAACACAGACTCTACAACAGGCAGGTGGGAGAGGAGGCCATGAGGATGTAAAAATTGCCCCAAGAAAATGCAAAAATGAGTTTTTATGCCTAGTAGAATCTCGCTCTGGGAATAGGAGCAGGTGGTGTTTGTGGCTCTTACTCCCCTAGGGAACTTGGGGGACCTGGGCAGCTCTCTCTCCATCCAGGAGCACATAATTTCCGTCTCTATGAAATCCTGAATATGTTCTGTGAGAGGACTTCTCAAGCTTCCGACTGCGAGGATCACCACTTTCCACGAATCCCATATGTGTTGAAACACATGTGCACATGTCACATGAAATCGATAGGAAGAAATAGTACTCTAGGAAAACAGAAAAGACATGGGAGTACAAACAAGAAAACATGATCAATGTCTTCACATATTGAATGGGCTGTGATGAGCTAGAGAGATTAAAGTTGGTTTTCGGTAGAAGAACCAGGACCAGAAAGCAGGTGTGGGGTCAAGACAGGGCAGACTGCCATATACTGAAAAATCTGAGCTCGTCACAAGCGGATTTTTAGCATGGGAGGCATTCAAATGGAGACCTAGTGACATCCTCTTAGGTCCACAGAGGCTTTCACAACTGAGTCAGACTAGATACCTTCTATGGCCCTTGGAAATGCCATGTTGTAGAATTCAAACAATACCCTAGGCTCAATGTCAAGACTGTGAGCTATGATTTTCATACAAAGGTTTTTTGTATCATTGCAGATAGTCGAGGCACTACTAATTTTTGTTTGCAGAATGTTTTTCCTCTGTGACTATTGTTATTTTTTGTGTCCAGAAGCCATTTTAATTTGTTTTTCTACTTCTTTATTTGTTCATTTATTATTTATCCAATAAATATTATTGAGATTCTCATCTATACTAGGTACTGCACTAAGGACCCAAAGGTGACAAAGACACTACATCTGCCTTGTCCTCATGAAGATGTGAGTCTGTCCTCAGTGGCTACCAAATTTGGAGCTTTACTTTTAAATATGTGTGATGGTATTAGATTTCTATTGGTTGTTTAGGCCCTTAAAATATAGTGTTACTCATTCAGCCTGATATATTGCAAGCAAGGTCTAACTTAATGTCTGAAGAATTAAATGAGAAGGTATTTGAGAGATATCATTCAGTGACATATTTAAATACTTTCTTCTTGACCACCCCTGGGTGTTAAAACTTGCCTATGGTCTGTGCTTAAGGGCAAGACCTCCAGCTTCAGACAGCAAGATTCAAATCCTGCTTCCTCTGCTTGTGAACCATGAACCTCGGCTCCCTGATTCTTCTGTATCCTGATATTTTCATCTGGAAAAGGGAGTTATAACAGAACCCACCTATGAGGGTTCTAATGTACAACAGAAATTATGGTTGAAACTGCTTACTACACGGCTTTACCCACAGTAATTACTCAACAAAAAATCAGGTATTATTGTAGGCCCTTGAATGAGGCTCTCATCTGGGCTTATTTTCACTTTTGCACTTATTGCATGGAATTTTAGTAACTCTTGTTATTTGTTTACATGTCTGTTTCCCCTCACTGAACTAGAGATTTCTAAAAGCCATGACTGTTTTTTACTCTTCACTATATCTTAATGTCACAGTGCTTTCCAATGTCATTCATATGAATACAAACACTGACAAATATTAATCTTTAGTGACCCACCAGGGAAATGAGAAAAGCTGATCTGGCTGGAGGTGACCAACCTGCGGGCTCTAATGACTCGAGGCTCTGCCTGTCTTTCCTGAGGGCTAAGAGCATCTGCCCTTTGGGGCACAAGGTACTGCAGCAGCCGGGCGGGAAAGCTCTGGCCTCATTAAGTGCCTGTCACAGTGGTAAGCAAGAAATAGTTTAGTAAGTATTCTGGTGATTTTAAAATATATATTGGAAAGCCTTTCAATTCTCAGCTCCAGTCATGTGCTTCAGAATCTTATTCTGCTATCTGTTTTTTGAATGTAAATACTTTATCCTAAAATCTTGAGTTTTCCCCCAAAATATCCTTCCTAGGAAATGTGATGCCTACGTAGATGCCTTGGAGTTTCCAAGGTGGTTTAGGTCCTAATTTGCTACTTAATTACCAATTACTGGCATGTACACATTAATTTTATATTGTATCAGAAACAAGATATAAGAATATACAATATCTAGGTACACATTTCTATTTACTCTAGCTTAAAATTTCATGATAATTGTCTGGGGAGATGCTTATTTTACCTTCTTCTCTGTAGTCCACGGAAAGGGTTTTTTCTCAAGTCTTTTAAGCCTCTTCCCTCCACAATCCGTTCTTGTCATGGAGGTAGAGTGAGCTGATTGCTTTGTGGGTGAAAAGCATTGATTTACAACTTTCTCTTGGGTGAAGCCAATATAACATTGGGTTGGCCGAAAAGTCCATTATGTTTTTTCCATAAGATGGCTCTAGCAGTGCTTAGTTGTCTTTAACTTCATTTGAAATAATTTTGTTAGATTGTATTGTAATAGCTGTCACATCAAGGTACATTTAAAAAGGCTTATCAAGCTTGGTACATTTTTGTGCAGCCACTTTTAACACTGACGATGGAAGATGATATGCAACATTTTCACTGTTTTATGTTTTATTATTCAAAGAAAGGTAAAAATGCACCTGGAATGCAAAAAAATGAGATTTGTGCCAGGTATGGAGAAGGTGCTGACTGAACGTGTCAAAAGTGGTTTGCTAAGTTTCTTGGTACTATTAACATTTTGGCCAAACAATTGTTTTCTGTGGCTGTCTTATGCATTGGAAGATGTTAGCAGCACCCCTGGCCTCTTCCCACTAGAAGCCAATAGTGGGAGATAGCTGACACACTCAAACTATTCAAATCAATAAAGTTATTGGTGAAAATGAAAAATGTGTCTTTTATTTTATGGAAAAAAACTAAATGGATGTTTTGGCCAGCCCAGTAAAAGTTCTTAGGCCTTGGAGGATCCTGTCTCCTGTTGTCCTCGTCCCCACGAACAGGGCTTGGCCCTGGTCCTCCGGCAGCGTGTGCACTCCTAGACTCAAATTTTTTCTTGGGTGGACTGTTTCAAGAAATCAGCCAGGGTCGGGGAGGGCTGGTGAAGGTGACTGAGCGGGTCAGTTTGGCTCTCACAGTAAGGCATTCCTTCAGGGTGGCTGTATCGGAAATCAGGTTGACATGCGGCTCCCACCTATCTGAGTCCTGTGTCTGTATCTCAACGGGTTTTCAATTCAGGCAGAAAATAGAATTGTCATTTATCAGGCCTTTTAAAATGCCAACAATAGTCCATTGCTATTTGTTATTCAAAGATGATTTTTAAAAAATCCTCAAAATAGATGTGATACATACAGATGAGAAAAAATTCAAGCCGTACAGATGAATAAGGTAAAATGTAGATTTCTCTTTCCTTCCCCTGTCCTTGCTCACAAAGTTACCCACTATTAACATTTCTATGACTCTTCAGAGAAAAAGCACATATGCTTACATAGGATTTTATGGGCCTTAGAAAATGTACACAACACTTGGGATTAGGCAGAAAAAATTTAGACATGACACCAAAAGTACAGTAATTAAAGAGAATATTGAAGGTTGTACTTCAAAATGAAAAACTTTTTTTTCTTGCCCTGTCTGGTATGGCTCAGTTTTGGCTGAGCATCATCCCACAAAGTGAAAGGTTGCCAGTTCAATTCCGGGTCAGGGCACATGCCTGGGTTGCAAGTTCAGTCCCTGGTCAGGGTATGTAAGAGGCAACTGATCAATGTTTCTCTCTAATGTCAATGTTTCTCTCCCTCTCTTAATCACTCCCTTCCCTTCTCTCTAAAAACTAAGTAAATAAAATCTTAAAAAACATTAAAACCCTTTTTACTTCAAAGGACATCATCAAGATACTGAAAAGACAACTCATAGAATGGAAAAAAAATATTTGCATGTCATGTATTTGAGTAGGGATTAGTATTCAAAATATATGAATAGTTCTTTTAACTCAATAATAAAAGACAAATAACCCAATTGAAAAATGGGCAAAGGATCTGAATAAACATTTCTCCAAAGAAAATCTGTGAATGGCTAATAAGCACATGAAAAGATGCTCAACATCATTAGTCATTTTGAAAATGCAAATCAAAACCAAAATGAGATGCCATTTTATACCCAGTAGTATGGCTATAATAAAAAACCCGGACAATAACAAATGTTGGTGAGAATGTAGAGAAATTGGAATCCTCACATGTTGCTGGTGGGAATGTAACATGCGGCCACTTTGAAAACCAGTCTGCTAGTTCCTCAAAAGGTTAAACATAGAGTTTCCATATGACACGGCAATTGCATTTCTAGGTATATACTCAAGGGAAATGAAAACGTATGTTTACAAAAAAAAGTCTACACCAATGCTCATAAAAGCATTATTCATAATAGCTAAAAAGTAGAAATAACCGAAATGTCCACCTACTGACAAGTGGATAAATAAAACGCAATAAATCCATACGGCAGAATATCATGGGGTCATAAAAAGGAATGCAGTACCGATATACACTACAACACGGAGGAACCTTGAAAGCCTGCTAAGTGAAAGAAGCCGCTTACAATAGACCACTGACTGTACGATTTCACCAGTATCCGATGTTCAGATGGGCAACTCCATAGAAACAGAAAGTTCTTTAGTGGTTACCTGGGAGAGGAGGGAGGGGAAATGGTGAGTGACTGTTAGTGGGTACAGAGATTGTTGGGGGGCGGTATAATGAACATATTCTATAATTAGATTTTGGTGGTAGATGCACAATCTCTGTAAATATGCTTAAAATCATGAAATTGTACACTTTAAATACGTAAGCTTATGTTATATAAATGATATCTCAAAAAAGTTGTTGGAGACAAAAATGATGAATACACAATGACACTATATACACTACCATCTTTTCCACGTAACATATCTTAGGGGGTTGTTTTTGTTTGTTTTCCCCATATGAGAACATACAAAGCTGCCTATGTTTTTAAGTTGTTATGTAATATCCACATAATGGGTTATTTGACTGTTTCCTATAATTTGAATATATCACAGAGTTTCCTGAAGTTAGAAAGAGCCTTGTTCTTGGCCTGCCCATATCCTATAAATGAGCATAATTAGGGGGTGGGAAGCACTTAGAACTGATAGAGCAGAACATGAGGGAAACGAGGTGAATGGGTTTTGTTTCTGTTGATGAGGCTGGGAGAACTGGAGAGGGCAGAGGACAGCGCAGCCCAGTCACTGCTCCCCGAGCACCTTGCCTTATCTCACCCACGGCGTTCCGGATATTAAAAGCGGACCACCGAGCCTGCCCCCAATATGATGAACTTCTTTAGAGTAAATTCAATGCACCTGCATGGCTGACAGTTTTGCTTTTTGATTACATCTACTTTGCATTTCTTTGTGGAAGTCTCTAGGTCTTTAATATTTTATATCTTATTTTAATATTTTTGCCTTCTATCTCCAGCCTGCGAGTTTATTTTTATTCATAGTTAAATCCTTGAAGGAGGTAATTATTCTTTCTTTTATAAATATTTACAAATACATTGTGCTGTTGGTTTCTGATAAGTCCTTTTATCAGGCTAATGATATTTCTTCTATTTTTTGATGAATATTTTTTCTAAAAAGTTAGGAATGAATGTAGAGTTTTACCTGATTTGTGGGGACATCCATTATCATGGTTGTATACATATTTATTTTTTCTACCTTAATTTGTTCATGTGGTGAATTGCATTAATGCAGTTCCTAATCTATTTTCAATCATTCATTTGGCATTCATTTCACACACATTTATTCAGTTCCTTCTACATGGCAGATGCTGTTCTGAGCACCAGTAATACAGTAATAAGCAAAACAGACATTATTCTTTAAAAACACTGCTAAATACAATCTGCTAACATTTAGTAGTTTTTGCATTTAGATTTTAGAATCTATCTCAAGAAATATTGAAATGTACACACAAAGGTCTATGGTAAAAGATGATTATTACAACATTGTTTATAAATGTTAGCCTTTCTGTCCATAGGAGAATGAGTTAGTTTCTCCAAAGTATAGAATAACATGTAGTAGTTCAAAAGAACCAGGTAGCTCAGTATACACAAATATAAAAAGATTAAAAAAACCAAGTTGTAAGATTTATGTTTATGTAGTGTCATGTCATTTTTGTAAAAATGCAAAAAAAACCCCTCTCTGTGTTTTCATACTTCATAGGCATAAAAAATATGGAAGGATAGGAAACAAACTAGTAATAGTGAATTCCTTTGGGATATAGGATGAAGGGTGGAGACCATGAGAACCGATTTTCATTTTTTAATGTACAACTTTTGTAGGGCCTAATTTTATTATTATTATTTTTACAACAGGTAAGTATTATTGTTGTAACTACAAAAGGAGTAAAATTAATGGTAGCTCTTAAAGACTCAAAGAAGGATATACAAGAACATTTTGAACATGACATCATGGGTAACAGAACCATCATAGTTTTAAGCAGAATGGGATTTTACTGCACATAAGATGGCTTATGTTATCATTGGAAAAGCCGAAGAAGCAGGTGGTAGGTAGAATTTCCATAAACAGCTTTTGGCCCCAGGATTACAATGCCTCCATTGTGATCAGGATGTTGCCACCATGCTGCCAGCAGCTGCAGAGTCAGCAAGCTGAGGCCAGGGGGCTGCAGAACCATACAGCTTCTGCTATGAATTGCCGTGACTTGCACCGCACAGCCTGCCTTCCTTTCAAATTCCAGCTGGGCATGAGGGCGGCTCATTGGCACAACCCAAGTCTCATCTGAAACCCTAGCTGCAAAGGAGTCTAACAGTATCATTTTCAGTTTTCCAAACATAGCAGGACAGGAAGATGTACTGGAAGGAGGCTGGAATAGATATCAAGCAGGCAAGCCATGCACAGTATCTGCCACAATGAACAATTGCACATTGCTTTTCAAATACAGCCAATGGCTCTTTTCCCACAAAGGCTGGAAAGATCATTAATTTGCTGGCAAAATCCTTTCTTGCATTATATAATAAATATATATTTATATTATAGAAACATAAGAAAATAGCAAGCACAGATAAGGAAAAGATAAATAAAAATCATCTGAAATCTCACCATCCAATGTTAATATTTCCATGACCTTTCAAACACCTGCACACCTAATCCCCCCATACACACTTAAAAAAAGATTATATCACACATCAACAAAATCTGTTTTGAATGTGTAGCAAAACTTTATACAATGTTTAAAAAGTGGAGTTAATTAAAAATCATAAAACACGTATTGACTTAATAACTTAATTTAACAAACTCATTGAAGTAGCAGACACTGAGTTCAAAAATGAAATTAACTTTTAAATCACTTTCATCAAGTCAAAAATAGTCAAGACCTTTTCTTCATTTTTCTTGAACTCTAATTTCCTACTCCAAGATTTGTTTTTAATTAACTATTTAAAAATTTTTTGAAAAACATCTTTCTTAATATCTTTTCTTTAAATGTAGTCCAGAAAGTGTATACGCTGTCTGGATTTAAAACAATGGAAAGAACCATCTAGATCAGTCTTTAACATGACCCACGTCACTCCACGTGACCCTCACCAGATATCAAACCTCCCAGCACCTTCATTTCCTCGTCGGTAGAGGGAAGAGGTTGAACTAGACTCTTTCTTGGGCCCAGATCTGTGAGACTGAACATTCTATGAAGACATTTCCATCTTTAGGTGAAAGATTCCATCTGCAGAACCCTGGCTTTCATTTCCAGGCCTGTTTTTCCTGGGCAAGGTGACCTTGAACTGCTGGATTTCTGTTTTTGTGAATCTGAGCGCCGAGATTAAAGTAGTTCCTATTTACTTCCTGGAGTTTGACGAGGGCTGCCAGCTCCCTCACAGCAAATGTCCTATATACATATTATAACTGATTACAGTAAGAACAGTAATGTGCTCCAAGAGATAGCTAAACGGAGTTCTTTAATTTCATTGTAGATTTTCATTTTGAGTTCACTCTGGGAGATGTAAAAGCAACGATGACAAAATTGTAAGATAACAAAAGAGCACAGGAATTTTGTTCACATAATGAATGGATTATATGACTACTCCAAATAAAAAGTTTATCCAGCAGTATATATTACTCTATCTGTAAATCTATTATTCTAGTGACTTATATTCCATGTATATACATATATTTAGAAAACTTTATACAAATTGAATGTGTATATCTCTGGGGATGGAATTAAAGTGATTTTCTGAATTTTCCAAGTTATTAATTAGGTTAAATTATTTATCTTTAGTGAGCAGATGATATTTTTATATCTAGAAAAAATACAATAAAGGTTTTTGTTTTGAATTTATGTTTTAATGAAAATGGTACTTAGCTACATATATTGTGAGGCTAAAGCAGGTAGATGGAATAACAAAGGAAGAAAGAAAATACACCTGTTAAGCTATTCTTCCTCAGAGGGAGAGAGCCAGTGAGAGCTCCAAGATCCTTGGAGTCATTCATGACCCTACCTTCTCACATGTCAGGTGACCTTAACCTTCACACCTAGTTTTAGATTTATCTGCAGGAATCAATGTTATCCTTCTCTAAAACCTCACTTGTCTTCCTCAGGTTGCATCTCCCCATCTTTTACTAGGTGAAGAATTTGACTCATTCACTCTCTCCCTCATCTTCATTCAGCTATCACTTAACCCTCTCTTGCTGAGTGGGGAGGGGTGCAGGGTGACACAGTCCCAGGTGAGGCTTTCTGCCGATGTCACTGATGTCACCAGGACTATTTCAATAGACTCTTTCTCACTGTCCTCAGTTCCACCCCCTAACCCATGTTCCAGTCTCCTTCCCACTGAGTTCTGGAGCTCAGATCTGATGTTTACACTGCCTTGCTCAATAATCACAAGTGCATCCCCAGTATAGGAAAATAAACGACACCAAAAAGTCTTCCAAGTCTTGATGTAGACTTTCGAGGTCTTCCTTGTCTGTGCCCCAAGCTGTCTTTGCAACCTATTCCTTCTCTTCCTTCTATAGGCCCTTCCTTTCCTTCTCTTTGCCTCTGCCCAGGCCAGACCTTGGACTGCCCTTCTCCATGGCCTTCACATACCCCACATCCTTGTCATTCAGGACTCAGCTAAACCTCTGGAAAGCTGCTCCAATTCCCTTCCCTGAAAAACTCTATACCTTCCTCTGAGCTCATGTAACATTTGGTCTCTTTTTCTCTTGGGTGCCTTCCACGGTGCATGTGGTTACCTGTGCTCTCTGGGAGCTCAGCCATGACAGTCTCCCTATCTCTGATCTCACTTAGTATTTTCCATGGTAGGCTTGTAATAAATACATTATTGAAGAATTGGATCCAACATGGTTTCTGGGTTGTGTCCCACCAGTGTAGCTATACAGTGGACACCTAGTGAGTTTTTGAAATAAACAAATTAACTTCCCCAGGCCACAGAAGCACCATTTAACACATAAGGGCTATGACTTATTGAATGATCCTCTACCAGACTCAGCTACTTTCTTGAAGACGAGTTGCCCATATTTAACACTACCCTGTCTTTTGGGGGGATTGTGAGCCCTTCTTGGTACTAGCCCCTCAATCCACATGGATGTGCCTGAAACTGAAAAATGGTAAAGTAGTTTATCATGGCTTTTGAAATCATAGACAATGGATAAATTTTAACCTTCTTGTCCTATTTGGCCCCCTTCCCCTACTTGGTCTTTTGTTTCCTTTTTTTATGTTTTAAAATTTATTTATTTATTTATTTTTAGAGAGGATGGGAGGGAGAAAATGAGGCAGAGAAACATTGATGTGCAAGAGATACATCAATCAGTTGCCTCTCGCATGCCCCCAACTGGGGACATGACCTGCAACGCAGGCATGTGCCCTGACTGGGAATTGAACTGACGACCCTTCGGTTCTCGGGCTGGCATTCAATCCACTGAGCCACACCAGCTAGGGCTCTGCTTTGTCTTTTGATTTATTTGTTTATACTTTTCTTTCTCATACAGGATGGCTCAAGGCTATTTTTCAGAGTGATCCCATTGGGGTAGCTGCCAACTTCTGCTAATGACAACCTGTGAGTGCTTGAGCAGCTGGGTGGGAGTTTGTGAGAAAGAGGCAGGAGAGACTTTTTTTGTCTGAGGAAGTTGTGTTTTAGCAAGACCGGAGGAAACCAGATTGCCTTCCCCCAGAATAACATAAGCCATTCACCCCCATCCTGTGTAGATACCCTGAGCTGATAAAGGAAACCCAAAACAACAGGTGACCATGAAATGACCAACATTACATTTCTCCACTTGGCAGCATGAAGTTTCAAAATAGAAGGAAAACTCAGATAGGGATCATAACATAACATCTCTTGAACAGCAAGGTTTATAATCTGAGATTTGGACCCAATACCTATGGTATGTGACATATTTCACTCTTAGATGATTTTGTTCAGTTATCCTTAGTCTGATCAATTCTGGTGTTCCTAATCAAGTTGAATTTATAAACTGAAGAGCTGTAGTTAAGTCTGTGGATAATGGTGACTGAGCCAGAGATATGCTGTTCTTGAATACCTTTTCTGGACAGCCTGGTAGTCTTTCCTTAACAAGCCTTTGATCGTATCACCACGACAACTTTAAATTACAACAGCAAATGTTAATAGGGAGAGAAGTGGCATTGATGTGGGTGGGCATGGTGACGTGGTATGAGGTGGTTTGTTCTGGTTATACAGGTGGCAAATTTCTAAGATATGCTTGTAAATATTTATAATGACAAATTTCAAGGGACTTCTGTGACTGATTTCATTAAAATAATAAAAAAATTTTTGACAAATATATGCAACTACTGTCAAATTGTTTTCAAACAATTAACACTGGATACTCAGGAACCCCCCTCTTTTTTTCTCTCATAATCAACAATCATGTAACTGTAAAAAATGAGAAAACAGAGAAAAGCACACAAAAGAAAATACTTCAGGAATATGTTAGTGTTATTCCCTTTATCACTAAGTTTCAGTAGAAACTCAAAAAACTATGAATCATACAGTAGCTGTCCTGTACCCTATATTCTAAAGTGAGATGTGGACCATGTAAGCAGGATGCACCATGAGATGGAGAAATCCGCCAGCAGCATCAACCCAGGGTGACCTTCCACGAGAAGGGCTCAAGAGATTGGGTTGCTCTTTTTCACCCTGACCAGGAGAGACACGAGGTATCAGAAGATCTATTTGGAAGGCTTGACATCTGTCCCCAGGAGTCTGGTGAACTCAAAACTGGGGTCCGATTCCTTCCAGGAGAAATCCTAAGAGAATGACCAAGGAAGCAGGGAGCGAGCTGTACTTTCACTGAAGGTGGGACACGGGTGTTTCTTTGTTGCGGACCAGATGCGGACCCCACTGAAAGGAGCCGTCTGGGATTAATATTAAAATCGGCTTTGTCAGAATAGTATATGAAGGGGCAGTATGACCGTGACCTGGATGTGGAGTGCTGCAGGTCCAGGGGCAGAGGGAATGTCAGAAGTACGTTAGGGCAGAAGCGTTGAGGGTGTGAGAGGGGGGGATAATTGGAGATGCCCAGAGATACATCTCTGAGGACCTTACAAAAGATCCCTATGGAAGAAACAGTCATTTCCAAAGGCATTTCCTGAGAGCACTAACACCAGAGGCATTTCCTGAGAGCACTAACACCAGATTATAGGTGTCATTCGAGAAAAACCTTCCCTGCCCCCTTAGCTCTCGTCACCTTCCGCTGTCAACCGACCCCGAAGAGGCCCCGTGTTGCAGTTAGCGAGCTGTGGAGGATGCGGAGAGAGGAGCTGAGCTGTCATCTCTTTTCAGCTATTCAATGTTTGGTCTAAACAAGCATTTCTGCTCCGTAATGGGCAACAAAACACAATGGATATGAATTGGGAGTTTTAATATTATACCTGACTGGAGCTGTAGGATTCTTAGATCAAATTGGACTTTTTCTCATCTAGAGAGGCTATTCCTTTATTACTTAAGGGTCACCAGGAAAAATTTGGGGAATTCTGTGAAAGTTCATCCAAGAAGCAAATCCATAGAGTGGATTTGTAGAAGAAATACTGAAAAAAAAACAAACAAACCCCGTGGTTGGTTTCTGCTTGCTGTTATAATAACAAGCACCTGAGATAACAACCCCTCACAGGAACCAGTTCATGTTGGTTTGTTTCTTTGTAGTTTTTTTAATCTTTGCAGACATACGTTTTTTAAAAACAAGATTGGGATCATATTATGTTGGTTACAGTGTATGTTTCCCATCTATTTTCCCTAATTCTCTCCTAAGGTCCTTTTAAAAATTCAGGCAACAATAGCAAAATCCTTTAAAAAATAAATTGGGGTGAGTCTGGAAGAGGTAAAGCAATTTAATGCTATTAATTTTCTGCAAAGGTCAAGGCAGCTGTGTAACTGTAGAATGACTGTCATTAAGGACTGTTACAGGGCTTGGCAAGTCAGTTAGTTTTGCTTGCTGCATTTTGTCGACAGGAGGGAGGCACCGCGGCATATGAAAGCTTTACACTCCATTTCAGTCCCACGCAGAACTCGGGGCATGTGAGTCCCTGGTCTGTCGGCTTCACCGAGAGTCATCAGTCTCTGCTGAAGTGTCAGGAACACCTGGTAATTGTAGCAAGACAATAACCGCGGCGCTCTTTCATTAATTATGTCTTTTCCCAGCTGGTGTTTTTATTTCTGGGATGTTTTGTTTTCCTTGTGTAGACTTCATGCCCCTTGGGCAGGGGCCACGTTTTCTATTTTGTCTTGTCTTGTGCTATTGCCTAACAAACACTGCAAAATAATTTAAGAAATGGATTTGATACACTTAGTTAGGATTCATCTGCTAAGACTGACAAAGCCGCGCAAGTATTTTTCATCCTTCTGTCTTGCAAAGATAATATACTCCAAAGTTTGAAAAATTTTCCAGCTTCTCCTCCCATCAGGGGAACGTGGGCAAAGAATTCATGACACTTTGTAAATGAAAATGCCAGATATTAAAAATATTCATGATCAGAAGGGATCACCCTTTCAACTAAGGTGTTACTGAGAAATATTGGCAAAGTTGCTTTTTTAAATCACAGTTTCAAGTTGACAGCCTATGATAAGCTTGTTTTAGTTGGTTTCCACATTTTTTACAAAGTTGAATTAACTGACAAAATGTACAAATCGGGAGAAAATGTTAAGATAAAATAAAAGAAAAAGAGCTGGCAATGCAAGGCCCGTATTCCTACGTGGCACCAATCAGCTGAGTAGTTATTTTGCTTTTGACTAGGGTGTGCACATTCCATAGTGTTACAGTCTCCACCACTCCCTAATGTATTACCAACTCTGGGGCAATATGCTATTTATCATTTGAAATTGCTTGTGGTTTTTTTTCTATATACAGTCTATTGTAATAGCTCAAATAACTTGCTTTGCCCCTGTAAACATTTGAATTTCCCAGGCCCTGCTTTGACCCATGTGGTCTCCTCGATCTGCCTGTTGGGAAATTATGAGGTGCTATTCCACATATCTAATCAGTCATTGGCATCATTGTGTGGTGCTGCTTGTGAATCCTTAAGGCAATGAGATCACCAAAGAGTTTATTTTCAAAGAAGTATCTGTGGAGAGCAGGACCAATAAAAGGGCATTGGTCTGGTCAAGATAGCAGAAAGTATATGAAGCAACGTGGAGTCACTCATGTCAACCAAAATGGCTGTCAGTCAGCCACGACACTTTGGTTCAAGAGGGAAACTACTTAAGTCAGAGCAGACGTGTCTGGCAAGGAGACACACCTAAGATACCTGCACACGTGATCACAACAGCTGAGTCTGCAGAGCAGGCCCACCCATAGATATACTCCTTGGGAAAGTCCACACCAGCCAGCAGGGGTGCCAAGACACTTATCAAAGAGACCCAGACGGGTGGAGTGCACCACTCTCAAGGTATAATTGAGGCAGGCGTCAGGCCACTGCTGAAGCAGCTCAGCTCTACACACCAGAGTGCTGCTCCACGCCACGCTGATCTCCCTTGGCATCGGCCACCAGAGGTTCTGCCCTGCTGGACTGAGGACTTTGTCTGCCCAGCTGCCCACTTGGCTCCAGAGATCCTTCCTTGCAAGATGTTGACAATGCCCTTGCCCCCTGTGCTGTCTCCCGGACCTGCAAACTGAGACTCTGGGACTGGGGTTTTGTAGCCCCCATTGATTGCTGTGTGTGTTACGTTTCTCTTACACTGTTAGAATGTGAGTAGGATATCAATGTGTGTTGATGTTCTACTTTGAGTGGTCCTACATTCCATAAAAGCTGAGTGAATAGCATAGTTACTGTGTGTGACTCTTGTCTATTCCTTGGTGCCAGGCTGCTCAGCAGGCAGTGAGCCCAGCCGTAGCCCGGCTGACTTACAGGAAAGATTGTGTCATGAGCATACACTCATGACAGTATCAGAAAAGGATTTGAAAATAAGAAGTACAACAAATGAGTTTAAAGCTTCTTGCTGATAAAACAAAGCCAGACTCCATGTTGGAGCAAAAGCACTGCTGGCGAGCCCTGAAAGCAAGTGGCTTTCCACAGCGCTGCAATGCAGCGAAGATGTGTACCTCCAGATTCTAGTTAGAACCCATGCAGAAAAGGCACCTGCCTGTTTGTCTGGATGACAAATGATGCTAAGCTCTACTTAAGTCATTGCTTATTTAAGTCGTTGAAATTCTGTATTTCTTTTCAAATCCCAGCTGTCAGGAGGACCATTTATCTTTATAAGGACTTAATGAAAGCTAATCCCTCACTCCCAGGTCCCTGAAAATTACAACGCCATCAGCTGCTTATTCTGCCAGTTTAACTTTTCATGAGGAAGTGTAGACATTACTTCAAAAGTTTCTTAGACTCATTTAGATTTTAGAGGTGAACGTTCTCTTTCAGTCTTTGCCACCCTTCTCCACCTCCAGTGCCTTCTAGCTCAGTAAGTTACATCCATCTATGCTGTTGTTCAAGTCAGGTGCCAGGGAGTCATCCTCTATGGTTTTCTTACCCCCACCAACCACATCCAATCGTGCTGATGCTATCTCTTAAATACCCTTGACTCATTTGCTTTTTTTCCTAAAAAACTGTCACTCTCCTGGTGCAAGCTACCACTCTTTCTAGAAAGACTTTTTCCCCTGCTGCTATGTCTCTTTCCCTTCTCTGGACAAGTGTGCACAGGAGACAGTGACTCTCCATTACTTTCAGGACAAAGTCCATGGAAACTAATGTCTCTTTAAGACCCTCCCCCTTCCATGCAAGCTGGCATCTCATTGTCTTTCCAGAATCCTTGTCCTTTACTCCTCTTCCACACCCCTCCCTTGAGGACAGCATGAGTGCTGGAATACTCTCACCCCACAGTTTTTTTCATGTCTACTTTTATCTTAAAGCTCCTTCCTCAGCCAGTCCTTCTCGGTACTTGTGGGTACTCTCATAGCATCCTGTAATTTCCTTTTGGACACAACTATCACATTTAAATTTATTTGTTCAATATCTTGTTCTTCACTGGGCTATAAGGCTCACGATTCTATTTGTCTTATTTCACAGTTGTAATTCCTGGGCTTTGCACAGGGTCTGGTACTTGCTTAGTGCTCAGCGTGTGATAGAAACTAAACGTGAAGCCGCGAGGCTTAGTCTACATGAGAAATATGTATGAGAGGTGACAACCCTGAGCAAATTGGGTATTTGGCAGTAAAAAATCATGCAGTTTTATTACAGGAGTCAAGCAGAAAAATCATTAAATGCCGAAAAATAAAGATAACAAAAACCACTCCAAGGCTTCCCTTCAAGATAAACAAGCACTGTGAATAAGTATTTTTGTATAAATTTTTCTCATGTCTATTCTACATACACATATAAATATAGATAGAGGTTGATAATCTGATTTTTTCACTTAGCATATTATGAAACTATTCCTATGCCACTAAATATTCTTTCAAGCACCATTTTAATGCCCATGCTATGCATGTTTCATGATTGAGGCATTCTTGCTTATCACAGAAATTTTAGATTGCTCACATTTTTATTCCGACTTTTATTTATACCTTAAGTGTTTGTGTGTTAAATGGCATGGTATGGCATGCTCTTAGCTTGTGGATGGAGAAGTTCAGCTGCGGAGTGGGGAAGAGCACAGACTCTGTGACCAGATTTTCAGACTGGATCAGGACTGGCTCACCGATTTATCAGTCGTGTGACTTTGAACGTGGTAACTTCCGGGTGCTCTAGCGTCCTCATCTATACAAGGTCACCTAATGGGAAATCAGGCATTCTGTAATTCTCGCTCAGACCATTTCAACAGACTCTTTTTCCTGCTCTCCGGCAACCCTCCCAATACAATTTAGAGCCTCTTTTCTGTTGCCTCTTGGAGCACAGTACTAGCATTCTCACTCTATTGTTCAAGAGTCACCAGGGTGGGAAAACTTGGCAGGCCCCTCAGCTGAGTCTTCAGGGCTTCCCACCTCTATGCTCCCCTCTGCCTCTGCAGTCTTAGTCTTGGTTCCTTCCTTGCTCTTTACCTTGGCTCTCGTCAGTGCCTTGGCTTGGTCTGCTCTTCCTTATTTCCACTCGCCTGCATCCTTACAATTAAGGACTCAGCTCAAACTTCCAGGAATGAGAATGCAGAATGGTGCAGCTGCTGGGGAAAGCAGTATGGAGTTACCTCAACCAATTACACAAGGAACTGCCTTATGACCCAGTGTTCCCACTCCTATGTTCATTGCAGCGTTATTTACAATAGCTATGATTTGGAAGCAGCCCAAGTGCCCTTTAGTAGATGAATGCGTAGAAAAGCTGTGGTACATTTACATGATGCCATACTATTTGGTCATAAAGAAGAAGGAAATCCTACCTTTGTGACAGCATAGACGGACCTGGAAAGTGTTATGTTAAACAAAATAAGCAATTCAGAGACAGGCAAGCACGATAAGATTTTACTCATATGTAGAATCTAATATGTAGAAAAACAAACTACCATATTTTTCCATGTATAATGCACACTTTTTGCCCACATTTTTGAGGCAAAAATAAGGATGTGCATTATACACAGGTAGTACTAATTCCATATCTATATAAATGGTCTTCATTCTTTTTTTATGCTTATGCATCAAAAGTATAACTCTAGAAAGCAATAACGATGCCTGTAGTGCAAAGCAATACCCTGGAATATGATAATCAGTTTTGTTTTGACATATAAATAAATACAAAATTAAAACAAAATATTTTTTTCCTGAAAGTTTGGGCCAAAAACGTGGGTGCACATTATGCACAGGAATGCACTATATGTGGCAAAATATGATAACTAACAAAATAGGAACAGTCTCATAGATACAGAGAACAGACTGCTGAACTGTCAGAGAGGAGAGGGGTGGAGAGGCCAGGTGAAAAATGTGACGGGATTAAGCAAAAAAGTCCCCAAAACAAAAAAACCCTCAGACACAGACAACAATATGGTGGTTACCAGAGGAAAAGTGGGTGAAGGGAGGTGGAAGAGTGTGAAGGGGGATCAGTGGAGACAGAAGGAGACTTGACTTTGGGTGGCAAACACACACACACATACACACACACACACACACAAACTTCTAGGAAGCTCAATGTTCTTAATTCCTTTCTCTTGAACTTCCCTCTTCCTTCCTCTGCATGCTTGTAACAATTTATCTTCCCTTTGGTCTCTTAGGGTTTTTTTTTGTTACAATTTGGTTATTTGTGATTTCAAGTGTGACTTCGAGCAGTTCAGCATGTAGTGAAAGGTCTCTCTGATGAGGCTTGGTACTTGCTGCAGAAACACATCTTTGTAGGCAAGCGATGAATTTGTGCTAAATTAATGAATGGCTTCTAAAGTGTTTGGGGACTGGATCCCACTGTACTTTAGAAGAAAACTAACTTTTCCCTCCCACAGTGTTTAACTCATGTGGCTACACTGAGTATTGTGCAATTACACATACAAAGCGCTTTTATTGAACTTAGTTCTGCATTATATGAAGTCATCTTTTTCTACACCCACTATTTTTTTCTCAAGTGCTCTTCTCCAATGGATTAAAAATCCCAGTCTTTTCCAAAAGGATGGCTAGCAGCGTTTTCCCTTCATCTGCCTCCACGCAGAGCACTTTTCTTACAAATAGGTGCAGTGGCTATTTCCTTGGCTTTCCTCATTTCTCTTTTACTATCACATTGGCTGCTATCTGGCTGCATTCTGGAATATCTGTCAGTGCATAGGAAAAGGTGAGCGTGAGGACAGATTCATGAGTCTGGCGGTTCATTTGTATTGAAGAACCTCAGTCTCACGCAGCTGAAGGGTGGTTGCCCAGGGTTTTGGTTGTCATCAACTACAGACCTCTAAGGTCAGGGAGCAGACAGCAATGGAAATTGACGTGCTTTTGGCCTTAATTCATGCTGCCTGTGTTTCATGAGGCCAAGCCTGGATTGATTTTCCTCGGTCCTGCATGATCATCAGTATCTCAGCACACCTGCCTCAGTCAGGGCAGAGACCGCCCAGATTCTGGCACCGTACTATCCAATCATCTTAATTGTCAGTGTTACTTGTGAACACTGAGTTTAAGTGGGAAGTGGGAAGGGAGTTTCAGGTGCTGCTAGGCAGATGTCTTTGTCAGCTAGAAGTTAAGGAGAACAATTAGACTGTTTCAATTTTTTTTATAACAGAAAGTCCGTGTATTAGCTGCTGTAGCCCCTTATACTGCAATCACAGCTTGTAGCACTGTCTAAAGGCCAAAGTCAGAGCAACAGCCTGTGCAACTCCCTGTGCAGATGGCATCCCACGAACTCCATGGCATTTGGAAAAATATCCAAATAATTTCCACATGGTGTAGCTTTGATTAGGATGAAAATGGGCCTTGTCAGTTGCATTTTGGAGCGGGAGTCTCCTTCAGTTTGGTCATCAGATAGCAAAAGCCAGTAGGAGATGAAAGGAGAGAGAGAGTTTCAGGCTTAAAAGTCAGAATCTTAGGTCAAGTTCACCAAGCTTTCAGAAGCTCTGCTTTTGGAAGTCAAAAGATTAATGCAGAAATCGGGATTTTTCTGAGAACTCAAACATAGAAGTGCAGGGAGCTATGCTTCTTTTTTTTTTTAAATCAGACCCACATTTTTCTATGCAAAGAGAATGAAGAGAGAACACACAGTAATTTAGAATTCAGGAGTCTGGATTTACATTGTCTTAATTATCAGAAGCCCTAAAACTTGCTTCTTGCTGCACTTGTTAGTGCCATAAAACATACATAAATTTCTTGTGGCATAAATATTTCTCAAATATTATCATATGGGCTAATTAATGCTACTGGGTTAAAAATTTTAAAATCAAGCAATCAAGAGAAACAAGGATTTTGACATTCTTGCTTTATAATGAGGGTTTGAAACTAGTAATTTAACCATTAACTGGTTCATGATCTCAAAGCAATCAGAAAGCATAAAGGACTATGAAAAAGCTGTAGAAGTAACACAATGAGGTCAGACAGTGCCATTTAAGCACATCATTAAGAAAGCAAATGTACAAATGTGGCTTGGAATTTTCTTTTAATAAAGGAAGGGCTTGGGAAGTTCTTTTTTTTCCTGTTTTTTTTTTCTTTTTCATTTTAGTTTATTCAGTACAGTTTTTATCCTTTATTCCCATTCCAGCCCACCCACTCATCCCTCCCCTCCTCTCTCCCATTTCCAACCCCCCTAGTTTTGTCCATGTGTCCTCTATATT
>CM052541.1:15471001-15500360 GCA_028533065.1 Trachops cirrhosus
ATCCTCTGCGTGTCCTCCTTAGAGAAATGCCTATTCAAGTCCTTTGCCCATTTTTTAATTGGGTTTCTTGTTTTCTTCGAGTGGAGTCGTGTAAGTTCTTTATATATTTTGGAGATTAAACCCTTGTCTGAGGCAAATACGTTTTCCCATACAGTTGGTTCTCTTTTTATTTTAATACTGTTTTCTTGGAAGTTCTTAAAGTACTTCTCTGTCAATCCAGCGCTGCATTGTCTGCCTCCCCTCGGCTCCCCACCCAGCTGTGTTGTTATTGAAACGGGTGAACAGAGGCGGGAGGGGTGGCAGCAGGCCATCAAGCATCGTGTCTACCTGAGGTGTGAGAGGCCTCTACACGGTGCTATGTCATGAGCCTCTGGTGGCCTTGCCTGCCACACACGGCCAGGGCAGAGGCCCCCAGCTACTCCTGCTGCTGGGGCGTGCTCCTCGGGCCTTGGGATGTGATTTGCAAATCCCGTGTGGCCGCGATTTAGGAGTCTTTGCTGGTACCTCTGGTTTGCATCCGGATTTCCTCGAACACAGCCAGCACTCACCCCAATGGGGTGTTGTGCCATCTGCCCTACTCTCCTTTACAGTGCTGATAAAAATGGAGAGTCTTAGTCTGCACCCCAGACCCACAAAACCAGGACCTTTGGCAGTGAGACCCAGGAGTCAGCAGTAGTAGAGGTCCTGATTGTTTTGGAAAAATTTTAAAACCCAGAAAACAAAAATAATTTATCAAACATACATATATATTCTCCCAAAGAACTAACAGACATAATGTTATCATTTTTGTTTTGGATTTTTCATAAAAGACCACACTGCAGACACAATTTAAGCTCCTGTTATTTCTCTCTCTGTGCCCTACGCATCCCCTGCCCCTTCTTAGCTGTGACCATGGCCTGGAATATGGGGGATATGTCTCAACTCCGTGTGCTGGTTTCCATGTGAGATTTCCTTCTTCACATTCCTTGGGAAATTTAAATACAGGGTCTGGCGCAAATAACGCCCTTTTTATTACACAATCTTTTATTACAAAATCATAAACATGGAATTCTGTAACATAACAATATCACACTCAAGCCCACCATGTGACATTTTAGGTGACATGTTCAAACGGCTGTCCATCTCGTGTGGGACATTCACGAATCCTACCGACCACACTCAAGCAAGCCTGACATCTGACAGACCCTGCATTTTTTCAAATTCCAGATCTTGAAAAAAAAAATCCGTTGAGAAAATGGGAAAATAGCCTCTTGCAGGACTTAAAGCACAGTGATTGATACAGTGGTGTTACTAGTTGGAAGGAATCCATTCACACCAAGTTGAAGGCAGAAAACCCTGGCAAGCGGAGTTGAAGGTCATGTTTGTTGGTCCCTTCGGGAACCAGGCCAGGCGTGTGGAGGGCAGACTTGGTCACCGTTTCACCAGATTGTCTCTCCTGGGACCCTGTTCGTGTCATGAGTGGGTGCATCGTTCTGTCTGCTGCTAAGGGTGAGTCATTCTTGCAAATGAAATAAATATTTATATTTGTACAGATAGTATACTTGAGACAAATCTTAAGAGTAGTGTTCCAAGAAATAACAAGTTTTGGAAGCAGACTCAGTCCTTTAATTGATGATCTTGGCACATGATTCTGTGCTTTCCGCTGCCAGGAGATTCAAACATTACATTATTTGAAATCTGCCCAATAATGTTCGTTGACATTTTCCAATGGTTAAATATTTGTCGTAAATTACAGTTCATTGTGAAGCAGATGAGATATTTTCCTTAAAAACAAAAGAAATTAGTTCACATTTGGCAACATGGGCCCTAAACTCGGGGTGGCTAGAGCCCCAGGAGTTGGGTGTTTCTCTCCCCCCAGGTTAATTAGACTCCACCAGTACTCTAGGGGGTAAGTTTCCATTAACTAGTTTCTCCTGAGGACAGGCTTTATTAAGAAGACCTCAGTGTTCTGCTGGATTTCAAAATGGTTTCTTTCCCTTCCCTTGCTGGACGCCTGAGCGGATTCTTCTCCCATATTTACCGAATATTCACTGTGAAAATGAGCTCAAACCCCTCAAGGTGAACCTCGCAATGTTGTGGGAGCTCCCACTGCCACCCCCGTGACTTGTCTGCGCTGAGCCTCCAGCAGCCGTCAGTTCCAGTTCAAGGTTTCCTTCTGGGAGCTGCTTCCCAGGTCCCCGTTCTTGACCATCTCTGCTCTGCTAAGCCATGGCTCCCTGTGGTCCTTCGACTGCCTGAGTCCATTCGCCTGTTTGTCTCTCCTCCCTGGGGGCTGCCGTTTGGTGTGACTTCCCCTGCCTTATGATCCAAGAAGCGTTGTTGATTTTTCAGTCTGTTCATCTTTTTACTTGTTTGGGCAAAGCAGTGACTTCTAAGTTCCTTAGCTGGTCATCTGGAAACCCACCCTTCCTAGTCCTCTGTTGGTGGACTTTGGTTTACAATTTTCCACTTTAAGAAATAATGTTGCAGTGAGCATCCTCATGTAGGTCTCCCAGACAATACTTAGGTACATACAAGTAGCAGTGGTACCTCTGGCTTATAAAATACTATGTTGTCAACTCTATTAGATTGTACCAAGCTGTTTTCAAAGGTTTAACCAGATTATACTCACAGGAGCTGTGCTTGAGTGCTATTGCCCCATTTTTTTCAGCAACACCTGATATCACCATTTTTATGTGAAATGGTATCTTATTGCTGTTTTAATATTATCGCATGATACTCATTTAAAAAATGAAGATATTAAAGTAAAACGAAGCTTAACAACTTAAAGTCATAGACCTAGCAGAGATTCTTGGATCATAAAAAAAGAAAAAGTTCACTGAAATAAAATATTTCCCTTTTGATAATTCTCTCAAGTATAACTTTCCAGATGTAGTCAGCAAATTAAGAGAAGGCAGTTGACCAAAAATAATCTGGCTTTAGGAAAATTTCAATTCAAAGTAGACTTTTGAGAGTACGAATGTAGCATCATTAAAAAAACAAAGCTGCCGGGCTAGGTAAAAGGGCTGGACAGCACATCCAAGGTCGCCCCTGGGCAACCGCCACGTGGATGGGTAGTGTGACCTGTCGGGTACTCAGTTTTTGCCCCGTGAGATGAGGGAGTGGACCAAACAATTTTTTAAATGAAGATTTAGGTTTTTCGTCTACTTTGGAAGACAGATCAAAGCTGAGCATCTTTGATTAAAAGGTGGGGAGGCCTGCTTAGCCTTCCCTTCTTTCTCCATGTCATTGGCACCCCCTCTGTGGAAGAGGCTCAGGGCTCAGAGAAGGACAGTTTAAAATCCGCTGGACACCATGGCCTCCTGGACCTCTTCGCAGTATGAAGAGTTGGCCACAATGCATACAGGTGTTCTCAGAAATGGTCCCATGTGGTTAAACACAAGTATTCTCTCAACGTGTGACTGCTTTTATCCTTCCCCTTGTAGGGCCACCAGTCAGTCTTGCATCCTTTGAAGACCTGACACATTTAACAAAACTGACATTGCTGGTGTTTGTCCCATTGTTAGCTTTGTATTCACGCTGGTAAAAGCCATGGGACAAATGTTCTGGATTAACCGACCCATGCGAGACGCGTTTTCATACACAAGAAGTCATTGTCCATATTTAAACACTGGACACCATTTCTTCCCCAGCCAGTTACAGCTATAATGACTAACCCCAAAATGTAATAGATGGAATTACAGAAGCATTTTTAGTACCATTTATGATGGTTGGTTTCTAGTCTTTTGGTGTAAACTAAGTGGCTTCTCCTTCAACTACTTATTAAGCAGGAACATCAAAATGGATTCAAGGAAGCCAATTAGAATATATTTTGCTTTTGCGGGGGGGGGCAATTTTCTTTCAGCTTATACTTTCTTTCCTTATGAGAATAAATCAGTTAATATTTTACGTAGAGAGATCTTTTGCATTTTTAATATTCAGTTCCCAGCAAAATGCTCCTTGATGCAGTAGAAAGCTTAAAATAATTAGTCCCTTGGATTTGATAAGCATTCATGTGATTAAACCCAGTGATCAACACGCAAGCACACGTATTTAATAACTGGTATCTGAAGCATTATGGAACAGGAAAGAGTATATGTGAAAATGAAGGGAAAAATTAACCTGGGATTTAAGACTTACCAACACGATGAATAATTTATTGCCTTGGAGTTATTTATTTATTTATTTATTTTTGAATTCATGAGAGCATAAGAAATTAAGCCACTGAACTATTTCCCTCTGCTAAGGGGAAGAAGTAGCCACAGCCATTAATGTACCACACCACTCTAACCCAATTGGACCTCAGCTGGACGTGCCTGGATTTCCTGAAGCCAACCTGAGTGTTTCCTCAGTGGTGAGGGCGAACTCGGACTGGGCACCTGGGTACAGACTGGTGCTGCAGGAGTCTTCCTGTGTGTACTGGAAAACAGGAGATAGGAAAATAATGAGAAAGAACAACAGTTGCTTTTTCCAGAAACTTAGATGCTTGCATATTGGCTATTTTCAATGTTAAAGGTGACTCGCTCAGAGGAAAGATAAACAAGGAAAAAGAAAATAAATGAAGAAAACAATACATTGAACAGAGAAGAGATTTAAAGAAGAAAATAAAATTATCACTTTATACCAGGATAAAAAGTAGAGAGAACCCTACTTAGGAGATGGATTTGGGATTCTAAGGATCCGAGAATCTCTTGAATAAGTGTTGTCCTCTCGTTTTGAATACTTGAAAAAGTTGAATCATCATTTTATTTCTGCTCTGGGACCTTCCTAAGGTTTATTAAATATATTGTTTTACATTAGAAAAAAGTTAACAGCATAAACATTAAACAATTGGGGAGTAATTAAAATATTTTATAGCTCAGCCATATGCTAAAATGTGCCCATTAAAGTTACATCCAAAGAGCTGGTAAGAATTATTTTAAAAAAACAGTTAATGATCTGGGAAATGCCCAGGAGACTACAGAATGGAGTAGGAAATATAAGAAATACATTCACAGTTTTACAAGAAAATGCATATTTACATATAGAAAAAGAACAGTCAAGGAATAAACCACAATTCATTTCTCAACTGGTAAATGTAGACATTATAAAAATAGACTAGCTGTGTCCTCTGCCCATTACTTTGTTCTTTTGTGATAAAAACCTTCATACAATGTTTCTTTCCTTTCCCCTTTTCTCCCTTAATTCCATGCCCATACCACAGTACCTGTTGTCGAGTAGATTAGCTATTTACTGAACTTGGCAATGTGTTGTCATGAGTTTAGGACAGCATACATTTAAATGAGGAAAACGGTATTAATTTCTTGCCCATGTCCTGGGTTGTTTTAATCAGGGGCTTATGAATTTTGTCCAGACTAGTGCTTACAAGCGCAGGCCCTGGAGTCCAAAAGCCTGGGTTTAGATCCAGTCTGATACTTAGCTGTTTGCCCAGGGACATGTGGTTTTCCCTCTCTACTTGACTCAATTATTTATGGGCATATTGGAGGCATTGAAAGAAATGAGGTGATCCTTGTAAGAGTACTTAAAATAGTGCCTGACACATCGTAAATGCTTAATACATATTGGCAGTGTTTTTATTGCTATGAAAACAAAAAACATGTAAACTTAGAATAACTTGAGTGTGTTAAAATTAGTCTAGGAGGAATGCTAGGTCACAGTGCACAATGACTTTTAATGAGAAGCTTTAAGGGGCTAGAAGGTCTTTGTCACAAATATTTTAAGAATGTGACATGTCGTCATTACTTGTAAAGATTTTATAAAACAGTAGGTACATGTAATCCCAATTATACAATTTTTTTCTATTATCTGTCTATCTCCCTCTACCAGTCCATCCATTCACCCACTTGTTCATCTGTAGAGAGAGCTATCTAGAGTGATTTTCATGCTGGTTATTTTTGAGTGGTATGATTTAAGTCATTAGTTGCCTTATTCCTTATACTTTTCTATCATTGTTGAGTATTTTATGAATGTAATACTTTATAAAAGCCATAAAGGTATTTAAATCTCAACCCATCCTCTGTTACAATATCTATAAATCTAATTTTGTGAAAACAGAATTAACAAAATTCTGTTGTATCTGTAACCTATAGGTGAGGAAGTGATACAATTGAATATGTACTACTATTTTTTCATGATACAGAGTAGAAGTAGAATAAATTTAACAGAGAATTTGTAATTAGGACAGATCAGATTTTCACACATTTTTAAAACCTCATTTTGCATAGGAAAAAGAACATGCCTTATATTCTGGAGGGTTCAAGCAAAAATGTCCTAATTGCATATGGTTTTACAGAAGAGAGTCTATTACAAAAAGTACTGATGTCAGAAATAATTATTTGGAATTATTTTTATGCTATTTTTTAAAAAATAAATTTTTATGTATAGATTTTTGAGAGAGAGAGAGAGACATTGACCCACCAGTCCACCCACCCATGCATTCACTGGCTGCCTCCTGCATGTACCCTGACATCAGGCATCAAACTTGAAACCTTGGTGCATGGGAAAGACATTTTAACCAACGGACCCACCTGACCAGGGCTATTTTTATGCTATTTCTAACGCTAATAGTATGTTTACTGCCAGTGAGAAAGAACCACCTCATAATTCCCGAGTAACATAGGACATCTCTGTACAGCGAACCCCAGTCGCGAGTCTCCTTTATGTGAACACGGAGGGATTGATGGCTTCCACTGCTCACCGTCGCAGATGCTGTCGTCCACGCCCAGATTCCCCTCCAGGACCGCAGTCCTCAGAGCCCGGCTGCTCAGCAAGAAGGGTTTGCCTTTTGCTCAAGAGAGCTGCTTCCAAAAGTCATGTCCCTTCCTGGGGGGCAATCGGATGTGTCTTGGGTTCCCTTCCCATTCCTACATTCTCAAAAAGTCAGCGACCTCAATGGTACTAAATGGTATATCGTACACCTCCTTCTTGATTGAATGGCTTTACGTAACATGGGTATACTAACCACTAGAATAACTGAGGCATTCAGTGTAAATATGCTACCGATCATTCCCTTCTGGAGTTTTTAAGTTATGTTATTCTTTTTAGATCTTCTAACTATTACTCTAGAGTTGTAAATTACATGTCTAAAATTGGTTTTTTGAACCATTAATTTTAAGTAGTATCTATTCATGTAATATTAGGAAATTGCATACCTACACTCTCTGCCTCTCTTTTTCACCCCCTCTGGTCAGTTAATACATGAATTTTACAGAGGAGATGTATGTAAGGATATACACACACATATATGTACATGCACCATATACATGTGCATAGATGCAGATACATATAAACATATATTTTCTCTTTTTAATATATATGTTTGTCTAGGATTGTGGATCTGCCCATAGGTTAAGTATAAAATTAAAACACTGAACATAACATAATATTTAATGATTATGTAAATTTTACTCATTGTAGCACTAAACCAAAAAATGCATAATTACATCCAGAGAGAAGGAAATATAATGCCATGTCACTAAATTTGTACTATTTAAATGAGAATATTCTCAGTGTTAAGATAAACTGATTCTTCCTTCATTTATTCAATAGTGGGCTTTATATTTAGATTATGACTTTCTCAGAGCTTTTTTATTTATCTTCAGAATTTTTAAATGCCATATTTTAGTTTTATGGGACCCTTGCAAATATTTTGTACATTTTTAAAAGAAATGTGATTGAATCATTTTTCCTGGGGACTTGTAACTTGTTATCATAATCTGACCTGTTTTACTGATACAATCCTGGGATAGTGTCTCTTTGCAGTATTGGGTTTGTTTCACTATTAGATCCCATTTATTTTTCTTGGATTTCTTTTCTCACGTTGCTGGGACATAACTTTAAGTACTGTTTCAGAAAGGGTCTTGGGAGATAAGAGTACTGAGTCCTCACATGTTCGAAAATGTAATTATTTTGTCCATACTTGGCTTGATAGTTGGGCTAGTCATAAAATTCTAAGTTCAGATCATTTTTCCTCAGACATTTGAAGAGATTAATTACCCTCTTTTATTTTTTCATTTTTTTATTTTTATTTTTTTATTTTAGATTATTCAGTACAGTTTCTATCTCTTAATCCCATTCCAGCCCACCTACCCATCCCTCCCCACCTCCCTTCCATTTCCAAGCCTCATAGTTTTGTCCATGTGTCCTCTATATTTGTTCCTGTAAACCCTTCCCTTCTCCCCTGAAATTCCCTCCCCTCTCCCCTCTGGTCACTGACATCCCGTCCTCTATTTCAGTGTCCTTTATTATATTTTACTTGTTTCTTTGTTTTGTTGTTTAGGTTCCTGTTAAAGGCAAGATCATATGGTATTTGTCTTTCATTGACTGGCTTATTTCACTTAGCATAATGCTTTCCAGCTCCATCCATGCTGTTGCAAAGGGTATGAGCTCCTTCTTTCTTTCAGCTGCATAGAATTCCGTTGTGTAGATGTACCATAGTTTTTTGATCCATTCATTTACTGATGGGCACCTGGGTTCAATGGGCAAAGACCTGAATAGGCATTTCTCTAATTACTCTCTTTTAGAATTCAGTGTTAATATTGATGTCAATCTGATGATTCTTCTTTTTACTATCAGATTCTACCACCTGCGCCAACTCACAGAGCTTTCTTTTTCATCTTAAACTTCAAAACTTTCACCTCCAAACAGCTAAGTGTGAGCTTTTTGTCATTCACTCTTCTTGACATTAGGTGACATTTTCACCTGAAAATACATTTTTTAAAGTGATTTCCCTTTCTTTGCTCATCTCTAATTTTTTCTGTATCAGCTTTATGGAATGCCTAGCAGAAACACATTGTGCCTTTGGGATCAAGTTTCTGTGTGCTTTAATTTTTCTCTGCTTCATCATTTTGTCTTTTAGCTTTAAATTCTGACGGATTTATTTTTGGTTATCTTTCAGATGTCTAACTTGGTCTTCAGCCACATCTATTCTAAGATTCAATCTCTCTAGTGAATTTTATATTTTGGTAAATATATATAATTTCCAGGAATGCATTCTTCTCAGATTTTTTAAAATTACAGTCTGCCTGTGTATATTTTATGGATGTAATAATAATCCTCCCCATTATCTTGGTGACAGGTACAAATTAGAATGGAATTAAAATGAGAATGGAAACAAGTTATTTCTGATTATTTGTATCAGTTTTGTTTCCCCCACCATTCTTCCATTGGTTCATCACATTTGCCAAGAAGATGAGACGAATTTGTGTAGATGCCCTGTGTAGGCTTTCTTTGGTATTGAAGCAATCTTTTCTTTAAAAGACCTCCTCCTTGAATAGGAGGGTGTGCTAGATTGAATACGGCTGCAGTTTTTTGGGTTCCCTGCATTGAGAGGGGAGCATCCATGTCTCTGCCCATTGATTCTGGACAAATTCTCTTACTGTTTCAGTAATAGTATACAGAGGAAGTGAGGGGCCAGTTTTTGAGACCAAGCCTTAAAAGATCAACAACTCCTACTTCCATATCTTGTCTCTTGAAAAAACTAGTTCTTGGATCTAACCACCCTGCTGAGAGGAAGCCCAAACACCCCATGGAGAGGAACTAAGGCCCTTGGCTGACAGCCCGGGCCATCTCTCGGCCAGAAGCCAGCACTAAGGGGCCAGCTGTGTGAGTGCACCCTCTTGGAAGAGAATACTTCAGTCCCTTGAACTGCCCCACTGATGTCATGTGGAGCACAGATGAGCTGCTCCCATCAATCCTGCCCTAATGGCTAATTCGTGAGGAAAACAAATGCTTATTGTTGTGTATTTGCTAAGTTTGGGGGGTTGTACAGCAATAGATAACTGGAACAGAGGCTGGGGACAGAGTCTGAATGTGGGCAAATTCTGTTGATGGAGGAGTTTGCTTTCTGTTGATGGAGGAGGTGCATGGGTTGGGTGCATCATAGTAAGGTGAAGATTGAGAAACATTATGCTGAGCGAACTGAATGGGACACCAAAGAGTGAATACTATGGAATTCCATTTATATAAATTTGCAGAATGGACAAAATTTATAGTGATAGCAATCAGATCAGTAGTTGGCTGGGTAGAGAATAAAAGGATTGACTATGAAAGTTATGGGAAACTTTTGAATGATGAAAATGTTCTATATCTTGATTAGGATGGTGGTTGTGAAAGTATCTATTTGTCAAGACTCATCAAACTGTTCCCTTAAAATTGATGCATTTTATTGAATGTAAAGCATACTTTTATTAGTTTCATTTTTAAAAATATGATCGCTTTTCTCCTATACCATATATATTTGATGGCTCCATGCTTCTTAAAAATTTTAAGTATGTCCAAATTCTTTTCCCTGGGATTCTAGGCTCTCCATGATCTGGCAAATGCATTCTCCATGGCAACACCTAATTCATCCCGTGTTCATGCTTCCCAGGCTAATCTTTCTGGATTTCATAACCTGTCTTTCTCTTTCTGAGCTATTACAAGTTGCTTGGACCATTATCATAGAATGCGTATTGGTATGCCTTATGCTTTAATTAGATGTGTAAACGTCTTCCTCACCAGACATAACTTCCTGGAACACTAGAAGTTTTTCTTGTTCAACTTATAATTCCAACAGCTCCTTGTCTATAGTAAATGCTCAATAGATGTTTGTGAAATTAAAACCTCAACAATTAAAAAATATATGAATTTAGGCCCTGGCTGCTGTGGCTCAGTGGATTGAGTGCCAGGCTGTGAACTGAAGGGTCTCCTGTTCGATTACCAGTCAGTGCACATACCTGCATTGCAGGCCAGGCCCCCAGTAGGGGGCATGCAAGAGGCAAACACACATTGATGTTTCTCTCCCTCTCTTTCTCCCTCCCTTGCCCTCTCTCTGGAAAGGAATAGATAAAATGTTATAAAAACTATATGGATTTAGGATAAAGTCAATTGCTAATTATTATATTCTGCTTTTGTATAGCAATTATTTTTCCTGGCATTTTAAATTAGCTTTGTTTTCATCCTGTCATATGACTTCCTTGTCATATACATCCCCATCCACTCTTCTCAAGCTTTATTTTATTGGCTCTCGTCTTTTAGTTCTGGAAACTTTTGTAAAACTGTATGTCTCTCTGGTATATGCCGGGCTGGTTTATTTTGGGTCTGCTGGACTTCGGCTATTTGGGGACTTCCTATCCCTCCTGCCATCTGCCGCGCACGTTAACACTAAGAAGGCTGGCCCCTTCTGACTTGTTCCACTAATTATCCTTTCTTCACACACCTCTCATCTACAGGCTGCCTCCTTTCTCATTTTCTTTGCTGTTATGAGTCCATATTTTAAAACTTGTATGTACTAATATTTTAGTGCTATAGAGGAGCAAAACATGAGTGAAATCCATTATTTTTAATGGAAGGTTCAGTATAATATAGTGGGTATCACAATTCCAT
This sequence comes from Trachops cirrhosus, assembly GCA_028533065.1. Lineage (NCBI taxonomy): Eukaryota > Metazoa > Chordata > Mammalia > Chiroptera > Phyllostomidae > Trachops > Trachops cirrhosus. The sequence goes on from CM052541.1 coordinate 15,482,345, forward strand.
ACAGTTACACAATGTGTTTTGTTACTGTGTTATTTTTGAAAACCACTTATTTCTTTGGGGCTTTTCTTACTTATCTATAAAATGATTGAGGTGGACAAGATGAACTTGAAAATATCATTTGAGGTCTAACATTCTCGTGCATTGAAATCTTATTTCAGGTGTAACAGTCTAGTGCATTGGGGTTCTGAGCAAAGACTTATTTTTCCAATAGTGAGAAATATTTGTTTGTGCACACCTATCATAACATGCAACTATTAGAGAGAGAGAAGAAGGATAAAGATTATTATAAATTTTATTTTTCAACTACAGTTTGCATTTGACATTACCTAGTATTAGTTTCAGGTGTACAACACAGTGGTTAGACAATCATAGGCTTTACACAGGGTTCCCTCCGATATTTCAAGTGCTCACCTGGCACCACACACAGTTATCATAGTATTATTGACTATACCCTTGTGACTATTTTTTTAACTATCAGTTAGTACATCTGAATCCCTTTACCTTTTCCACCCAGCTCTCCCCCTCAACTCCCCTCCCTTCCGGCAAACATCAGTCTGTTCTCTGTATCTGTAAGTCTGTAAGGGTGATGTGGATTTAAGTAAACTTGCATACACTCCAGTAATGAGCCCTATTAGGAGTTTTTGGATAAGATAGGATATCTTGTCTTTTTACATATAAAATTGTTGTGTTTATTTTGCACAGAGATCTGATCTTCTTTCAAGAAGCTAAGAAGCTGAATGTCTCTTATTCTGAAATGACCCAGTAGGTGCCATGGTGGCTCTAACGTGTATGAATAAATAGCTTTTTAAGAATGACTTACTTACAGTGTGCAAAATAGGGTCATTTTAACTGTTGTTCATTAAAATGCTTGCAAATAAACACAAGTAGTAACACGTAAAAAAACCTGTCATCCTGAACGTTGTGTCCCATGTTATTTATCAGTAATTACCTTTACTCACCCATTCTCTTTAAATTACCAAAGACAGATACCACTAAAAAAGAAATGGGGAAAATTATGCTCATTTGTGGGGAAAATTAAGCTCTGAACACGGCTGTCTCATGGTGAAATGCAGTTTCTCTTCATGTGGGTTGTTTCTGTGGGAACTTATGTGGGCACTTAAATTGTTAATTTTTGTAGTTAATATTTAATTAAACCTAAGCTCCCATAATTCAGGGATCCAGTGCTGTCACTATTAGAAATGCTATAATTCAGCATCATAAGTAGATGGGAGAAATAGAGGAAAAAGAACCCTTCATAAAGGGAGGGTGGAGGAAGGGAAGTCCTGTGTAACTATGGAACGAAGTATGTGTTGGGTTGGCCAAAAAGTCTGTTTAGTTTTTCTCATAAATAAAAAGACCCAGTTTTCATTTTCACCAATAACTTTTTTGATCTGAACATTTTGAGTATTTTGGCTATGTCCCACTATTGGCTTCTAGTGTATAGAGGCCAGGGGTGCTGCTAAACATCTTCCAATGCATAAGACAGCCCCACAGCAAAGAATTATTTGGCCAAAATGTCAATAGTACCAAGAAACTTCACAAACCACTTTTGACACGTTTGATCAGTCACAGCACCTTCTCCCCACACTGTACAAATCTTTTTTTTTTTTACGGTTCAGTTACATTTTTACCTTTTTTGAAATAACAAGGCATAACACACCAAAAATGTTGCATACTTTCTTTCATCTTCAATATTAAAATGGCTGCACAAAAATTCACCAATTTTGATAAGTCTTTTTTAAATGCTCGCTCATATGACAGCTGTCACAATACAATCTTAACAAAATTATTTCAAATGAAGTTAAAGACAACTAAGCACTACCAGAGCCATCTTACCGAAAAAAACTAGATGTACTTTTTGGCCAACCCAACCATACATTCGAAGGATGAGTTGGGACTCTGGACCTGAAAGGAAAAGGAAGAATCTGCAAGAAAGTGCTAACATCTGGTGCCTAGATTTCAAAGTCAGGAAACATGACGAGAACCAGGAAGCATTGTCGGTGCTGTGAGAACACCCAGGGGAGACGAGTTGCTTGCTAAGCAAGTACACCTAACTCACTATTAATATTAATGCCGTGATTATACAGAAAGGAGATCACATTTCTGCACCTTAGAATCCCCTCGGGGTGTGTTTTAGCTTGCCTTTCATTTTCCATAGAGACTCCTGCTAATCAATTTAATATGTAAACTACTGCATTGGGGTTCAAGACCCCCACCTGAAGAGGTAAAACAGGTTAGCAAGTTCTCCTTTTGTTAAAAAGAGAAATGTAGAAGACAATGTTTGTTTTTCATTTCCTTCTTCAAGGTGACACAACAAAAAACAAATACCAACAAGGTCAAAAGGAATTCATCAAACACACCCACACGTATAATTTCCTGATTATATAGTAGTGATGAGACACATTCTGAACCCTCACTTAAAAAGCCATAGCAGGCATCTGAAGTTCAGAAGAGATGCTGTTTTGAGCCTGGCGAAGTCTTTGCAACAACTGCCTGTTATCTCAATATTATTTCCACGAGAATCCCTTATTTTTCTCAGTGGCTACCCTCATATAACACGACACATGATGCAAGTCAACAGTGCACTCCCTAAATATAGCAGATCCTTCATTTCCTTCTTCTCAGGGAGGTTGAACGGCATCCATGAAGTGCTGTTTACCTCCTCTGTTCTCCAAAAGCTACAAACGGGAATTTTTTAATACAACATTGTTTAGTTTTCAGATTTGAAAACCTGCTTTCAAGTGTTTCTTTTTCAAACTCTTGCAGTAAGGTTCATTGTTGGGTGACGAAGACGTGTGTCTGAGGAGAGCTGGCTTTCACTGGTGAGCATCTTCATGGGATTCACCCGTTCAGAAGGAGAGGTTCTTCCTAGTGATTAATGAGGAAATCAAGGACCCCTGCTTTTCCATGATTATACTCTTGGTACAGCTACTCACCAATGGTTTCCCAGGCACGCAATCACCTTCAGTTGCCCCTACATAAAACAAGAGAATTCAGGACCCATTTATTCAGGACAGATGAACCAAAAGGAGCAGAATGGTGCGGATAACTCAAGAGCAATGGGAAAGCTGAGAGTTCTCTCGGTGCTTTGAGATCAACAGCCTTTCCACGTAAACTGAAGTGATCGTATTTCTAAGCATCTCCTCAACAGCTTCCCTTCTATAAAGGGTGCACCCTTTATTTCTCCTTGACTGCAGATGCCCTGTAGGGTTTCATGGGACGTGATGGCATAATTTCCCAAAGAGCCTTACAAGTCGAGATGTAGGTGACTCAAGGTTTTATAGAAAATGTGCCTTCCTGAGAGAGGAAATGATTATGTGGGCCTGTTTCTTTTCCAAATTTATCACTGCCTAGAGAGCTTACTGTATTAATTTTATGCATGACTGTCTTATTTGTTTCATATGAGATATAGCACTAGGCCACTGAAGCAAAGTATCATTAGGTCTGGGAAAGAACTGGGTCACTAATGTTTTATCATCAAGGATCATTGGACACAGATTCTGTGCAATCTTTCATGTGTTTAGTAAGTGATAAATATTAGAGCATATTGGTCTGTATGGGCAAAGGAATGACATTTGAAATCTGTTCGTGAAGCGACATTCCACTTAAAAACAAGGCCCAGGGCACCCGTGTTTGTCACCAGTCTGCTCCAGGGTACCCGTTGTTGCTGTTCTTCCAGGTTTGATTCCGGCCGGCTTTGTTGGGGAAGATAATCCTGGCCTGATTTCACTTCTTGGGGTATTTTCTCATGGTCTAGGCCTAACAGTCTCCTCGTGGCTCTAAGGAAAAGGAAGGAGCAGGGTAGGGTATGAGGGACAAGGGCAGGCACTTATTGATGTCCCTGCCTATCTTTAAAGAATTTTAGAAATGGGATCATATATATGTATTGACATAATGTGTACTGTTATTCCTTTAGGTAGCCAACAGTTTAATAGCAACTTCAGATGGCAAGTCCCGCTGCTGACAGCTTTACGAGCTTGGGCAGCTTAATCAGTGTCTCTGGTTCTTAGTTACCGAATCATCACATAGATTTACATTTATCTCCATTTTATTGATGGGAAAGCTCAGGTGCAGAGAACTTAATAATTTTCCTGAGTTCACACCTTTAATAAATGGGGAAGCTGAGGTTTGAACCCAGGCTGTCAGTTTTCAAATCCATGCTTTTTACATCACATTCTACTGCTTTCACTTCATGTTAGCACTTAGAACAATATCTATGGAGATGTTTAATGTATGAGAAAATTAGCTGCTATTATTAAGAGTTTTGTAGAGTACCTTTATATGCCAGTCAGTTTGCTAAGTGTTGGGAGTATAAAAGTGAACCAAAGCCAACTCTGTCACCATGGAGATGATGGTTGATTGGCAAAGAATTATATTTTAAAAAGGAAACAAATAAACATCTAATTATAAAATATAATAAAGGCTATAAAGTGAAGATATGTGGAACTCTAATAGTGTATAATAGGGAAATCTTACCTAAACTAAGGAGAAGGGAAAGGCTTCCGCAGAGAATTGGTGTTTGAACTGAGACTGAAGAGTAAGAGACATTAACTAGATGAAGTGAAAGGGTGGGGAGCAGAGTGGTGGCTGGAAGTATGGTATTCCAATCAGAAAGTGAAGCAGGGTGGAGAAGGGCCCATCGGAGAGGCTGGGAATGGTAGTTTGCAGTGTCACGGCTGCAAGAGTTGGAGGCACAAGATGGGATGGGAGAGGCTGGCGGGGAGAGGATGTTGTAGGATTATGTGGGCCATGTTAGGGAGTTTTGACTTTTCCTAAGTGTAATGGGAAGTCATTCAAGGGTATTAAATAAAGAAGTAAGAGGCTTCACATAAAAAGATCATTCTGACATTAACATGTTCACAGACTCCAACTGGTACCCCTCCATAGGTCCCCCAGAGAGTGTGATCACTCAGAATGAAGTACCATGGGAGACTCAACCTTCCCATCTCTTTCTAACCATAACTTGAAAAAACAGCATCAACTTCCAGTGATGCAATTTTTGCTCCACGGTCCCTAAGTATCCCAGGTACAACTATTTTCCTATCTTCCAATGAACTCTAAGCATATGAATTATAACCTGCTTATTATATCTCAACACTGCCTAGTACAGTGGCAGGTCTTAGATGGTTTTCTTCCTCTTGCAATGTATGTTTTGTAGGTATTGTTTAAGGTTTTGTGTTTGATCCATTTCTTCAAGTTCTACATTCATTATACTTTGCTATCCAAATCTTTTCCATTAATTCAGTGACAATCTTTATTCTTTTACCTAGTAAACATTTCTTAACTACTCCTAGTAGGTACATATGCTGAGTATTTCGTGATGAAAAAAGACACAGTTTCTCTCTGTCTTCACGGAGCTTGGGTTAGGTCTGGAGGTGACTTCCAAAGGTCCAGGCAGCCTGTTCATTTGGTGGTCTGCTGGCTCTGTCTTCAGGGTCAATGCTTGAAGACTATACAGTATAATCCCAGCAAGTTTACTATGATGATTCCAGATTTCAAACTTCAGAGCTTTCTTGGATGTCTTCTTTTCCCCCGTACTCACATAGTTTCCCACTTGACACATTTGGCAAAGCTTGTCCTGCCTACTCTTCCCATTCATTCCTCCTTTCTATTTCCAGAGCAACCATCGTAGTTAAGATTGGCTCCTTAGTACTGGGATGATTGCTTTCCTGTCCTACTGATCTTGTCTCTCTGCCGTCATTCTCTTCTCTAGTCCTCACTGCATATTTGATGGCAGGTACATCTTCTCAAAGTACAGTTTTGTAATGTCACTCTCCTCATCAAATCTATCCATGCTGCCCACATTTCCACAGAAATCCTAACTCCTTAGGTTGACCCTCTAGACTCAAACTTGCAGTGCAGTGTTCTCCTCTTTAGGCATCCTGCAATTCACTTCAACTGAATCATTATTTTTCTCCGAACACACCTCATGCTTTCTTACTTTTATGTCATTTGCTAATTAGGTTCCCTCCATTTGGAATATTTTCCTGAAATATGTCATCTGTCCAATTCTATCTTTCCAAATACATCCAAAATGCCATCTACTTCATTAAGGCATTCTTGAATTCCTTAACGAGATAGGTTCTGTCTTTTTTTAGCTTGTCAGCAGACAAATACTGATAAAGGACAGCTTGTAAAGAGATGTTCCTTTAGGCTGCTATTTTATTAAACTAAGAAGTTAAAAGAAAACACTGCACCAGGTACAATTTTTATTTCTTATGCATGTACTTATCACAGTCTATCTTACAATCCTATAAACTTTTAGCGCATCCACTCACTCATCTTACAAATATCTGCTGGGCACCTGCTGTGTTCTAGGCATCTGCATGTGAGTGGGCAAAAATAGAGAGCTCCCGAGTCCATAAAGCAGGTGCACATATGGAGGGAGTGTCTCAGTGCTGACCCCGGAAGGAATTGGAGAACTGGAACCTGGACAAGTGTTCCCCAAGAGGCAGCATTATTGTTTTTATGTGTCAGATAAGGTGTGTCTGAGTGCTGAAGTGGCTGGGGTTAACGACACTCAGTTCAGGCTCTTCTCAGGCGGTGGTTAGTTCACCATGTGCCTCAGCTGCACCCCTGGAGATGGCAAGGGAAGCCATGCTGCCCCCTGGATTCTCTGTTCTACTTATTTGCTGATTTGGGAGTAAACCAAGTAAAAAAAAAAACATTCTGAACGGGGTCCAAATGATAATTCTCTTCCAGAATCTATCTAATGAGGGTCTTCAGCAGTATTCTATTTTGAACAGTCAGCTCTCACAAAGATAGGGAGCAGGCTTTGGCACTCAACAGCACAGTGCACATTTGGTCTTTTTCCATTTATCTACAAAATTACACCAGGCCCCACTGGGACTTTCTAGCTTTAAAAGCTGAAGCATCACACTTTTTAGAGCAGTAGAGAGAAGGGAATCTGGCTATTTCTACACATGCAAATAACCCCCAAACTGTCCTTTTCTTTCAGGGGAAAAAGGACATCTAGCTCTTTTCCATCTAGCTTCCATCAGGTGGGATTTTTCCTCAACATTCCTAACTGTCCATACCATCTCCTCCTCCTCCCCGCGGGCATAGAATGAGTTACCTAGGTGGTGGGTTGATTGAGTACATTAATTTATCAGAAGTCTGCACAAGGCAGGTTTGGCATGAAGAGAATAAAGCATTAGGCTTCTAGTTTGCAAAGACCACTTCCAAGGCCCTGGTTAGAGACTTCAATCCAGAGAGGGTTTAAGGTTAGTTGCTGCAATAAAATACTTAAAATGCCGTAAAATCCTATGGCTTGTATTTGAGTGAAACATAAAAGAGGTTTTCCCAAATTCAACAATAACCCCAAAGACATCTTTCCTTAACTTTCAATAAAACAAACAAGCAAAAAAAAAATGCTAGAGGAAAGAATGAATTATTATTTTTATCTGTACAGAAAATATTACAAATTTTGGATCCCATGAAATAGCAATTAAAGAGTATTCGATGGAAAAATAAAGTAAGAAAAGAGTGTTAGAGAGGAGACCCAGAAAATAAATTAATAAAAGTACTGTTATTTTGTAGTTTGTGATCCTTGTTAGCATGAAATTAAAAAAAGAGAGCTTTCACTGATTCTAAATAAATATTTACTTTGTACTGAATTTTCTATTCTTTTGTTTTTCTTAAAAAAGACTGTAGCAACTTCAAACACCTGAGAGCCTGGATCCACCCCGGACTTTCCGCACTTTTACTGTAGAGCGGTGGGTATGAAGGACCGAGGGAAGTGTGTCTGCTCTGCAGGTCCAAGCTTCCTCTGGATGAGCCGTTCCCAGTGGTTCTCATACTCCGGCGTCCATCAGAATCACCTGGACTGACTGTCTCCCTGCCCACCGTTGCCCAGTGCTCTGAGGCAGTAGGTGTGGGTTGGGAGGTGCTTTGCATTTCTAACAAGATCCCAGGATCATGAGGCTGAGGCTGCTGCTCTAGGTGCCGACTTTGAGAACATCTCTGAACCAATGGTTCTCAGTCTCATTGCGTGTGGAAGCACCTGGGTTTTTTTGTTTGTTTGTTTTTATTGTTGCTGTTGTTTTTAAAATGTCGATGGCTTGGGCAAATCCTTAGTGAGTCTTCTGATATACCTGCCCTGGGCACGGGGTATTTTATGAGTTCTCTGGGTCATTCCAATATGGAGCCAAGACTGAGAACCAGTGGTCTGGACTGCAGCAGGATTCTTAGTCCATTTCGGTAGAGATCTCAGTTGTGCCGTTCCGTGCAGGCATCGGCCACTAGTGGGGACGCCTTCCAAGAAACACATCATTTGGCAATTTTGTCTTTGTGTTGTGCTGGTATCGCAGAGTGTGCTTACACAAACCTGGATGCTGTGGCTTACTTCTGTAACTACATGTGTATCCTTTCACACAACTGGCAGTGGAATTGCTTTGCTTACATAAGTATCACTGCAAACAGGTGAGTAACGGGTTGCGCTGCTATATCATGGCAGCTCACTAGGCGATAGGAATTTTGCAGCTCCACTGTAATCTTCTGGGGCCACCACGGCACCCAGTGGTCTATTGTGGTTGGGCATACCTTTGCACCGCCGACAGCTGTGTATGTCCTCAAAATATAACGTCAATCTGCATTTGGAAAATCAACAGTTTGCATTTTGAAGTGACTGTTTTAAGGAGGCCATGAGAGGATTCATTAAATGCAAGATATTCTATAAGAACTGAGCAAATTAGCATTCTTTATCTCAAACTAGAGTTCGGATTTTGCAGATTTTGGTTTGGTGTGCATATCACATGCAAAATTCACATGCTCTACAAATCCAAAATAGCTTGAAGTCTCTTAATAATATTTTTTGTATTGTAATGTTATATTCTTAACTAATTTAATGCCTTTTCTTATATGATCTGGCTTAGTAGCTCTAAGAAAATGTATTATATCTTATTTAATGCTTAATTTATAATTTTTCTCACCAGAAACGAAAGCCCTTATGACGGTTTCCTATAACATAGCTGTTAGCCTCGTTTGCTAAAAGCCAGAAGGGTTGTGGCATCTCTAGGTTTCTCTTTAGCGGCGCCCTTAAACAGCTGGTCCTTGATCCTCCAGTGAGCAGTGGCTGGAGAATGCATGTAATTTCTTCCTTTGACTACTGGGTGCCTCACGGAGATGGGTAATCTTTAACTACATATTACATCTCCATACTTATTATCATTCCATTTGGAAAAACATGTCACAGAGGGCCAAAGAGATCCAGTTATGCTGTGGATTCTGCTTAAATGAATACCTGATGAAGCGATAAACCCATTTTAAAACGAATTTGCTGCTCCCATCAATTCTTTGCGAGTCCGTTGCCAGCCTGAAAAATGTATCAAATAATGAAACTTGATAATCTGACCCTGCTAACTGCTGCAAGCAGTGTCCCAGGCTGCACATATGGTGAGTCCTTTATTTATTTAATTCCTGACTTAAAAAAAAATAAGCCCCAAACCCTCTGTAGAGGACTATCTTTTCCCTTTTCCATATAATACATGCAAAAACCTGGCTACACATGAAACTTAAACAAATTATGTTGGGTTATTTGGACAAATACAGAATTAATTTACATTAAGCCCTGGATGACACTGTCATTAATTATGATGCAGTGTTACAACAGCAGCAAAAAATGCCTGATCCCTACGGCTGACTCTGCCACTGGACAGATAATCCCAGGGGCCAAGTGTCAACCAGGGGAGTGGTAATTGGCCGTTGAAAGAGCACACCTAGTGAGGTCACCTTCTCTTTCACATCTTTTTGAATTCCATGTGCATCGTCTGTGGAGTGGGGCAACATATTTTTATCCAAAACCATTATCAGGGCTGGACATCCATGCCTTTCAAAAGCACAAGTTTTATCCAAGTGGCTCATTTCACTCTGGTGAGAAATTAGCTCGCCTCACGGGAGCATTGAAACTAATTGTTACAAAAAATTAATTAATGACATGCACAAAAGGACTTAGTCCCTTGCATGGAGAGGGCTTGAAAGGCAGCATGTATCAATTTTCTTATTAACTTAATAATAATGGCATGATAATGATAGCTCCTGGTTCTTGCGGGTCGTCCAATATTGAAGGCTAGGTGTGACTTTATTCGTGGCTGGGGATGAGTTGAACAACCTTCCTGTGTGACTCTATGTTGGCTCTTTCTCTTGCCTCCAGAGCAGCTTTCAAATGATAACTACAACTTACAATTAGTTGCCCATATGGATTTTTAATTCATTCTCCCCTCCCCCCCCCGGTTACAATAGTAAGTTTGTTGCTGTGTTTTCTGACACCACCCTCTTGTGAGTAACAGTATTTTTTTCTGTGCTAACAGAGGAGGCCATTGATAATGAATATCTATTGCTTTTGCCTGCCATTTCCCCTTCCGATAACAGCATCCAATTTTTCTTTGGGGAACTAGCCCTCGCCCATTTCAATCCGTATGGTTGAGGTGGAGTTCGATCCCTCATCTGTGCTCTGACATGGACCAGGCCTAGTGCCTAAGAGAGCGCAGCAGCTGCTGAGATACACCGTTTGGTTTAGGAATGTGCATGCGGTCATGAAATCTGGGATTCTCCCTGGAAATTTCTGAAAAGAGAGGTTTTATATTTTTCTTTCGGTATTGCTAAACTAGTAGGATGTGATTTGAGAGCTCCTGCTGGACCTCTGTGTCATTATTTGAGTTGATCCTATAGGACGAGACTAGCCCTAAGAGATGAAAAGTTATGGGTGCTTGGAATTTGAGCACCTGGGTCTGCTTGTACCTGAAGGAGACTATGGGACTTTTGAAGTGTCAAAAATTTCTCTTTTTGGCCCTGTCTGGTGTGGCTCAGTGGATTGAGCACTATCCTGCAAACCAAAGCGTCACTGGTTCAGTTCCCATTCAGGGCATCTGCCTGGGTTGCAGACTAGGTCCCTGGGTGGGGGTCACGTAAGAGGCAACCACACGTTGATGTTTCTCTCCTCTTTCTTCTTCCCTTCCCCTTTCTGCAGAAATAAGTAAATAAAATCTTAAGATTTCTCTTTTTGTTGGATTGAATTGAGTTTCTGCTGCTTGTAACCAAGAGTACTCTCAGGCATGTTCTCTAGTCATCTTTGCTAGGATATTGACAAAGAGAAAAGTGCAGGTGTAGGGTCTCCCCCATCATATCTGTATATTGAAGAGTTCAGTGAAGTGTGTTCCTAGCTGACTTTTCTGAATTATAATCCACACCAATTCCAAGGCTCAGACTTCTGAGGCAGTAAGGAGCTGCACTTAAAAAAGAAAAAAAAAAAACTTTGATATTTGGAATGCGTTTATAATAAATTGGGAATGTGATTGCTGACTTCTGCATCTCAATGTGAAAACTCTTTTCTTTATTTATAACAAAGATTTGACCAAATAAAAAAAACAAGAGAGAGGTAACATTTTTAAAAAGCTTATTCTATAGAATGCCCAATTTTTTATAGAGGAAAAAGGTGGAATAGTGGATACATGGGGGTAAAATATTTATAAGTAATGATTATTCAGTTTAAACTTAGTTTTAATTATTTCAGTATGAAAATATATTTAATTAGGTGGAAAGAAATGGCCAGAAGAGTGTTGTTAACCCCAGGTTACGGTGTCTTCGGGTCCCTTTATCTGAGTTTGCTGCTCCCGTTCATCGGCGTGTGTAGGCTGTTCCATTCAGTGAAGATTTTTTTTTTTTTGCATAGTGTTAATTACCTGGCCATGGAGATTTAAAATAATATGACAGGGGTGGTTTGAATGGGGATAAAGGTAACCTCCCATTGCCTCTTTCCTGCTCTTAAGTAATACATTCTGGGACTCAGAATAGAATCAGGGCTTTTTAAACAGCCAGTGCCCTCCTGTTTTTATTGGCCTCAGTAGTTCCATGGGTCAGCGGGTAACAGCTGAGTGGCCGATGTGAGTCAAGACAAGCAAAGCTAATTAGCTCTGAGGGGAATTAAACATATGATCTTGGCATTGCTGGTATTACCCTCCATCCCCCAGCACACTAGGTAGAGAGTGACAGGTGAGAAGCTGGCAGGTCCAGGCTTCTTTGGCCGCAGGGCTCACTGACACAGGTGTCGTAACGCCTCCGAAAAGGAAGGAGCTGAGATCCAAAACCTCATTCTGCCTCTCCTCAGTCTTGCCTCTTAACATTTGACCAACAAATGGGTATCATGAAATTAAATTCAATTTTAGTTGGGAGGAATTTATCATTCTTGAAGAAAACGTTTTTTTTTTCTTTCTGTATATTTTAAGTATCTGCTATGTGTGGTAGGTGTTACGGGTTGAATTGTGCCCTCCCCAAGGTCGTATGTTTAAGATGTAAAACCCAGTATTTCAGAATGGGACCTTATTGGGAGACAGGGTCTTTACAGAGATAACTGCGTTACAATGAGGTAAGTAGGGTGGGCCCCACCCAGTAGGACTGAGGTGCTCTTAAGAAAGGGGGGCGTGGAACGAGACATGCATCGCAAGGAGATGATGTGAAGACACATGGGGGGATCATCTCCAAGCCAAGGACAGGGTCTAGACCAGACCTTTCTTGTGTAGTCCTTGGAAGGAACCAATGCTGCAGACACCTTGCATTTGGACTTTCGTCCTCAGAACTGAGACAAGGAGTTTCTGTGGTTGAAGCTACGCAGTTTGTGGTATGCTGTTCGTCAGTCCCTACCTAACTTGTACCGTTGGCTACTACCTGAAGCCCTGTGACTCAGGATATCCCTCCCGTTTTATCACCCTCTTCAACGTACTTGTTACATTTCCATGTAAAACTCAGAAGCCTTGTCCGTGGACACACAGGTATCTAGTAGAAGAGCCTGGGTTATAGTCCAGGTGTTTGATTTCAAGTTTAGTGGGAAGCGAAGGAAAATATAGCACTTCTCTTATAAAAGGAAAATATGCAAATTTTAAAAGGGTATAAATAATAGTAATGTTTATAAACACCCAGGTAGCTACTATCCAAATTTAACAAATGTTAATATATATTTCCTTCAGACTTCTACTTAAATGTATCATGACATATATTTCTCTTATCTTTCAGTTTATAAATCATTCCTTTTTCTCCTCCCCAAAGGCAACACAACCGTTAGTTTGTGATTTATTTAGTCCATATATCTCAATAATTTCATATTTATTCTCTAGTAAAAATAATTCTGCACCAACTAGCGACAATACAAATTATTGCAGCAGTCTTTTGTGTATGCATATAAGAATTTTTTTAGGCTAATATACCTAGAGATCAAACTGATGAGTCATAAGTAGGCACTTCTCCATTTTCACTAACTATGGCCAAGTTGATCGTCAAGTGGGTCATACCAGGTCATATTCTCCCCTACAGCATATGGGAATTACTGTTTGCCTATATCTTTCATGTTGTCAGACTTTATTTTGGATATACTTATTAGTTATATGTAAGGATATCTTCTCCCATCTTGTCCTGTCTTTTTGGGTGTATTTTTTTCATGCAAGTTTTTAATATTCATGTAGTCAGGTTTATAATTCTTAGTTTATAGTTGGTGCTCTATTTGTGTGTTTAAAATTATTTTCTATACCAGGTTTATAAATATGTTTTCATAAATTTTATTGCAACTATTTAAAATTTTTTGCTCTATTTTAACATATTTAGTTGATTTGGAATTGACTTTGTATATGGCATAAAGTAGGGATCTTATTTTGATTACCCTAGTAACATTTGTTTAGTATATCATTAATTTTTCATTTCTCTAAATTGTCATCTTTCTCATAAATGTGTAAGCCGTTGATAGGTTCTTCAGTTTGTTTCATTGGTCTATTATGCATTCACATGACACTATTTCTAACTATAGTGATAGAGATCCTTCCCATGCTTCACTTTGTTCTTCCACAAAGTAATTTTGTACTCTTGGCAGTAATGCATAATGGTGGTTAAGGGCACACTCAACAAACTAGGGAAGAATCTTGGTTCTTCTATTACTCTCTGTCTGACCTTGCATGAGTTTTAATCTCTCTGTGTCTCAGTTTTCTCTTAGGTAAAATGGGGATGAAATATTGGATTGGCCAAAAAGTTTGTTACGTTTGTTTATGTACAATGGCTCTAGTAGTGCTTAATTATCTTTAACTTCATTCAAAACAATTTTGTTAGAGTGTATTGTGACAGCTGTCATATCAACATGCATTAAAATTAACATGAAAATTGGTGAATTTTTGTGCAGCCATTTTTAACACTGAGGATGGAAGAAGATATACAACATTTTCAGTGTTTTACGCTTTATTATTTCAAGAAAGGTAAAAACACAACTGAAATGCAAAAAAAGATTTGAGCAATGTATGGAGAAGGTGCTGTGACTGATTAAACATGTCAAAAGTGGTTTGAGAAGTTTGTTGATATTATTGATATTTTGGCCAAATAACTCTTTGCTGTGGGCTGTCTTATTCATTGGAAGATGTTCAGCAGCACCTGTGGCCTCCACCCACTAGAAGCCAATAGTGGGATATAGCCGACATACTCAAAATATTGAAATCAATGAAGCTGTTGGTGAAAATGAAAAGTGTGTCTTTTATTTTATGGAAAACACTAAATGGCCTTCTTGGCCAACCCAATAGTACCTACCTTATAAATACAGCAATTATTGGCTTTAAAGAGTTGTATATGAAGTTCTTAGAAAATGTCTGATTTATAAAATATGCTATTAAGTATTTATTATTATTCCATAAATAGATTTAGAATCAGCTCATTGGGTTTTCTAAAATATTCTACCAGAAATTTCATTGAACTTTTATATATCACTTTGGGGAAAAATTGACACCTTTGTGACATTTAGTTTATTTTCATGCAGATAGCGCATTTCTTTATATATTTATTTTTTACTTCTTAGTTAAGTAAAAAAAAATTCCTTCATAATATTTATGTATTTTGTTATATCTCATATAAGGTACCTTTAAATTTTTGCCAGTATTATAAATTGTGCCTTACATTTTTAGACATTTTTTGGATAAAAGTTTTTGAATCAGTTTTTTAATATAATTTCTGTGGATTTTGATAATAATTTAATTGAATTTGCAGATAAATTTTGGGAACACTGTTTTTCTTTAATATTCCCTTCATGAACATTCTATGTCTCTACATTTATTTCAAATTTTTTAAAGTTCTTTATAAAGTCATGCAAGAATGTTAGTGTTATGCTTAGGTACATTACAGTTTTTGTTACCATTCTGAATAACTTTATTTTTTATCACATTTTCTATTTTGGTGTGGCTGTAGGTAGTTACTATTCATGTTTGCACATTGATCCCATTGACGTTATTACTAGTTTTTATAGTTTCTCTGATATATTCTTGGATTTTCTATGTAGGCAATCCTATGTACAAATGACAACTGTGTCTCTTTGTATAACTCATGTCATTTCTTATCATTTTTTTATTCATTAGAAAGTCTAATGGAATGTTAAGCAGAAGGAGTGGTAGAAGATAATTGTGGACATGTGTCTTTGGTAGTACACCAAAACTAACAGTGGCAAGGTGTAATCTGACACCATCACCATATACTCTGTTACACTAATCTCTACTGGATTATTCTGCACGTTGAATAGATCTTTTACCTGTGCTAGACTTTTTTATATATTATCACTTGGAAAGTATTGATTCAATAAGATATTCCAAAGGACAAATTCTAATATAAAACCATCAAAAACCATGTTTATTTCATAAAACCACCTGTGTCATCAGAATAGCTGTTAAATATTGAGATTCTATCAAGATCATGGTCACAGATACAGGCTTTCCAAAATGATAATTTTCACTCGAAAGCTCAAATTTTATCAATTGGCCATATAGATATCATTGTCAGTTTTCCTTAAAGGGACAGACTTACTAAATATTTTTTTGAGAAAATTTATGCCAATAACCAAAAATTGATAGCTATAGTTTGTCTATCAGTTATTCTTTTGAGTAAATGTGGTGTTTCATGGACAAAGTGGTAATTCATTTCACAATTCAAACGAACAGGAGAGGTTCCTCAGGAGAACCTGTGTATGTCAAGGTGCGACGCAGCGCTTTGTACAGCTGGTAGTGTCATTTTCATTGTGTTGGCTTCTGCTGTTGTTATGGCAGCCTGAGCTAAGACACGTATTGTGAATAATTCTGGAATCTCTTTGATATAATGAACATAGCTCCTTACCTCTGTTTTTGTTCTATTTCCAGCTCTGGTGTATATTTCTGTATTTTAAAATATCTATGGTTTTCATATTTTTAAAGTATCTAATCTATCAGTACTATGCATGTGAGTAGTCACAGAGAAAGTTGATGCCTTAATTGATGGCACCATATTTACTGGAAGCCTTTAGGCTATTTCTTTAGAGAGTTCTATTAAAAATGTAAGCTCAGATGGTAATACAACAGAGATAGAGGCATTGGATTAATTAGCAGACTGTTTAAGACTAGGACAATTATGCATATTGAATTTTCTGCAGCACTCACCACAGTGTCTTGCCTGTAATAGGAACTCATTATATATTAAACCCCCGGCATTTGCAGATTTAACATTTGAGGTTTTGAATTTTCCCAAGTGACCTCCCAAGGGCCCTGGAATTGTGGTGCTCCCAGCACGTGCTTCTCAACAGGACTGTGCATCTCTCTTCCTATTAAGTGATCTTTATCGAATTCCGTCATCCAGTGCTCACAACTGAACTTTTTAATGTATGAAATAGAGGTCAAATAAGAGACATGATTTCATGAGAATTTTAAAAAGTACATAACTATGGCTTGGAAATGGAAAGGAAACAGATAAATTTCAATAGAATGTGGTTGTGGAGAAAATCCAGATCCATGGCAAAATGTTCTGAAATCATAACTTTAAGGATATATAGAGAACTATGCATGTCAAATGTCCACTGAAAATATTTGTTGATCAAAATAACTTGAATTGGTCTTAGAAGTTGCCTATGTGACATGATTTGAGAAATAATAGAAAGACTATACTGTCCCTAGAATCTTCTCCTGTCATGATATCTGATATTTCACAATGAGAGATTCATTACTTTGTGCTAAGTATTGACCCCTCTCTGAACACATCTCTTAACATTTATATCCATCTGTTATTGTCAGGGAGCAAGCACATTGTCACTGACAGTTTAGGCTAAACGTTTTCAGATCCAGAAACCCAGCTCTTCCTGAATATCTTGTATGTGCCAGCGACTCTTCAAGGTACTATGGATTACACAAAGAAGAAACATAGGTCTTTTGGGAATTCACAGCCCAGTGAAAAAATGGATAATATGAAATATTAAGGCATAGTATAATGGATGATATTAACATATATAAACAGAGCTATTCTCTGGTAGCTCAGAGGAGGGGACAATCAATGGTTCCAGAAGAAATTAGACACATTTTCAGAGAGGAGGCCACATTTGTGTCTTGTGAAGAAACAGGAGAAATGCTTATTAGGAAGAGATGGGAATGATTATCCTCAGCATTCTGGAGGTTGAAAGATGGGAAAAGAAATGGAAGTCTGACAATCAGCTGACAATCTGATGGGAAAGAGACAACCTCCCTATCGGGGAAATGAAAAAGAGAAATATCAATGTGTGGTTGCCTCTCACATGCCCCCTACTGGGGACCTGGCCCACAACCCAGGCATGTGCTCTAGTCTGGGAATCGAACCAGAGATCCTTTGATTCATAGGCTGGCGCTCAACCACTGAGCTATGTCAGCTGATTTCTCAGAAGAGACCTTACAGGCAAGAAGGGGCTGGAAAGAAGTATTCCAAGTCATGAAAGACAAGGACCTACACCCCAGATTGCTCTATCCATCAAAACTTTCATTTAGAATGTAAGGGAAGATAAAGTGCTTCTCAGATAAGGTCAAGTTAAAGGAGTTCATCATCACCAAGCTCTTATTTTATGAAATGTTAAAGGGACTTATCTAAGAAAAAGAAGATAAAAAACATGTACAGTAAAATGACAGCAAACTCACAATTATTAACAACCACATCTGAAACAAAAACAAGAAGAAACTAAGCAAACAACTAGAACAGGAACAGAACCACAGAAATGGAGATCACATGGAGGGTTAGCAAC
>CM052541.1:15500860-15564602 GCA_028533065.1 Trachops cirrhosus
CGGGGGGGAATGTGGGTGGGAGAGGGTGTTCAGGGTGGAGGGGAATGAAGGGGGGATAATAGGAAAACTGTAATAGCATAATCAATAAAAAATATTTTTAAAAAAAGAAATGGAAATCTAGGAAAAGGGGTAGGAATGTCAAGACAAAGTTTATTTCTTGATTGTGCTGTCATCTGCTCCAGACAGTTAAGAAACATAAGAAAAATCCTCTATTCCATGACACTAGGCACTATTCCTAGCTGAGTAAGACCTCTGGGATTTTATTTATTTATTTTTGCAGGATGCCTAGGATACAGTAAAGTTAAAGCTTGCCTAGATCTCTTTGGCTAGGTAGTTCAGTTGGTTAGAATGTCATCCAGATATGCCAAGGTTAGAGGTTCGATCCCCTCTCAGCACACATACAAGAATCAACCAATGAATGCATATATCAGTGGAAAAACTAATCAATGTCTCTCTCTCAAACCACCCAACCAAGCGACCAATGAAAAGCTTGCCTAGACCAGACCCACTATTTATTAATCATGCAATTTGTGCGAACCATTTCACCTTTTGGAGTTGCAGTTTCCCCCATGAAGATAATGCAATAATAATAGCTGCTGCATCACTACAGCTACTTCTTGGTTATAAAACAGAATATTTGAAGATACATTAAAACTTGAGAATACTACTCAAATATAAACTTCGGTATGAAATATTTTTCAGCAAGTTATTGGGTCAGATTAATGCAGGGATCTCCAGGAGTGATGTGTCAGTGAAGACTGAGTTTCAGGCACATAGGAAAGTACAGTGGTAGCAGAGATTTTTTTTGCCTTGAAGATATGTTTTGTATTGTGTTTGGGCTGCTGCCAGGAAGTGTGCTCATACATTATGCATATATTATCCCAACCCCAGTCCTACTTCTAATCTAGCATTTTTCAAATGAGAGCATGAATATAACTAGAGTTATACAAACTCCTCTCTCATAATAAAGACACAATGTCTTGGCCAGAGGGGCATCTTCCTTGTATACAGACAACCACCACCGTGGTCATGAGGAAAGTGAGGTGAGCTGCTTGTTCTTCGGCTTGTACTTGCTAATTCAGCAGAAACTGGGACCCACATCCCCCGCTACACAATTGTCTTGTATTTTGAGAAAAACGGCATTCTTACTTTTGTTTTTTTGTGCATGGTATAAAATTAGCTAAAGACTAATAAGCTAAAGCAGTAACCTTGAATTTATTGAAAGTTAAGGAAAATTTAATGCTGAGAATTATACATCTGCAGCTGAAATGAGTCCCAGTGCACCCCTCCTACTCTCAGATTCTGGGAATGCCAATAAAACACCAGAAGACATGCAGTCCTGTGAAAATTGGTTCTTTGGGTATTGCAGTGTCTTGACTTAGAAGGGCTTTCACCTTGGCCTCAGGCTTCCTGCGGGGCCTGTTACCGATGCTGCGTAAGTGCTAGAATTATCAAGCAGCACTCGGAATTTTCCATCAGAATAAAATTAAAAATGAAACCTTCAAAGTCCTATTGATTCTAGACATGCTCTATATGCATTACATTGAAACTAATGGACTGAAAAACTGAGCAATTCAGCACGAATATGTAAGAATTATTTGTGTGAGAATAAATGACTTACATTCCCTTTATCCAGTGACATATATATTTATCTACATGGGCAGGTAACACCAACACATTCTGTTGAATTTCTCTGAGATCACTGAGAATCAGTTTTCATCAGGCCACTTAAATTTTGCTTAACATTAATCCAGCATTAGCTCTTGGCTTTGCTTCTCTGAAATAAAAGCGAACAAGATTTAGTGACTATTTTGCCCACTGGAAACTCTGAGAAAGAACCTCAGCATGAATAGAATACAGAAACATGTGTGGCCACACAGATTTACGATCTGACCACGGTCACGTGTATTTTTATTTGACTTGTTTCTATGTTAGAATGGGTATTTTTCCAGCCTAATAGTCATTACTTGTCCAAGCTTAACTTCTTTATGATTTTAACTGTCTTCTATATTCTTTGAACAGTGGAACCTGTATCCCTGTCTTGAGCTTGGCCTTAAACTTCTACCTCATATATCCAATGGGCTGCTGGGGAGAGCTACTTAGAAATTTCACGGACACTTCTAACGCAAAATGCCCAAAGTTTAAAGTTGTATTCTCATAAACCCAACCTAGTTTTCTCATATACGTCAGGTCTCAGTCAGGCTGAAGTACTACACTCTCATATTTAGTTCTGAAGTCCTCATTACTTTGTCACCAACATTTAGCTCATAGTGACCCACTTCTCTTCATCCCTGTAAACAAGGCTCTGGTATAGACTCTGCTATCTCTTGTTTTCAGTCCTGCTGCCATCTAATCCTGCTTCCAGCAGAGTGTCACTTTCCCCAGATGCATTTTTACGGTGTAGCCAGAACCAGAACCCTCTCTCTAACAGGCACATTTGACTATGTAACTCCCCTGATGATTTCCTAGCATCTACAAAATAAAGTTTAACTTCTAAATAAGACTCATGAAATCCTTTCTGACTTGGCCTACACCTGCCTTATTAGCTTCATCTCTCCATCCAAGTGCCCCATGGATTTGTTGTAACTTTCCACATTCGCAAGGTAGCTTCGCATTGCATGTCTTTATTCATGGTGGACTCGTGGCTGCAGCAGCTTGCTCATCTCTCCACTTCCAGTTAGCTCGTGCTCCTCTTTCAAGAATCAGCTGCAGCATTGTTTTTCCTCCAGAAAACCTTTTCTGAAATCCAATTTGAAATGATTAATCCTCTTTTATGCTTCATCACATCCTATGCAATTCTCTATATATTGAAATTTTATTAACAGTTTTGTTTGTGTCTCTACTTCACTAGGCTATAAAGTTTTTGAGAAAAAGCCTATTTTGTATTTATTCTAGTATCCTCAACATGAAGCCTAATGCCTCCCATTTGGTAAGTGATTAAAAATGCTCGTTAAAATCATCTTTGAATTAAGTTAATACAGTTAATAGTTTTACATGAGATTTCCTTTAGTTTGGCTGAGAGTTTTGAATAGTTGGGTAAATTATTGAAAGAAGGCTTGGAAGAATTCTTAATTTAGATGTTTCCTGTGTCACTTATAGTTTGAAAACAGATTTTAGTAGTAAGCATTGCATTTGAAAATATCATAAAGGATATAGCGCACCAAAGTTTCAGCTCAGCTTGTTAAGATACTGGCTAGAAGTTTCTGGGAACTGGTTGTATGGCTAGGATTGTAGGATTGATGCTATCCCATGGAATGGCAGGGGCTATAAATTAATTTTAATTATGAGAAATGTAAATACCCTTATATGTAAATTGTTAATA
This sequence comes from Trachops cirrhosus, assembly GCA_028533065.1. Classification (NCBI taxonomy): domain Eukaryota; kingdom Metazoa; phylum Chordata; class Mammalia; order Chiroptera; family Phyllostomidae; genus Trachops; species Trachops cirrhosus. The sequence goes on from CM052541.1 coordinate 15,504,183, forward strand.
ATTAGTTCCCATCAGATTAAGTAATTCATGACCTCTGAGTGCTTTCCTGTTTTGGAATTTTAGGAATTCCTTCCCCCCGAGAGAAACTTCAAAATAATCACCATTTCAGCCTTGTTATAACGCCAGATCAGCCCCTCACTTGGTCATGTGGGTCCCCTATAACTGCAAAGACTGGACTTGTCCCGTGACCATTTGTATCACTTTTGAAGAAAACCCATACACTTTTATTAACACGCTCTCTTGGTCATTTTAGTAAGTTTCCTTATAGACTAAGAAAACGAGAGAAAAGAGGAGGCCAAAAGTTCTATTTTTTTTTTTGAAGAAACAGGAGGTTAACATAAAAACATAAAAACACACACGTTTACCATTTCTTCTGTCTGCCAGATAAGTCATCCTACATGGACGCACTAGATGTGAGAAGTACACAAGGTACCAGGCTTTTTAAAGATGTCGTTTTGATAGTGTACATTGATCCATTTGTCTGAGATGGTATCATATACTTCTTTCGGTTCACAGGCCTATGCTCAATCCACTGAGCTACATCAGCCTGGGCAACATATACTTCTTTCAAAGCAAATGTCTTTGCTCTACTGACCAAAGGCCTATTCTCTTGGTGGGTTTTAGCACCCAAATGCTGAGCTGCTTGACCTCTAATTTAAGGAACCTATGATGCACATATTCTTGGAAATAAACATTTTATTTTCAGAAAGAAGTGGATTTATGCAACACAATATTTTTTGTTATATCCCCCCTGATATAAGAACACTAAGAAGAAAAACAAATCAGAAGGTTCAGGGGTAAAATGAACTTTGTATCTTGAGGATGACTGCAATATTTATTTAATTTTTTCTTTTTTTAATTCACCCATTCCAAAAATATTAAATAAACATCTGTTGTGTGTCAGGCACACTTTTGAGTGCCTCATCAACTTATAGCCTGGTGGAGGAAAGAACCAAAGAAAAGTTTACTTATGGAGTCATAAATTGTCCCAAACGAGAACTCCCGAGGCTACAGGAGAACATCCTGAGTGACCTGGCCCTGTCGAGGTGTGAGGCTAATGCTACCTGGGACGTGGCATTTAGGCTGAGAACTGAGGGGTGGAAAAGAGAGAGCCAGGGGACGGAGTGGAGGTGGGGTTGGTCCAGGTGTTCCAAGCACAGATTACAGAGCACACAGTTCCTGCTAGAATGAGCTCTCTTTCTTGGGAAGTACTTTGACAATCCCTCTGGTCTCCAGTGGTCCCACCCTGGATGTCATGATTCTTTTACCTTGTCTATTCCAGATCTGACCTTTGTGACCTCACTGGTCAGGGAGTCCAGCTTCTCTTTCTAGGCTGGTGTAAGACTTGACGACAGAGTGAAGAGAGAGGTGATAAATGAATGATGAATTCAGCTGGAAGTGATGAAATACTACAGTGAAGGACAAACCATCTACTTCAAAAATAGAAACTTTGCTTCACTATTGGTACACTTCTTTTTGGAGGCAATTCCAATGTTAGGAGTCCAGTAATTCCTAAATTAATATCTAAATCCCTAGAAGAGGAAAGAAATTGTAAGTTTATAGAAGTCCCCCAATTTCTTTATCATCCCTAAGTTTTGGGTGGGATTTTAGATATTTAATATTAATAATTATATTTTTCCTAGGAAATAAAGGGATGTAGCTTTGCCATTAAAATTAAATCTCCTTTTTGATAAAATAAAGAGATGCACAATATGAGTGAACTCCATGCACAGAAAATGAATGAAAGATGGCAGGTTCAAAAGACACATGCTGTATGATTCTATGTGGGGGGGCTCCACCCACAGGGCCCCCCTAGCCACCACATATGAGAATAAGTCTACTAAGACATGACCTGCTTGGGGAGGAAAGGTGGCCAATCTCTGGAAGGAGAAGGACCAGGAGCCCGTTCCTCAATGGGCTTTTATTGGGTTCATTTGCACAGGATTACAGATAAAGCTCATTAACCATTGTCAGGCAATAAGGATCAAACCATAGATAACAAAGAACTCTGAGGGTCTATTTTGAGTCAGGGTCAGATAGCTAGAGCTGTAAAGCTTTGAGGAACAAACTCACTTCTTGCTTGGACCCTTATCATTTGAGAGCATTCTAAACAAAGCAGGTTTCACAGGATTTTACATATTCATTCTTAGGCCTGATTGCCTGGGGAACCCGCCCTTTCCAGCACAGGGCTGCACCACCCTGTCATTGTTTCAGGATTAGGTGGAGCAAAGGAAGTGAGGCAGCCAAGAGATTAGGAGACAGAATGAGGGCTCAGGCTTTGTCAAAGCCGAGGGGCGAGGGTCCATCACCCCCTTTTGCTGTGCCTCCCAAAGTCCTTCCTTGGGGGCCTCCCACGTGATTGTGCCTGTCTTAGGTTGCTCCCCCCTGGGGAATCTTACCCGTCATTGGCTAACCGATCAAGCACTGGGGGCCAGTTATAGAAAGAGGAGCAGAAGCAGTGCTCCTGCCAGGGAGATAAGCTTTTGTCTCCTTGGTGGCTAACTGTCCAAGGTCACTCCCTCAGCCTTAGCCTTGGGGGGGTTACAGCTTCTGAAACCAGGCAGGGTGGTTCCCAACAATTCTATTTACATACAGTTTCAAAACAGAAAAATGAGCTTTGCTATTTGGATGTCTAGCCATTGCTGGTAGAGGTGATCCTTGGTGGTAGTGAGGGTAGTGACCGAAAAGGGGCATCTGGAGACTTCTGGGTTACTAGTGATTTGTCCTGTATATCCCATGTTATCAGTATTTTTGTAATATATGCAGTTTTATGTATATATAATGTAGGTCAATAAAAAGTTTTTTAAAAATACATTCAACCTAAAATGAATTCCTTACATAAAGGAAGAAAGCAGTTGGCCTTGTGATTCTGACAATATCTGTGGAGCCATTAAGAAGTGGCCTTTGTAGTGATCCAGTTTCTTTGATTCTGCTCAGTAGACATAAATCGTGCCTCAAAAAAATTTCTTGGAACCAAATTTAGTTCATCAACCCCAGGTCTGATGATGTTAAGCATACAAGTGCTCAAACTAACCAGGCAGTTTTTAAAAACCTGCCTCTCATTGTGTATCCCAACTGAGGGTTAGAGAACAGGTTTCTAGGTTGTATTTCATTGCATGCATGATGCATTTCCAATATGCCCTTCTATTTCTCTAGAAGATAGTTAAAGAGAACTGTATGCTGCTGTATACCCAGTCTACATACTGTGAATTTATATGTACTGAATAATAGATTTTATGGTAAACAAAGAATATTTTTCTGAGTTGACATCATTTCAATAGGCGTATGAGTTTGATGACTAGCCTTCCATTTTCTGTGAGAGCAAATCAATGGGATGGAATATGTGATTGCAGATGTATATTCTGATTTTACTTTTGCAAGTGCAAGGAAGGGAAGTGTGTCATTGCATGCTACGTTGGTGTTGTGAAATATCTAAATTCTGTGCACCTCCCCTATTTTTAAAGTTACTTTGTTATTTTCAGGGATATTATTTTATAGCTTCACTGCTGGACCCTGGCCTCCCTACTCTTTGGAGGATAGCTGCATATTTTTTAAAAAACAGACTCCATGACAGTGTACTAATGATGCTGTTACAGGAGGCTCTCTCTGGAGTCTTGGTAGCCAGTGACCTGGCTTGATGACAGGCACTCTGCTGGCAGAAAGGGAGTGGGAAATGGAACCTGGCTGTCTCTGCTCTCATTCATGAGTGGTGCTGAGCCTCCCCTCCTACTGTTTTTGTCCAAAGTGTGCCTTGCCAGATAGAGCTGCTCAATAACTCAGGAGCAGGAAGGTCTGAGTGGGTCTCTAAAGCACACCAGGCAATTAAAGTCAACATTTCTGAGAGAAGAATACTTGCCAGGCTGAGACACAGGCAACTGAGTAATTAGAACTTCCTGAGACTCTGCTAGGTTCTCTGGAGAACTGAAAGCAGCACTCCACCCAACCAATAGGACAGGAGCACCTCATGCAAACAAGCGAAGTGGTGTGGAGAACATTCTCCTCTAACTGCGTGCAAGTATTCTCATGCATATCTGGACACCAGGGAAGTCATTCTCTGTTCATCTTACAGGAGTGGTGCCCTGAAGCGCCACCTCAGATAGGAAACAGAGCAGGCAAATGGATAAGAAGCCTTGTCAAGCAGATATGATTCTTTGGTTGCAAAAACAAAACAAAAACAAACCAAAACCCCAACTGTATGTTCATGTTAATATTTTGCACATTTAATAAGAAATGTGTTTTCTTTTTTTAAATACATAGATCTTACTGTCACTGTAATAACTTTAGATTCCATAGTGGTTGATTTTTATTCCCCTCTGGAACTCTCCTTTGCTTATCATGTTCCACCTCCCTCTGAAATCGATGGGCCACAGGAGCCACAAATGATTAGATGGGAAATGAAATCTATGAAGGAGCAGAACTAATGAAGTGCCCTACAACAAGGCTAAGGTGGGAGGAGAATTAGTGGAGGCTCAACAAGCCTGCAACTGTCAGGTGCAAACGTGGGAGAAGAGTGAACCCCTAAGCAGATGCAGCCTGCAGGTGAACTTGATGGCATAGCTATCAGGCCACCATGAGGTCTCTGCATGTTACATTCCTATAAGCTTATAGACTGTACTATTGACATGTAGATACAAATACACGCACCTGTGCACCTTAGACATTTTTGTACTTATAATTTACAAGTTGTGAGTACTTACCTAATATTCTCAAAGCTTACCTATAAGACTTTGCCTGGCATCTTTTTATTGTCTGTCTGTAAATTGTGATACAAGGATCTTATTGACAACTGGTGGTAAGACTAGCCTTGTGACTTTACAGAGCACATGGCCACCCTCATATTGTCATTTCCTAAAGTTTAAAAAGGGAGTTTTGCACAGAAATATGTCTCTTGCTTGTTTCCTGAGGCTTTGTCAGGGGCAGCAGCCTTCCATTCCACCCTTGAGCCTGGTACCAAGAAGTAAGAGTCACTGTAAAGCAAATACAAATTTCTACTGAGATGCGGGGGAATATTTTGGTAACATGTGGTGTGCTGGGTCCCCACGGCTGGGTACAGTAGAGGGAAATCTGCTAGTCAATGAATTGACTACAGAGATACCTCATTTTATTGCTTTTGCTTTATTGTGCTTTACAGATATTGCATTTTTTAAAACAAATTGAAGGTTTGTGGAAACCACGCGTCCAGCAAGTCTGTCAGTGACATGTTTCCAACAGCATTTGCTCACTTTGTGTCTCTGTCATATTCTGGTAATTCTCCCAGTATTTCAAAAGCTTTTAAAAATTATATCATTTGTTGTGGTGATCTGTGACAAGGGAGCTTTGACGTTACCATTATAATTGTTTTGGGGTGCCATGGACCCTGTCCACATAAGATGGTGAATTTCACCTGTGGATGCTGTGTGTGCGCTGACTGCCCCAGCGACCGGCCGTTCTCCTGTCCATCTCCCTGTCCTCAGGCCTTTGTGTTCCCTGGACAGTATTCATTTAGGCCCATTAATAACCCTACAATTGTCCCCGAGTGTTCGGATGAAAGGAATAGTCGTCTCTCACTTTAAATCAAAAGCTAGAAATGATTAAACATAATAAGGAAGGCGTGTCAACAGTCGAGACAGGCAATAAACTAGGCCTCTTATGCCAAACTGTCAGCCAACTTGTGAATGCAAAGAAAAAGTTCTTGAAGGAAATTAAAAGTGCTACTCCAGTGAACACACGAATGATAAGAAGGTGAAGCAGTCTTATTACTGATATGGAGAAAGTTCTACTGGTGTGGATAGAATATCAAACCAGCCACAACATTCCCTTAAGTCAAAGCCTAATCCAGAGCAAGCCTCTAACTCTCTCCTATTCTATCGAGGCTGAGATTGATGAGAAAGCTGAAGAAGAAAAGTTTGAAGCTAACAGAGGTTGATTCACAAGGTTTAAGGAAAAAAACAATAACATAAGCGCAAGCTGAAGTGGCCAATGCTGATGTAAAAGCTACAGCGAATTGTCCAGAAGATCTAGCTAAGACAATTAAGAAAGGTGGCTATATTAAACAACAGATGTTCAATGTAGACAAAGCGGCCTTGTATTGGAAAAAGATGCCATCGAAGAATTTCATAGCGAGGGAGGGGATGTCAATGCCCGACATCAAAGCTTCGAAAGACAGGCTGACTCTCTTGTTAGGGGCAAATGCAGCTGGTGACTTTAGGTTGAAGTCAGTGCTCACTTACCATTCTGAAAACCCTAGGGCCCTTAGAGTTTCGCTAAATCTACTCTGCCCGTGCTCCGTAAATGGAACAACAGAGCCCTGATGACAGCACATTTGTTTACAACACGGTTTATTACATATTTGAAGCCCACTGTTGAGGCCTACTGCTCAGAAGATAAGATTCCTTTCAGAATATTACTGCTCATTGACAATGCACCTCCACCGCAAAAAAGTTAGGACTCACTAAAGGCTCAGATGATGGCTAGCATTTTTTAGCAATAAAGTATTTTTAATTATGTACATACATTTTATTTTTAGACATAATGCTATTGCTCACTTCGTAGACTACAGTCTAGTGCATATTATGTACACTGGAAAACCAAAAAACGGGTGTGACCCATTTTATTGTGATATTTCACTTTATTGTGGTCTAGAACTGGACCCACAATATCTCCAAGGTTTGCCTGTATGGAGAAGGGACCATGGCACCCAGACAAATGGGTGATTCCTTCACAATATGGAGGTGACTCATCTTTCTTTCTTTCTTTTTTCTTTTTTTTTTTTTAAATTTTCTCAAAGTTCTTGGCTTGGTTCCAGGCTCATGTTTACTGATTTGGGTGGATTTCATTATTAGCAAAATGGGCCAGTTACATGGTCACCTTATAAACTGTAAGAGGGCATTGACCACTTCCCTCATTCTTTATTTATTCCTCTTTTGAAACTTGTATTACAAGTCCCATCTCCCAGGAAGCCTTCTGACAGGCCCGGGTTGACGCACTGTCTTTTGCAAGTATTCCTGATGCACCTGTTTATTCCTAGAGCCCAGCACCTCCTTCTGTTACTGTGGACTTACTTGCCTTGCTATTGGCCCCATTAGGCCAAAAGCTCTTTAAGAACAGGGAAAAAAAATGCCTCCTTGAGATTTAACCACAGTGCCTAATTTCCCAGCTGGAAAGTTATTTATTAATTGAATAAACTCTTTTTTTTTGGTATACTATAGTTTACTCTTTTGTATGCCATCTTTAAAAAAACTATTAAATTTATTGGGGTGACATTTGTTAATAAAATTATATAGGTTTCAAGTGTACAAGTCTGTAATACATCATCTGTATACTGCATTGTGTACTTACCATTTATTCACGTGTCACCATTTATTCATGGAAATGAGTAAACTCTTTAATTACTTTGGCAGGCAAAAGGAAAAGACTGGATTGTAGTGACTGGGTGAGCCACAAGACAACATGGAGAAGTCCCTGAAAGACTGAGCACTTATTTTATTAACATAATGCATTTTAAAACATCAAATCTGTTTTTTTCTGGATTAAAAAAGTACTTTATAGTATTTTTCCCAGAGTTCCTGGCCCACAACACGGGCATGATGAACTTTTAGGGAGGAACCTTATAGCAGAGTGCAGATGAACTTTCTTTTTGTACGCATGGAAAATGCCCTAGAAAACAATGACTTCGGAAATGGCTGCTGAGTCATGAGAAAAGATGGTTGAAGGCAGCTGTTGCCTAGAAGCTAAGCAACCTGTTTGTGCGTGTGTCTGTGCGTGCGCGTGGGTACCTTTCTTTGACATGGTGGAGACTAGAACCCAAAGCCAGACCTTTCAACAAGATTAAAGAGATGCTCTTAATTGCTATCGATCACGGGTCAACAAATTAAATTGCATCTGCAGCTGCATCTCTGAAAGGTCTAAATGAGAAATGCAGTTAATGGGTCTGGCTGACCCAATGTTGTGATTAATTAAGAAGAGAATGTAACCAAAAAACAAACAAAGGTGAAGAAAAATGTAATGGGAGCAGGGCGGGCATCTTTGGCAATTCAAATCAAAAGGCTCTCCCAGGACTTAATTTGCCATTTATTTCTACATGTCCTGGGAGAAAATGAGAGAGGGTCACGGTGGGTGGCTAAATAACTTTTTTAGAATTTCCAGGAACCTGATCAACAGCAATATAAAAATATAATTGGCATGTTATATTCTGATGGGTCATGGGCAGAAAGAGGTGTTGGAGATGCATAAGCAGTGTGTATCACAATATGCCAATAACTTTTATTTTACTCTGGCGTGAAATGAACATTTGCCACAAATTAGTGAAAAGTTTTGTATTCTCATCATTCCAACCTTTGACTTTCATTTCAAGAACACAATGAACAAATGTATGACCAGTAGGGAACTTTAGTTATTCAAATGGCAATTATTCAAACCAAGATGAAAATAGAATTGGCAAATACTAACAGACTGAGCAACCCCGGATGCACACATATTTGAGGTTGATCCTAAATCCTTGATTTATGCCAGCATCTCCAGAATAGTCTCAAATGAGATTACATGCCAACTCCAACGAAAATAATGGGTTGCTCTTAGCATCAACATCCTCCTAATCATCTGAACTGGAAATGTTGGCTCCTTTAATGTTTGAATTCCCATTTGATTTCCCGCGAAGTCCCGTTGCCCCAGCTGGTTGTTTTGGGTCTCACCAGTAGAGGATCAAGTCCGTACCATTTTCTCCAGAACTCTTGTAACAGCCTCTCATTAGAGTCCTCACCTCTGTATCCCAGACCCCAATCTGCCACTCTAGTATCAGAGTTGCTATTCCAAGACACAAACATGGCCATCTCAGTCTCTTTTTAATGTTAATTAATTTACAGTATCTAAAAATCACATCCAATTTCCTCAGCATGATCTTCCAGGGCCTAACAATGGGCTTTCTTCTTGGACTCATCTCTTACTGTATCTAACCCCCACCTCCAACCTCACACTCATAGGACAGTGGACTGCTGGTCACACCACAGACACACTGTTCATTTTCCTCTGTAATACAGTCTTATTCCCTAACTACCTGCCCAACTTGTTCCCAATCTACAAAGTCTAAATGTAGGGTTATCTTATCCATGAGGTCTCTCTCTCTCTCTTTTTTTTAAAGATTTTATTTATTTATTTTTAGAGAGGGGAAGGGAGGGAGAAGGAGAGAGAGAGAAACATCAATGTGTGGTTGCCTCTCATGTGGTCCCCACTGGGGACCTGGCCCGCAACCCAGGCATGTGCCCTGACTGGGAATCGAACCTGCAATGCTTTGTTCACAGCCCGCGCTCAATCCACTGAGCTACGCCAGCCAGGGTGAGGTCTCTCTTATAATACCACCATTCTTAAGAACAGCCAACATAAAACAAGCTCTTTTTATATCCCAAGTTGTATTCTAAGCTATTTTGGGGGCAGTGTTCTGTTTAAGACTTAAAATTTCTCAACAATAAAGAGCTGGTTTTGCTTTTTTCTACTGGGAAAAATTATAAAATATCTCTGAATCTCAGTGCTCCAGCCTGTAAAATGGGAATGCCAATTTATAATTTCATAGTGGTTATGAAGATGGTTGAACTAATAAATATGTATCATTGTCTCGTGCAAAGTAGCCAATACAGTACAGTGTCTGACACACAGAAGGGGCTTAAGAAATGGTAGCCAGGGTTCATGTCCAAATTCTTCCCCAACTCCACCCACCTCACATAGCTATTTATTTGGAGAGTTTTAAAAGTCAAACTTAATTCTAAAAGCATAGCTTTTAAAAAGTGCCCCTACTCAAAGCAAGATAGCAATGTAAGTACTCGGATTAATTACATTGGAATTTGGGCTTCAAAGAACAACAAGGTCAAGATTTTTGTTAAAAAGAAAGTTATTGCCTGATTCCCATCCATTCATTGCTCCCACCCATCATCCTTTAAAAAAGTTCTGGGGAGACAAGAGGTAATGCGTGAAACAAGATGAGCCATGAGTTAATTATTGAGGCTGAGTTATATTGTATTGGGTTCATTATACTATTCTTTAAAAAAAAAAAGGAGGGCTTACATTGTACCATATAAAATGTGTTGCCTGATATATATATATCTGGGTTTGGGGCTCCCTTATAAGACCTAATAAACAGTTTTGACAGAAATAAGATGTTCAGCACTAACCTAGCATTTAAAGAAAGTTGTGGAATCACACTTATTTATCATATTTGCCATGTATAATGCACTCCAAGTGTAACACACACCCACGGTTTTGGCCCAACCTTTCAGGAAAAAAGTCTTCCATCTTAATTTTTTAATTCAATTATTTATTTATTTATATTTAGAAACAAACCCAATTATAGTATTCTGGGGCATTATTTTGTATGTGGATATTGTTATTGCTTTCTAGAGTTACACTTTTAACACATAAGCATAAATAAAAATGAGAAGCACTTATATAGATACAGAATTAGTACTACCTATGTGTAATGCTCATCCTTATTTTTCCCTAAAAAATCTGGGCAAAAGAAGTGCACACTGTACATGACGAAATAGATAAACGACTTAAGGAAGAAGCTAGACCCAGGGACACCCTTAGGTGATTTTCCCGGGAAGTTATTTCCTCTACAAAGTAGACTCTCTGTCATTCTCTGGAATTTTTAAAATCAAAATTGTAAATTAGCTTTTATTAACTGTAGCTTCCCTTCTGCTCACATGCTTTAGTAATAAAAAATCAAAAACATGTCTAACCTGTCTTCTTCCCCCATCACTCTCTGGTTCTTTAATACATAAAATATTTATTTGCTTTTCTGACTTAAAAAAACAGCCATCAAGTCATTACCACAATGGAACGTATTTGGAATGTAAAATGTTAAATCCTTAAGATTAAATAAAAGAAATCCCTTTAACTCAATTCATTTAACTCCTACTCTGTGAAAGGCACAAAGGCACTGGTTGTGTCTCGTTCGTCAAGGAAACAACGTGCCTTCTAGATGTGGACAGTTGATCACGGAGGACCAAGTGGGCTCACTGATAAGACTATCACCTCGATTCAAGGTATAAATCCCTTACAAATGTGGGAAGAAAGTACAGGTGAGGCTGCTCAGAGACAACATTTGTCTTTACAAAAGAGTAATAGTACCAACATAAACCCTCAAATAACCACAAGTCCAGGGCTATCATAGTTCATAGCTTTCTCTCCTATGCTTTGAAGTGCTCTCCCATGAAACTTGAATTAGAAATGAACTGTAAACAATCCTTTGCAGGGGACACAGAGAGCAGAGAATTGGACACATGGGAAATTTGAAAGGAAAAACGTGTAATCTCGTTTTAGGAAAATGTTGATGGAGTGGAGGTGTGGATACGTGTGTGGGGACTCCACGCTGATGTTTCCTCAGTGGCTGGCTTTTTCTTTCTTCCTCCAATAGTGCAGAAGATGACGGTAATTTATAAGCTATTGTTCTGTTTTACTCTTTATGAGGCAGTATATGTGTGTCTCAAAGAGAAGAAAAATAACAGTTTGCTGTTACTCCCAGAGGAAAGCTGACATACAAATAAGAAGCAGCATCCCTGGAGGCTGGTTGTCCACAAGGGTTCCTGCTCTGGGCTCTTTTTTGCCCCTTGAAGGTCAATTGGTAGAACATTTCTTGCCTGCTGCCTGTCTTGTTCAGCATCTGGAAAGGAGTTTAACATGGAGCTCTAAAAGAGCCATTATCCCATCACAAACCCTCCAATAACAACAAAGCCAGGGGTCTGGCAGAATTCACAGCTGCCAGTCAGCAGGGTTCAAACCCTACTTTGGGCTTAGGTGGCCCTACAGCCAAATGCAGTGTTGTGGGTGGTTTTGGATCATGCACATACCCCTGCTTCTCATATTTTAGAAAGTTGAAGAAATTTGAATATGGATTGGAGAGGAGATGCTATTAAGGAATTCTTAATTTTTTTAGGTTTTGGTAATATAGCATATGGCTTTGTAAGAAACTATCCCTTTTTAAAGAGATGATTACTGCAAGATATAGGGTTGAAACTGCATAATGCTTGTTTGATATTTGATTTCAAATCTTCAAAGGAAAAGAAGAATAGATGAAGCATTATGCAAAATCTCAATAACTGTTAAATCTGAGCAATGGGTCAATGGGGGTTCCTTATCCTCTTTTCTTGACTCGTGTGTGTGTTGGAAACTTTTATAATACAAAATTCCTGCTTCACCACTGCCTATCTTAGGACCTTGGACACATTAACCTGTTTGTGTTTTGCTTTCCTCAACAGCAAAGCAGAGATTTTGAGAAAGAGTCCCTCCCTTGTAGGTGTGCTGTGTGGCATTAGCAAGACCCTGTGGATTCAGGGCACAGCTCAGGGCCTGCCACAGAGCAAGCACTCAATAATTACAGAGTATCATCAGCATTGTGTATGGACTCGGGTCAGGAAAAATATTTTCCTGGCACGCTCTCACTGCTGCTTTATTTGAGCATCCTCTCTGACCCCCAAGGCAGCCTTGCCTTACACCATGAAAAATGAAAATGCACACAGGCAAATGCTAAAGCTCACACTTCATTCTAATGGAATATAATGCTAATGATACATGTACTTTCAGATGACAGAAGTCACTGAGAATTAGTCATTAAAAGATGGGGGTAGGGAAAAGGGAGAGAGAGATTCAGTAAGGAAAATAGACCACGAACAATGCTTGCTGGTTAACACACTTTATATTTAACAAAATAATTTTTTAATAATATATTCTTTACACATCAAATATTGTTGCTAGAATCCCCTTTTTACAGTTTAGTGTTTAGGTTTTTATTTTTTCTCACTAGTTTTCAGGCACACCATTTTTCAAAGATTTTAGAAACTGAATCTTTTTTTTTTTCTAGACAGGCGTCAGCTGACAAACAGGCTGTTGATCCCTTATTTAAGCATAGCCGTGGTTAAAGCCGAGAACCAAAGGTGGTGTGGAGGAGGAACACGAGGACAGAGGTGACAGTGTGGTGACAGGCAGAGCCTTCAGAGGAAAAAAAAGACAACGGATGAGACCACGACTCTGTCGTTCAGAGTTTGGAAAGGATTCCTCGATGACCCGGGTAGAAGGAAGTTGCCAGTTTGTATGGTTCGTGTGAAATTGTCACAGTATAGGTTCATCTCTCCCTAAAAGGGGAAAGATGTCAGTGCCACAGAGTCTTAAAGGAAACTGCTGACAGTGAAACTGAGAGAGAAAAAAAACACAAATCCAACAACAACGATAAAAAACAAATCCCTTTCTCTGGCTGGTCACAGAGGCCTCCGAGCAGCCTTCACGCTGCGGACTCTCCGAAGAGAGTCTATCTGGATGGACACTGTACTTCATTCTCATAGTTAATTCTTACCACGACTATCACAGCGCCAAGACTTCGATGCAGAATCCCAGCACTCTGGCTTCCCTGTGGCACCCACTCTCTCTATTTTCTAAAAAGGACATAGTAGCTCCTTAATAATACATAGGATACTATGCTACACGGCTCCATTAATGATGCTTTCTGGGTTTCCAACCTTATTCCTGTCATTTTTTAATTTTTATTATTTCTTTCCAAGAGTGTGGCTTTTTGAAGCTGGAAGCAGACAACCTCAGGGCAAAGCAAGCTCTGTAATACATCTCTGTCTAGACACCAGCTGAAGTATGGAATGCCTTGACTGTGGAGTGCAGGAATAAATCATGCAGAGTTGTTCATGAATGATTCATGACTGTCTATATGACGTATCCATGGTGGCAACTGAAAGGCACCGACCTTACTGTGAATTGGTGTTCTAGGGGAAGGCGGCTTGGTGTTCTTCCTTGCATGGCGCTGGCATGGCTATTTGTATCATAACACAAGCTCAGTGTGTGTGAGAAGTGTCGGGTCCAACTCGTCAACACGCTAATTGGGGTGACAACTCTTTCTTGAAGAAAGGAGGTGCTTCCAGGGACGAGAGATTGACAATTTTGAATGAAAATCCAGTTGATGAGACCCAAGAACTATGTGTCCTGAGGGTGGACCTATGGCATAGAACGTCGCTCTTTTTGGAGGAGACTGAGCCCTCCCCCTCGGAGCTGCTGATTGTGCATGTCCCAAAGGGCTCAGAGGCTCCCCACCCACAGGCTCAGCCAGAGCTTCCTGGTATATTCCCTGGCAGAGACTGCTCTAGACTGATTATTCTAGACCAGTGCTTCTCAACCAGGTGATATCTATCCACTCCCCCATCTCTCAGGGACATTTGGAATGTCTAGAGACTTTCTGTGGTTACTACTAGGGTGTTGCTATTGGCATTTAGTGAATAGAGGTCAAGAATCCTGCGAAACATCCTAAAAGTACACAGAACAGCCCTCCAACAGTGAATTGTCTGGCCCCAAATGTCCATAGCACTGAGGTTGGGAAACCTTGTTCTAGAATGTGGCACTCCACAGGAGTTATGGCAAAGCTCAGGGTGGGTGGGAGCAGAAAAGGAAAGAACAATGATAATGAAGACAACCTTAAAGTTTCCTCAAGGACCTTACCAGATCTTGACAGGAAAGCAGAATAAGCAACTAACTATGCCATGTGGTTTCAGAATTGCTAAATTTGCACTTGACTCGAGGTGGCATCATATACCCTGTGTACTTTATTGTTTTCTGTTACTATACTAGCAGCATTACCAGGGCAACCTTGAGACTCTTCAAAGGTTCACTTTAATTGGTCAGTATCTAATATATACATTTTTAAAAATGTTCAACAAATGGAATTGTATTGTGCAAGACTCACTCTACCCTAATCTTTGATTTAAGTCAGCACTTGAGGTGGAAAGAGTGTCCTGAATCGTGTTTTAGACATAGGGCTGAGTGGTCGTTACTCTAACATGGCAATCGTGGTCCTGAACCATAAACACTGCCTGTGTGTCCTACTGGCTTTGAACTCAAAAGCCAGTAGTGTTCAGAAGGATTCAGATTCACAGTGTGGCTACTCACCCTGGTTCTGGTGTGTATAGTGCCAGCTGACAGTGGGTTTAGAGTGTGTTTAGTTACCAGCTGAACTCAAATTCAGCATCATGAGAAAGTTTAGTGATTAATGCTACAATTTTGAATACCTGTCTCCTTTGGATTCTTTAGTCCCGTTCATGGTGTACTTCACATACTAGTTTTTGATTGGCAGTTTCAAGGTTTTGCAGATGAAATCTATGGTTTGTAAGAATGAAATTGGGAGTCCCCAAACAATGCACCGAGCACCAGGTCCCTGCCTTGCCCAGCAGTGGGTCCACTTGTGTGCGCTTCTCTTTTCTCCGTCTACGGGGCATGAGTCACTCGAGGGGAGCGATTGGTTGGTTGGATGCGTTTGGTTTTCCTGGTCAGGCAGGGTCCTCATCCTGACATTTCTTTACCAAAGCTTGTTTGACACAACTCAAAACTTTACTGTGTGGTGAAATCTGGCCCCTTAGACTCTGAATGGGAAAAAGAAATGCTACGAGAGAAAAATGCCACGTGTGACGAACAGGAGAGTAAAAATGAATGAACTCGGCAGATGGTGAGCTGGCAGGCTAGAGGTGTCACCGGAGAAGGAGCCGGGACAAGGCTGTTAGCTTTGTTTTTGTTCCAGAAATCCAGTTGTCAAGTCACCATCGAGCATGGAAATTACAAAAGCGGTTTCGGTAGCTATATACTATATATATTTTATATAGCAAGAGAGAAAGAGAAAAATTTCCTCTTAGTAAAATATTCACTTTTGTCAACCCTAAAAGGTTTTGCTGGTGACCCTGTTGTAGCTGGCGGGAGTTTGTTTGTTTGTCCTGTTTTGTTTTAAACGTGTGCAGAGTCGAAGCCATAGCGTCCTCTCCTAAGAGCCCGTCCACAGTGGGGAATTTGCTCTACACAATCTGCTTGCCTTGGCATTCGCGTTTCGAACACTGAGCCGGCTTCCACCAGTCCCCGTTGTGACAGTGACAGATGTTACATTCATCCACTTTCACTTCAATGCCAGCCGGAATTATCGTTGTTCCTGCAAAGCAGTTTGGACCTGGAACACACACATACGTTGGTTATTTGATTGAATCTGAGAGGCACCCTCTCTCTCCCCTACCCCACCCCGGTTAAAGAAATCCAACCCCCATACCATGAATCAGGAGGGCAGACTACGCTTAACAGTTTATCATGAAAGGATTTTCTAGCCATCTCCTTTAAATGAAAACTTCCAACTCTGACTATCTGTCGCCTACGTCCAGTATTCCCCGTGTATAGTATGCATTAAAAAAAAGATTCCATGCTCAGAAAATATCATTGTCTGTTACTGAGTACGTGTGATTTTCTAAAGTAAGCTTTTATGGGTTAAACGCTATTTGCTTTTGGCTTTGGGGTGTAAAGGCTGCCAAAGTGTCCTCTGAAACTGGAGTGGGGGTCTAGCGAGGTCTGCCTCAGATGATGGTACCCCGTGGGCTGTTCTCTGGCTTCCTGTGGTGGGTATGAAATGATGAACTCACTTACTCCCCAGTTTCAGCATCTCCCTAAGCCCGGTTCCTGGAATCCCCAGCTTGTTTCTTGATAATAATGAATAATTCATGACCAGATGATTTATTCATGTCCCAAACAAGCTTTGTTAGAGGTTCATTTGATTTTTATAAATGGAATTCCTTTACTCTGTTGGCTATCTGTTTTGTTTTTTTTAAAGAATGACCCAAATGATTGGCTTTTGAAAGTCAACCAGAATTTTATTTTACTTTTTCAGATTCAGAAACTCTTTACTGAAAATGTCACTTGCTCACCGTAGATGGACGTCTGTAAAATTCGCCAGTCTCAGTTTTTCACTTCTTGTCTTTCTCTCCTTTCTCTGACTTTCCCTTCACTTGTTTTTTCTAACCCTCCCTGTGTACAAGTGCCAGTGTTCCATGTGGGCGATACTATTTCTCAGATTCAAATGGAATAAAAATTGCTTCCGCGGGTGCACTGGATTATAGCGGGGCAGTGCAGATCGCTGTTTGAAATAATTTGATATGTCTCTGAAGTACATAGTAGGATAAAGAGAGGGAACACAGAGCCGTGTCTGGCAGTGATTTATTGACCCGCGTTACTGGCCACGTGCCACAACCACTGGGACATAACATGGCAGCGTACATCGATATCGGTGCCCCACTTTCCCTCTCTTACCCCTTGGTAAGAGTTTACGAGACTGTATTTACTCTCAAATAAATAACACGGCCAATTTGTAGTCTACTTCCTAACTGGAACCTTGCTTTTATAAAAATGATAACTACTAAGTAACAAGGTCTACTTATCAAATGTAAAACTATTTAATACATTATAGCTTTCACCACCCATTGTTTTAGAACTCCCAGGCCTTAGCTGTGCATGCACTTCCCAGGGGTGTTCATGTACCTACGACTTTCCTTCACTCTACTGAACAAACAGCCTAGACATTTGCCTGGACACAGAGAACTAGTAAAATTAGGAAAGGTATAATATTTCAAGGCTGACAATTAAACAGCTAGTGAACTTCTACTTTTACCCAGCAGGCGACTTCTTATGATGCTGTGGTTATAGGCCCCCGGCCATCTGAACTATTGATTATTTAAGGATCACTATATCAATTTCATAAGTCTTAGGATTTAGACATTGTTTGAGAGATTCAACTACCTTTGGGACTATTCTTCCCTGGGAAAAGGCCACACCAAATAGCAAAGTTGTTCTGTTACCAGAACTGAGGGAGTCTTTGGAGAACTTGGCAAGGAGGCATTTCCAGAAGGTAGCTGCTTCTCCCATGGCTGTTCTTGACAGACCTCTCTCGGAGCAGCCAGGTCTAGGTCGGACCTGGCCAGAGCCAAACTCAGAAATCGCACCGGGTGATGACTACCACCTGTTATTCTGCAGTCAACCCAGACAGGGTGGCTGTTTCTCTCTCTTCACCTCTCCACTTCCAACCAATACTCTTTACCCCAATTGTATACTTTTTTAATTTTCCAGGTACGAGATGAAAAAACCATCTCTAAACAGTGGTTTCAAATCAAAGAGTTCCCTTAAAAAGGCAGAATATTATTCAGCAAATGTGCTCCCAGCTCCTTGAAACGATTTGGAAATTTGTCAGAAGAATCTTAACTGCCTGTGAATGGGTAGAGGAACATCGCTGGCTCACAGGGGTCAGGCTCATCTCATTGGTAAAAAAGGAGCTCTGACAAGTCGTCACACATGTCTTGAGGAGTTATTTTTGCTAGGGTTCTGGTTTTCATAGGCCCTTTCGGCCTATGTCAGTGCCATACTCTGATCAGTATGTATTTGATCAGCCTCAATACATCATTTCTTAAGTGTCATTTAGAATTTGCTGCACTCAGCTCAGGAAATATTAATTTATATTGATTGACAGAATGCAAAGAAAGATTCTTTGCACTTTGCTAGGACTGACCATCAAAGGCACTGCCTGTGAATGACACGGTGACTTCTCTGCGGTCTCCTTGGCAGTCAGAGAGGTATTTTACAGAATCAAAAGATCCTGCTTGATCTCATTAACAGTGATTTTTACTTAGCACCCTTCTGAAAATTTCAGGCATAGCTCAAACCAGCCTAGAGTTTGCTGTTAATAGTCTGATCTGCATACAAGTAATTTAGATAATTCTCAGACATAATGGTTGGCACAGTGTAGAGACTGTTTTGGTTTTGGCCTGTCCTTCTTAATAGTGGTGGCAGTAAATGCTAATTTTCTTTGAGCATGTGAGAATTCTACATGAATTCCTTACACAAGAAATCTACCATTCTGTCTGTTCTCTTCCTTTTATTTGGGAGCTGCTTGTCTTTTGTCTTGGTTTATGTGAAAGAATAAGATGCTTTGAAGAGTGAACTCAATAGCAAAAGCAACGTATTTTAATGCAGAAGACTTGGAGAGACTCCAGAGGGTAGCAGTGAAAATGATTAAACTGAAGGCTGGCAAATAGGACCTCTGAGAAAAGGTTAAAGGGATTGGAATTATTTAATCTAGAAAGAGAAGACAGAGGAATAACTCAATAACTCTCGGGGAATGAAGGCTTATTAGGTGAAAAATGGTGACCAACTGTTCTTTCTTTCTTCTGACGGCTAGCATAAGAGAAAATGGAGACACATTGATTGCCAAGGAATTGTAAACATGCCGAAATTGCTCAGAGAACTGAGAATTGAGTGTGGCAGAGCTCCCAACAGTGTGGGGAGATCTTCTTTCTTAGAGATCTTTAGGAACACGGGATGTCTCATCTGTCAGGTATGATTTAAATCATTAGCTCCTTGAAAACAGGAACTGAATATCATTTCTTATGGTCCAGACCGAACACTGTGTTCAGCAAATATTAAAAACTCAGTATATGTTTGTTTAACTGAATGACATAGGATGAACAAACCAGCTCTATGTTGGAAGCAAAATTTTGTGAACTTCTAGATCAGGCCTCACACACACAGACAGCAGACCTAGCCCTAGTAATATAGGCATAGACATTGATTAACGAAGGGAACCACAGAGGGATAATTTCTTGAGCACTTACTTCATGCCAGGAGTTTGTCTCATTTAATCTTTCCAATAAACCATGTAAGGTCCATATTTGCATCCTCAGCCCCCTGAGCCTCAGAGATGGAAAATGACTTGTGTGAAATCAGGTATCTAGTAAGTGACATCAATGGAATATGAAGTCAAACCTCCCTGACCTATTGGAATCCACACTCCCTTCTTTACCCAGATCCTGAGTTTCTGTTTAGAATTTGTAAGTCCACTTGGCTTTTGTTTGAGGATGCATACTGAGGTCAGAAATGGGATGGCTAAGGAAGACGTGAGACTGTTTTTCTGTGGATCTGTATCAGATCTACTGGCTTTAGATTGCATATCCAGAAAACATAACTTACCTAACAACGAAAAGGGAGTTACAGTGGAGAAGATGCTTGCGGTAAGGGACTTTGGCCTTTTGCAGGCAGCAGTTCCCGCTGGTTGTGAATGAAAGGAAACTGCTCCTCTGGAGACCTGGTGTAAGTTGTGGTTCTACAATTAATTATAAATGTGACTTTAGGCAAGCACTCTGTAACCTGAATACAAATGGGGGACCATATTGTCTAGTCTCAGAAAAGATTCATATTTTTGAAAATGCATTACAATGGGAACTGCAGCTTAAATCTTTACTGGGAGTTGGAGCAAGAGGGGAGAGAGGGAAAAGCAGTCTAGGAATTCTCATACATAAAAATTGTTTTTCCCATGAAACATGAATAATTTTCCCTGTTATCAGAGCACTTACTTTTCACACCTATAAAATAAAAACTGGTTTGCAGACATTTTTTCCACAATAGAAATCATTCAAAATCTTATAAGGAAGACCAATCTGGCCAGGTAGCTGTGGGAGCCTGGAGCACTGCCTTATCAGCAATAGTTTTTCCTGTCTTTCCACTTCAGCCTCACAAAAGCAGCCCATAAAGCATCTACACAGAATATCTAGCAATCAGGGAAAAGGCACTTGGAATGATCTCCTCCAGGTTCAAGAACCTAAGAAAATAGGAGAGAATAGAAAGGAGTCTGTCATATTTGTGTTGTGAGAACTGAGCAGATTCAACTCACCCACTGAAATTGTCTTTTTTGATAAACCCTAACATTTTCTGCATAAGTGGATGCATTGAAACTATATGGAAAAGGAAGTCTGTAGCTAATCTGATCTCACATCCTATAGATGTAGGCTTGCTTATGATGTTAAACATCATATCAGTTGCATGAAGATGCAAATATGTAACAGGGAATCAGTGCTCTGAAGGGCAGAATCAGAGAGCTGTGGAAGGTTGTAACAGAGAACTCGATCTGGGCTGTGGGTAAATGGAAAGATTTGGGGTGTGTTAAAGATTTCTATTATTATTCTTAAGGCCATGGGAAACTATTGAAGTATTTTAGGTAGGTCAGTGTGTGTGTGTGTGTGTGTATGTGTGTGTGTGAATGTGTGTACAATCGCAAAGTAAAGGCATTGATTACATGAAGTGCATTGTGTCACTATGTGATTAGTCCACAGAGCACCCAAGGTCAGACTAGATATGACATCTTGATGGACGCAGGTCCTTCGAGATTACAGACATAGACAAGAGCCTTCACAGGCCCTGCTGCTGTTTGGTAGTAAAAACACATTTCTTTCTCCTTTGCTTTGAGGTATTAAAAATACCTGCTAAGGTGCAGGGGTAATTCTAGATTAGTGTCTATTATTAATACATCGGCTTGAATTAATTGATTATATTATGCCTATAGAAAGTAAGTTCCTAGGGGAAACAAGGCCCAGGAAATATATAATTTGATCTGAGTTAAGGGGAAGGAAAATCACTGGAGGGGGAAGATCATTTGTAAAAGAAAAAGGACTTATTTGGAGTCCACTAGGGAATCAGGATCATGTGCAATCTGATGGAGATTCTACTGGGCATGTTGGGGAAGAGGAGGATTTTATCAGTCAAACAACAAAACAATCCTGGACAAAGGGCACAAATTAGAGGAAGTTTTATCTAGAGATAATCCAGAATAGCCAAGAGAACCACGCTTGGAGCATAATACAATCAAGAGCAAGGACCAAAATAATGCCACGGATTTGATCCAGTGAAAGCACACCTTGGGTGCAGATATAGCAGCTTGCCCCATTGACATCATCAACCCAGGACCCTGGACGCTGCTGCCAGAACCATAGGCATAGCTCCCTTTCTTACCAGTGCAGTCTTGTTAGAATAAAGACTGTCTTGGCCTGTGCTTTCTGAAATTACTAGCTTTCAATTTAAAGTGTGCAGAAGGTAAGCCCAATGACAAAGCCTAGTTAAATATCTGTACCCTAGCTGCAAGGGAAGCTGGGACATGAATATCTGGCATTTGTAGCTTCTCTAGGGAGAGATGGGCTTTCTTTATATGTGGAGAGTTCCCAAATCATAGGAAGAGAACAATTTATTTCTAATTCTAAGAGGGATGGGGAGAGGGATCAATTTGGGAAACTTTATCTGCTTTGATTATTTTTCCCCCTGGGGCAGGCTGCCAGTATGCTTGTCTTGAATATTTATGCACTCAGAACAAGACTTCTCTAAGTACATGAGTGATACAGCTATTAATGACAGAGAAAAACTCATAGACACAGACAACAACATGGTGATTACCAGAGGGAAGGGGTGTAGGGTGAGGTAGAAGAGGGTAAAGGGGGGATAAGTGGTGATGGAAGGAGACTTGACTTGGTGTGGTGAACACACAATGCAATATGCAGATGATGTATTATAGCATTCAATACCTGAAACCTATCTATAGTTTTCTGTGTATAATGTGCACTCTTCCTCCCAAATTTTTGAGGGAAAAATAAGGATGGGTATTATACATGGGTATAATGATTGCATGTCATGGGTATAACAATGTGTATAGCCAAGTGCTGGAAGCAGCCTAAGAGTCCATCAGTAAATGAGTGGATCAAAAAACTATGGTACATTTACACAATGGAATGCTACCCAGCAGAAAGAAAGAAGGAGCTTCTATCCTTCACTACAGCATGGATGGAACTGGAGAGCATTATATTAAGTGAAATAAGCCAGACAGTGAAAAACAAACACCATATGATCTCACCTATAAGTGGAATCTAATCAACAAAACAAACAAGCAAGCAAAATAGAATCAGAGACATTGAAATAAAGAACAAACTGACAGTAACCAAAGGGGAGGGGGGAGAAAGATAATGAGGGAAAAATAGGGGAAAGGTCATCAAGAACATGTATAAAGGACACATGGACAAAGCCAAATGGTGTAGGATCGAGGGTTGGAAGCGGGGATGGATGGGGAGGGGAAGTAGAGGGGAGAAAATGAAGACAACTATACTTGAACAGCAGTAAATAATGTAAATACAAAGAAAACAAAGTGTGTAATAATCCCATGTATAATGCACACACAAGTGTTGGGTGTGTATTATACATGACAAAATATGGTGATTTAATTAACCAATGTCATCCCATAAATTCAATAAAAAAGAGATTATGCCTTTAGGGAGTTGACATTCTAGGGGTAAATCTGAAAAAAGTCAATTAAACAGGGCTACTTCAAATCATTCTGTGCTATGAAGAAAATAAACAAACAATGTAGTCAAATGCTTAGAGCCAGAGTGGAAAATTCTTTACAGTTTACAGATCACGTTCATATATGTTTTCTTATTTCTTATTCCCCAACATGCTATAAGGTGTTTATCATGAATCCTATTGCACAAATGAGGAAAGTAATGCTGAGATTAAAGGACTGATAAAGGGCAGAGAGGTAAACAACTTCTTTTGTAGGAGAGCTTAAATCTCCACCCTTTATTGGATCCCTGGTTGATTGCTTTCGTTGAGACTCTTCGTTTGTATGTGCTGTTATTCACTCCAAAGTCCGTCATTAGCATGCATTCTCCTGCTCCTGACTACTCAGCTTTCCCCTGCAGGAAGCTTACCTGAAACCCAGATCCAGTTGACAACACCGAATTCAGTGAATACTTTTTGAGTATTTTTAAAGAATTTTCACGCATGACCTTTTCCCCTCCTCGCATGAGCTACTATTTTCTTTGTTTTATAGGTGAGGCAATGGGACATAGAAATGTCAAGTAACTTTCTCAAAGTCACACACTAGTAAGTGATTGAGCTCCAGGATGCACAGCCGCTTTTCTGTGCTTCATTCCAGAAGTCAGTCTTTCTGTGAGCAGGAGCTACTTTTCATTTGCTCCATATTTTAATGGCACCTGGGATGGGTTGGAGGAAAAAGGGTAGAATATTTAAATTCCTGGAATGGGAGTGGGGGAGGGAGAGAGAGAGAGAGAGAGACAGACAGACAGAAAGGGTGAATAGGCAAATAGTAGTGAATGGAAAGGGGCAGGTCTGACTCCCAAGCTCCCACGTGGGGAAGAGAAGTGGGTCCCTGCAACAGCTTTATCCAAGCTCTTCTCTGTAACTGCACAGCAGAATTGCTCCCGAGAAGCAGATATGGCTGAGAAAACAGTGTGATTCCAGTGATCACCTTGGAAGGCAGGCGGACTGGCACTGAGATCTCTCAGTAGGGGATGCCCTGTCCTTGTTGCTTGTTGACCCAGATCCTCTCTCCCGCTGAGCCTCTTCCTTCCCAGAGACTAGGACAGCTGGGCCGGTCACGATCACTTTACAGATGCTTCCAAATTATAAATTGGTATGGCATCCCTGAAAATCCTCTTCTGATAACAACTTCATATTGCTAAATGGTCCCTGTTTGGGCATTGCAGTTTCTGGCCTTGATTTGAATATTTATTATTGATGTGTGGTGTCTTTTAGAAAGTGGTTGTAAATGATCTTCCTGTTGCACAAATGAGGCAGATTCCTATTGTGTAAGACCATAAACATCCCATATTGATTTGGCAGAGCACCTAAATCACTGTCTCAGCAAATAGTAGGCATGTAGGCCTCAGTCTGGGCTTGAGTCAGACTGGATTATATTTTTCCTTTTAACTGATTCTCTGCTCCATGAAGTCCAATAGACATTATTATGCCATGGAAAAGCAAGTAGGCTTTCTGATCAGGTGTACCCATTTCTGAGTATTAAGATCTTGGAGAAAAAATGTTTCTAAACAACTAGTACTTAGAGCTGATTGCAGTAAAAATTGAACTAAGTGACTGAAACCTTCCCAGTAACATGTCCCAATGGCCTTATTAGGCCTGGACAGAGAGAAGTGACAAGGTTTTGACTGCCAAAGGGCGTTTCTGGAGTGGAAATGGAGCGCCCCTCTCTTTCTGCTTTGAGTCACTCGTTGCTCTGTTCCTTTCCAACCATTTTATTAAACCTAAGAACAAAAAGCTTCCTCAGATGAAGGTGGCAAGATTCAGGAAGAATTGTATTCTCTGAGGCTGCCCTAAAGGTTCCTGTTAATCATTTTATTTGAAAATTCAATATTGCTGAACTCCCACACAAATTTCGGTGTGAGGGCTCCAGAGAGTCTCCTGGCCCTTAAGTATGTAAGATTTATAACCCGGTGCTCCAATTAAGTAATGCAAGGGCTGGAGCAGGGAGGCAGGGTGCAGCCAGGCGACACGGCAGAGGGAAAGGCTGGCTGCTCTTTTTATAATTTCAGGCAAATCAGGAGGCTGGGAGAATCTGGCATAATTCACACTCCATGTTAGCTGGCCTTTCGTGTCCGGCCGCCCCTTCAGAAGGGTGTGTGCCATCAGCATATGTTTTGGTCTGCCATTGCATAACACCCTTTTTCTGCTAAGTTTTTGCTGCGAGTGAGGAAACAGTCCCAGCCAAATTTTCCTAGCTGAAATGAGACGGCCTCCATTGTTAGAGCTTCCAGTGGTTTCTAAATCACTTCCCTACTTTTTTCTCAGCAATCGTTAAGGTTGGGAGAACTGGCATTATTGTACCAGTGATACCAGGAAGTGAGGTGCAAGGAGAGGGGAGCTGAGGTGACTTACTACTTCCTTATTGAGTAGTTGAGTCAATTTACTTCTAGGTGAGGAGATTAGGACTCTGACATCCACATTTCAGTCCTGATTCTGCCATTTACTGGAGGTATGATCTCAATGTCCCCAGGCATAAAGTGGGAATTATATTAAAATAATAAGAGTCCTACTTATTAAAATAACCTACTTATGGAAGTTTTGAAGGAGCAAATGAATTAGCATGTGTAAAGCAATTAGAACAGTGCCTGTCACATCCTAACATTCAATAAATGTTAGTTGTTGCTATTTATTATTCTGATTATAGTTATTACCTGAGTTACAATCTGTGCTACTTTGGGGAGGTTATAGAGTCCAGGTACTTTGATTTCTAGTCTAAGTTTGATTTTGTGCATTTTAAAACATCAGTGAAGAAATTAATCTTGTTGATGTCAACTAATATTTTTTGGCAAAGTGAGTGTGCATATACCAGTAAAATCTTCTCTATGTGGATGTTTCCTGTGAACAGAGACAGCATCGTTGGGAAGGGTTCAAGGGAGGTGTGCTGGTCTGAGCCAGTTGTTGACTGTGGAAGCAGATATTAGGAAGATGACTTCAAATGGTTTGCTTGGGCTGCTAATGATAACTGCTTTTGTTTGTTGAAAAGAAAAGGCTCAGATATGGTGGGAGAAAGTCTAATTTAGAGGCTAACAAAGAGATGGCAAGCTAAATAAAAGAGAGAGCAGACAAGATATATATCTATATATCAAAATATCTATCTGAAGGGTTTTTTCTCCCCCAGCGTTTTCTCCCTGCTTGAAAATGTAGGATAAAACCTGAATGCCTGCCAATAACAGACATGTTGAATAAATTATGGTTCCCCACTGCACGGGCTCTACTGTAGCCATTAAAAAAGAATGAATTACAACCTCCTGCTGACTTGCAGGGATTTTTTTGTGAGTTATTATTGAATAAGAAAGGAATTATGCAGAGAAGTGTAGGTATAAGATGATCCTATTTTTATAAAACAAATACAGACAAACTTCTGTGTGTGTGTTTGCATAGGATAACGTGAGGAAGAAGGAAAAATACAACACAAAAACTGTGTTGTTAACACAGATTGTCTTGCTGGAAGGAAAGGTTTGTGATGGGGGAGAATTTGAGTAGAACAAAATGACAGGAGAAAAACAGGTGCATTGCGGCATTTTATATTTTGTTCTTCACATAAAAATGAAGAAAATTCTTATATTGGCACACATTTTAAAATCAATGTGTGCATTTAATGATATAATGGTTTTGTTTTTGTCCTTAAAACGTGTTTTTAAATTGACAATGCATCTGAAAACCAGGCGCATTTTAAACAGAGGAAATGTAGTGAACATCAGAGAGAGACAGACCAAGCAGAGCCATCGGTTCTCCAGGTTCCTAGAGTCCCAGGGCTGCGCTGGCCTTTGCCGTGGCCACTAGCCATATGTGGCTGTGGGGCGCTTGAAAAGTGGCTCATTCCAAGTGAGGTGTGCTGTAAGTGTGAGAAATGCACCTCGATTTCAAAGCCTTGGTAGGCCTTGACCATAAAACATGTAAAATAGCTCACTGATGATTTTTTTATATCAATTACATGTTGGACAAAAATAGTTTTAATAGATTGGGGGAAATCAAATATATTCTTAAAATTAATTTCATCTCTTTCCTTTTTACTTTTTTTCATGGGGCTAATTTAGAAAATTTTATTTTAGAAAATGTAGACATTATCATGGCTCACATGATATTTCTATCAGACAGTGCTGGCCTAGAGGAATTAATGAAAGAATAAAGAGGCATTTGGAGGGACCAAGAGGAAACTAAGTTTTACGTAATTTGTTAGGAAGAAATACTAATGCTGTTAAAAGGGACTGTCTTTAAGATAGGGATTCACAGAGTGTAAGCCCTTCATCAACATTATCAGCATCAGTGGCAACATCTGTGACATGCAAATTCTTCATCCCCATCAAACACCTACTGAATCAGAAAGTCTGGGTATGAGCCCAGCAATCTGGTTTAACAAACATTCAGGTGATTCTGACACAGGCTAAGATAGAAGAACCCCTGCTTTAGGATAAGGTGACTTGGATAAAAACCATATCATTGGAAACTAGGAAGATAGTCTGAGTGTTGGAAGATACCTCAAAATACAGTGAACTTATCCTAAAAGGCAATGAATTTAGCATGCTACAAGAACATAGGCTTTTAGCAATGGGTCGTTCCTGAGGAGAAATTCTGAGCTAGTAAATGGTGGTTAAACAGTTCAATAATTTTCGAGTTTCAGTATCAAGCTCTAAGCTGTCATTATTATGTTTTTTTGATAAGTGTGATTTTACTTACATGACAGCTTTGAGAATCAAAGAGTTGGCATTTGGAACCATTTTGGATGCTTTCATGACCTCACTTTCCAAAAACAAGTTGGTTGTCACTGGAAAGAGTATATATTTACATTTTGGATAGATTCTGGTTAGAAAAGATTGCATGACTCAGTTTTATCTACATTTCATATGAAAAATAAAATGATTTTAAGCAACAAGTTTTCTACTTCTGAAACTAATTTAGTATCATCTTTGAAAACTGCCTATCATGGATGCAAAAATTACCAATCTATTTTATTTCCTTAAAACGATATGCTTGATTGAACACGCAGGAATAAAATCGACATCCTCCCTGGGGAGAGGGGCATGGGGTGGGAGGTACGCTCGTCAGCAGAGTGGGCAGCATGCCCACCACCGCACACATGACACGTTTCATAATGGAGGTGGACCAGAAAACCTTCTAATTTTATTCTCTATATTCAAAGACACAAAATGCTTTGCAACTGGGAAAAAGATGATGGGAAGATTATTTCATTGGTTTATTATTGGAACATTTTATTTTATCTTTGAAACATATGACCAAAGCAGCCTTACTGACATTTCCAGGATTTTCATAGTAATGTACAGGGTGGGGCAAAAGTAGGTTTGTAGTTGTTCATATGAAAAGTAACACAATAATTAATAAATAATAATACAAGAATGAACTGTTTCACATACTCAAAAGTATAAACCTATTTTTGCCTCACCCTGTATTATTAGACATGCCATGGGTAATTAAGTAACAAAACGATGTTTTCTTTAATGTCTATCTAACAACGCCTATAGATAGGTAATAACTATGACACAGAAATGATGACAAAGTTAGTAAAAATAGTCCACAAACTGTATAATAAATCTAGTCTACATGTATTTTTAGTCTACAAATATAATTTTACCAGACTGTCACATTTCCTTCCTGTGTGGATATGGCAAAAGTCAATATCAAATATAAATAATAATGGGATAAAATTTATGAAAAATAAGATAAATCACACACATATTAAGGCAACTTAATCTAGATTAGAAGTCATGGAAGGCCACCTTGAGAAAGTGATGGGTGATAGTGGGAGGGAGGGGGCAAAGAAGCCACATGTGAGGCTTCTACATGCAATAAAAGCTTGGGGCGTAGGGCAGCATTTGAGATACTGCAGAGTAGAGAGTCAGTGGAAGGGGGACCAAAATAAAAGTATGTGGATGTAAGTAGAAGCTAGTGCTTGGCGCTTTGTTAAAACTCTATTTGGGCCCTGGCTGGTGTGGCTCAGTGGGCTGAGCGCTGGCCTGTGAACCCAAAGGTTGCCAGTTCGATTTCCAGAAGCAACAACGGATCGATGTTTCTTTCACACTTTGATGTTTCTCTCGCACATTGATGTTTCTCTCCCTCTCTTTCTCCCTCCTTTCCCCTTTCTCTAAAAAATAAATAAAATCTTTAAAAAAATGTATTTGGGATTTTGGATTCCATCTAAAGAGCAAATGAAACCATGCCATCACCAGACTTACTTTTTAAACAGATTAAACAGGCTTTACTGTAGATAATGAGTTGAATCATAGGCGAGGGCTGTGGTGTAGAAAGCTGACCAATTCAATCAATTCTTGCCTTAGTCCAGGCAAAGAAAATGGTGGGCCAGTCTAGGGTGGTGGCCATGGGAATAGAGAGAAGTGCATGGATGTGAGCACTGTTCAGGAGACAGAATCAATGTGATTTTGTGGTACATGGGATGTGTGGAATAAGAAGATGCCCATCAAGTTTCTGCTTTGAGCAAGTATACAGGACACTTGATAATGCAGTGGGATTTGGGGGAAAGAGTCTGAGGCTGATGTTAGAAATGTTGGATTTGTGCGACCATGAATCATCTAAGTGGAGCTGAATAGAGGCACAGAATTGACTGAGTGCGGAGAAAGAGTTGGGAGTCCCTGCCAAATGAATGGTGACCAAAGCCAGGGGAGTAGATGAGGTTGCCCTGAGCATTTGGTGTATGTAGTGCAGGAAGAAAGAGGGCCTAGGACAGCAGACAGCAGAGTTGGAACCAACTAAGGTGACTAAAAGGATGTCCCCAAAGAGGAAGGAGGAAAAGTAGCAGTGCATGGTATCAGAGAAGCCAAGCAAAGGAAACATTTTGGGTAGGAGCAGTCGCAGCAATGTCCAATGAAGCTGAGATGGCTTATGAGGTGTGGACTGAGATAGGTTTATTGATGATTCACAAGAGCAAGGTTAAAGAAGGTAGAAAAATGAGTAGGTTGTAAGAGGATGTAGGCACGAAGAAAGCCCGGTTGGTAGCTGTATAAGACCAGGGCTGAGGGAGGAAATTTAGGATGGGAGAGAGATTAATGTGTTTAAGTGCTGGTGGGAAAGACTGGGGGAGAGAGAGGTTGATTATGAAAAGGCTGGGTGGGGGGGAACAACAGAGAGAATAGAGTCCCTGAGAAAGCAAAACAGAATGGAAATCTGTGTTCTGAGATAGAAGACGGGAACATTCTCTATTGTAATAGACAATAGGAAGCTAAAGGGGTTTTTGTCTGATAATTCTAGCAACTCTGGGAAGAAGGAGGGGCACTAATAGGCTGAGAGTGAAGGTAGAAGATGAAGTCATTCAAGAGAATGAAAAAGACAGATGACTGGGGAAACCCAATAAAATGGTTGAACAGGGTAAAGATCCAGGTGAGGACGGTGACTATACTTTGTGACAGTACCAATTTGATTGCACATGTGATCCTTCCCACTGGAGCTCAGCAATATTACGAGTGCCAAGGAAGTCATCACTTAATAACAGTGTGACCTCAGGCAAGTCACGCATTCTATCTCCAGTTCCTCATATGTAAACTGGGGACAATAAGAGTACCCACCCGACATGATTGTTGGGATTATTCATGCAGTTAATACTCAGGACAGTTCTGAGAACAGTTAGCATATGGTATATGCTCTGCAAGTATCAGCTTTGGGGTTTTGGCAGGCATGGAGTGATAGGAGCAAAGGGATGGGAGATATTAACAAGAGAGTCGTTGAAACTGTAGACTGAGGAGCTGAACGGCAGAACAAGGGAAGTGAAGTCCTTGAGTTTAGAAATCACCTGATGATTTTTTATTTACTGAAAGTCCTCCTGGTATGGATTCCTGGCCTAAGACTATGGTATGCTAGTTTTATTGATAGAATTAAAGTGTTGATGAAAAAAAGTAATATTATCTAAATTCTCTCATTCTAGTTCCTATTCTGTCCTTTGGTTGTGGTCCGATACGTAAGAAATTTACTTTAAAAAGTTGTGAGGTATGTGTGTGTGTGTGTTAACTTTAGCCAGCAGCGGATCCTGTGTGTGACACCACATGTTCTGAATTCTTATGAAATGGGAGAGTTCTAAAATGAGAAAAAAATTATAACAAGCAATATTAAGGGAATCCCCTCAAGTTAAGGCAATTTCATTTAAAGACTGTAAATTTGCCAACTGTTTATGTTCTTTTCCTTGAGGTCCTTGATGCAATTTAAACCAGAAAAACAATTGGTTTGGCCCAAGCTTGAATTGCTATAGAATAAACAATCTCCAAAACTGAACTTTAAAAGGAACGTTCTGCATTGCTGATGTGCTGAGACACTCAGAGGTACTATTTTGTTTCTGGGAATACATTTTTATATGGTCATTCAGATTGAAGTTTTATATGGTGAAAATATGACATTGAGATCTCTGAAAATAGGAAAATAGTTTCATGCACTAACAAGCAAGTAAATAAAGTACAATTATAGACTAGGACCTAGTCCTGTGGGAGTCTGAGAATCTGGAGTTTATTCTTGCCTGTCACAAGTGATTTTCCCTTAAAATTAGAGGAAACACCAAGAGGTGGGCAGGGTGGAGAAAAGGGAGACCAGGGTAATTGTTCTTAGGTGCAAATACTGCCACTCTTATCTCAAAGATATTCCCAAATTTGCTGTCTTCCCAGGAATTGCCAGTGGACAGATGTCAATTATTAAGCATAACTTATTTATTCATTTGTTTTAAAGCATTTATCGAAGACTTCCTATGTACCAGAGACTGTGCAAATCACCAGGAATACCATGATAACAAGACATATTTTCAGCATTCAATGGGCTTATCCTCTGGCAGAAAGAGGCAAGTCCAAAGTTAGAAACAGGATTTGATAGGAGAGTGTAGGAGGTGATCTGATCAAAACTGAGAGGAGGAAATCTTGCTGGAGCACATGAGAACTGAGTAGATCTTGTGGGGTGAACAGGAACTGTTTTGGAGATAGTGGTGCATGGAAAGTTAGGGGCATGAGAGAAGGAGGGGTTATGGCCCATTGGAAAAAAATATAAGGCATTTTATGTGGCTGGACCTTAGGGTCCCAATAGGAGTATAGGGAGTTTAACCTGGAAGTGGAGGAGGGGCAGTGGCCAGGTTCTGAAAGACCTTATCAGTTATACTAAATAGCATAGACTTGGCAGTCATAGCATTTGGGGGGAAATTAAAGGCTTTTAAATGATGGGAGTGGTATAGTCATATTTGTGCTTTAGCTGGATCACTACTGGCTTCTGTGTGGGGTGCGAAGTCCCTCAGTCTGGAGGGAGGGAGAATAGTAATTGCTCCAGAAAATGAATGGGAAAGGCCCACATAGAAATAGTGGCAGTAGGAATGGAGAAGAGGGGACAAGCTGGGGTAATGTGAAAGGGAGTGGAGTTGATGTAAGTGGTCTGGAACGAGGGAGGAAATAAAATGATGTCTGTATGTCTTGCTTTTTTAGTGGGCAGCAGGTAGTTTCTTTCGTGGAGAGGAGAAATATAGGATAGGCAAGTTTAGGGAAAGGTCCAGAGTGAGTTTTAAATGGCTTTGGCTTGTAACCAGTGGAAAGCTTAAACTAAGTAGTTAGAACAGTTGAGACCTCAAGGGAGAGATCTGCACAGGAAGCATCAATTTAGAAGTCTTCCGGGTATAGATGGTTATTGAATCCATGAAAGTGGCTTCCTAGGAAAAGAGAAAATAAACAATGGGAAGGTTACTGTGGATGGACCCCTAAGGAGCTAACATTTAAATCATGAGTAGAGGACTGGACCCCTGAAAAGGCGGTTGTAAATAAGCGGGATGTGGAGATGGGAGTGAGATGCGATAGAAGTCAATGGAGAAGATTTCGGTAAGAAGCCAAATGCTGCAGGATATGGAACACATAGCGGGACATATCCATTGAATTTAGTATCCAGCAGGCGAAAGGCAAAAGCAACTTTCTTGTCATGCCAGGGGTGAAGCTTGACTTCAGTGGGTTTCAAGTGATGTGTGGAAACAAAAATGTAAGCTACACATTCAAGAAACCTTGTGTTAGACTCACAGATACAGAGAACACACTGATGGTTGCTAGAGGAGAGAGAGGTTGGGGGACTGGGTGAGAAGGGTGAAGGGATGGAGAAGTACAAAATAGTCCCAGGGACGTAAAGGACAGCAGAGGCAGTATAATCAGTAATACTATAATTATGGACAGTGCCAGGTGGGTCCTGGAAATATCCGGGGAGCCCTTTGTAAAGTACGTGACTATTTACCCACTATACTGTATATCTGAAACTGATACGAAAATAATATTGAATGTAAACTGTGTTAGAAAAATAAAAAAAGAAAAGAAGCCTTGTTTTGAAGAGAAGAAGAGCTCTGGGGCTAAATGACGACAATGGTTACTGGGCTAGAATGTAGTCCGTGAACTTCTGAGGCCCTTATTCTCCTTTTTAAGGTCAGAGAGATGTCCCCATCTGTTTGCTAAGAGGACGGAACCCATGGTGAAGGAAGGATCGCAGGTTTGGAGAAGAGAGTGTTCTGGGTATGTGTGCGCTGAATGAGTTCTAGGATCTTCATGGCACTTCGTGACTGAAAGTGCCGT
Source organism: Trachops cirrhosus (assembly GCA_028533065.1). Taxonomy (NCBI): domain Eukaryota; kingdom Metazoa; phylum Chordata; class Mammalia; order Chiroptera; family Phyllostomidae; genus Trachops; species Trachops cirrhosus. The sequence goes on from CM052541.1 coordinate 15,537,683, forward strand.
GATCTCAGGGCCAGCGGCCTTGGCATCACCATGGAGCTGGTTGGAAATGAGCAGTGCCACGCCCCACCCAGATTCACCACACTGGAATCTGCCTTTTAATAGGAAAGAAAAATGCCCTTGCCATACAAAGATAAGGAAGATACAAACATACGGACACACACGTTTCTTGATGTTGGCAAGGACGGGGGTTAAAAATGATGCTATCTCATTTTGCTGTGAAGGAATAAAGTGATGTCCTGAGAGGGAGGGGGAGTAAGTGCACATGGTAAGAGAGCCAGAGCTTGCGGTTGGAATGGGTGGCGGAAAGCTTGGCTGGGAGAGAAGCCCTGGAGTTTATTGTCGAATGCAGCTGAGTGTTTGTGTAGATGTCTCCAACAGCCTAGGGCTGGTATTGGAGGAGGCAGACACTTAGATTGATGTAGGTTTGGGGTGTTGCTACACAAATGGGATTGGAGAGAAAGAGGGTGAATTAATGAACCACAGGGTCTGGGCTGAAAAGCAAAGTCAATGAAAATCAATGAGAACTGATGGCTTGGAAGGAAATGGGGGTCAATCATAGTCATGAAAAGAAATGAGAAATATTACACTGCCAGCAACAGTGGCTGCTTGTCGAAAAAAGAACTGTTCCTCCCCACTGCACAGTCTCTTTGTTTATGTTTTACAAGTAACCCACCTAAAATATTGACTATTTTTTTCCTTTCCCTGGTCATCCATCCAATGGGGGTCTGGGCTGCTTCAGACAATGAGACTGCTCACCCAGGTGGCTTCCTTATGAAACCTACAGTTCTTTCAACGGGAATGAGAAACTTTATAAAATCTACGTAATGTCAGAATGATCTTCTTTATTTTCCTAAATACCCTTTATTTTCTTTATAACCATTTGTAAAATTTACACTTGAAGTATGTTATGAATCTTACACTGATCTCCCCAAATGTTCTTTCTTTAACTTTCAAAACTCAAAGCATTTTTCCCTCCCTTATGACAGCATTTCTATATGTATATATGTGAAAAACTGTATGTGTGTATATATATACACGTATATATATATGTGTGTGTATATATACACACACAAACACACACACACAGTTTTATCCATTCTAAGATATTGTAAAATCTTAAATAGCAGGAGCTGTCTGGGTAATTTTCCTTGTGATGCTGGACAGAAAGAGGAGGTTTGATAGCTGAATCACAGGTTTCAGGAATGGGGTAGATGATGCCAGAGAGAGGGCTAGCAGAAGATAGTGAAAGAATTTTTGTACCAAAATTAGATGTTTGGATTTGAACCTAAAATGAGGAGCCACTGAAAAGTTTAAAGTAGGGAAGTGACTTGCTATTAACATTCCTGAAGTCTCACTCTGTCTAGAGTGTGGAAGACTATAAACAGAGGTGTGCAAAACGCGAGACAAGGGTGTGAATGGCAACACCATTGTGGTTGTCTATGTGAGGGACGTGAGTCTGCACAGGAAAATTCTCATTTCATACATGGCCATGACATTGGAGATAGGGTATGAGGCAGAGGAAGAAGCCCATAAATTGTTCCTGGTTTCTGGCTGAGGTGACACAGGTGGGCTATTCACTGAGATGGACAGAGAGGGAAGGGTTCGGGGCAGAAGGAGGGACTGGTGATGATATGTAGAGGGTGGGGAGTGATGAGTTCAATTTTAGACATTTAAAAATATTTTACTTATGTTATAAATATTGGTTGAATACATTAGCAAAAAATGGATGTGAGACTGTATTTTGAACTTTAAAGAGCCAAGGTTGAAATGGAAAATGTTATTAAAAATATTTACACTTATTTCCCCAAGGTGAAATTTATAAGCCACTCCTACTGCCAACACCGTGGCGGGGAAGCAAAGCATCTGGTTTGAAATTCCACTGACCTTTACATACACCCAAGTTTTCATATGATGCTCGCTTTCATTCCAAATGGCACTGCATAGCGCTAGGGATTGTACTTTCTGGAGCATTTGAGCAATAAAGAGGATTTGTGCAGCATTTGCATTTCATATGCAGATTTCCAAGCCAAAACCTTTCAAGCCAGAAAGTTGGTTCCAAACACTGAGCTAGGCACTTTTTAAACACCTCTGAGTTTGTCTCCTTTCTTCATTGGGAAGTTTGTAGAGTGACTGTGCAAGATGTTAGGAAGTCAAGTCTTTGCTGCAGCTCAGTGTTCGTCTCTGAGCTGCACTTACCAGAGGCGTCAAGATAGGGCAATAATAAAGGCATCGAGGATGGTATGCTTAGGAATCAAGAAGGAAGATCCAAGAGCATACCCTTTAATTCTACTCAGATCTCAATTTTTATAACTATATGGTTAGGCCAACTTCTTAATACAGTCTGTGTGCGCTTGCATAACAATGTTCTGATTGCTTACTTTCCTCCATGATTCTTCATTGGTTTGGAGGGGAAATACTGTCCTAAATAAATGGAGCTGCTATTTTTGTGTCCTCTTTGGTATACCTACCTGCTGTATGCTGCCTATGGCATCCCTAGGCTGTTTATATCCTAGTCCCTGGAGCCAGTGAATATATTAACCTTATGTGGTCAGAGAGAGTGTGCACATGTAATTAAGTGAAAGAGAATGAGATGGGGAGGTTATCGTGGATTATCCAGGGAGTCCAATGTAATCACAAGAGTTCTTTCTAAGAGGGAGGCAGGAGGATAAGAGTCAGTAGTAGGAAATGTGATGAAGAAAGCAAGAGATTGGAGTGATGAGGGAAAGGGGTCAGGAACCAAGCAATTCCAGTGGCCTTTAGAAGCTCGGAAATGCAAGGAAATTGATTCTTCCCTGAAGCCCCTGGAAGGAATGTAGCAGCCCAGACTACTGCATTTTAGACTTCTGACCTGAATAACTCTAAAAGAATACATCTGTGTTGTTTTAAGCCAGTAAGCTTGTGGTGATTTGTTGCAGAAGCTGTAATCTTGAGTCAATTTGTAGATAATACTGAAGCAGATGGGTTAGTTTAGACATAAGCAGAATTTCCCAATGAATTTAAAAAGAATTTCAAACTGCATATTGATTACTAATGCTGTTATTAGTGCTCTTAAAAAGAATCTCTGGAGGGGTAAGGATTTGATACAAACATAGAAGACTAACAAGCCTAAATACAGAAGGTTAAAATACTTATCACCATGACCACTTGACAAATTGTCTGAGTTAACAGCTTGGTTGGATTTGACCAAAGGGTTTGTGGTCTACCCTTAGCTGCTTTATGTACTAAAATAAATAAATAAATAAATAAATAAAATCAAGAATTCTGAATGTTCTTAGAACAGTGCCATCATCCATTGGATTCACAAATGCAATGGATGTGAATTTGCAGGCAGCATTTTTTAAGTGTTTATATCCTGTAGGGAAAACATGGAAATTTATTTATAAATTGTAAGTCCTGGCTTGTACTGTTCATTTTTCAGAAATCAAAAGTACATTATCTCTGTGAACATGCAGTTTTTTAAAAAAATGCTCGTGTAGATCCTAGAGAGTATTGGCATGTTTTTTTAATTGTGCAAACATTTGAAGCTGTAAATTGTACCCCTTGTGTTGTCAAGCAGTTACATGTGACACGAGGAGGGAAAGGGAGTCACGTGGCGCAGCAGAACAAACAAGAGTTCTGAGTGGTATGAGTGACTAATTGTTCTGCTAGTTGTACTACTGGTGAAGATCCCCAGGCAAGAAAACAGCCATGAGTCATAAGATTTTTGTAGACTTAATGACAACCCTAGAATTACATCAGCATTGCCTCAAAATTGAGAAGACAGGTGAAGAAAGCAAAATTTACATTAATGGGTGCAACTCAGTATAAAACCTAAATCAAGGGGGAAAGCTGGCAGAAGGAATAAAAACTCTCATGCATACAGAAGAGAAAAGGCATGTGTTTATGAATTTACCCAACAAGCTCTGCTCAGTGCCTACTGTACACTAGGCAGCACACTCTTCCAGGAAAATGATTGACTTCCAACTATTAGTATGGGAGAATGGTCATATTAAGCTGCGAACTAATGAGGTCTTGGCAAGACTGTTTTCCACTGAAACCCAGGGGCTTGGAGAATGAGCTTTCACTTATGGCTTCCCATGGAATCCCTGTACTTTCCGGTACATGAATGCACCTAGACCACTCAAATGATTGAGTCCTGTTACTAGAGAACAGAGCTAGATAGAATTTTGCTGCATTCTGCTCTGTGATGGTCTTCAGTAAGTGCTGCTCCGTCTCTTATATATACCCTAGTACCTTTCATGTTGAGGCCAGTATTTATCATTAAAAAATTAATTGGGGCATTTATTTTTAATGAGCACTAGAAACACAGATGTTAACAATCACAGTGCACTTGGTGAAAAGAGTTTGAATATTCCTTATGCTTTCAACCTAGTAAAGTTACCTGACCCCAGACTGTATGTGTAAAATGTTCCCCAGCCTGTGGCAGGCTGTGTACATCTATACCTACCTGTTCTGTTCTATTCTGGCTTCTAAATATCCTTGCTTTAGTTCTAGGATTGACTCAAAGATTTTAAGAGGGTGTAAACTAAAAATTTGGGATATAACCCCAAGTGTTCTATTTGTTTTCTTAGAATTTACTCAAGCCCTTTGCTCATTGCTGGATATATGGTGGTATTCGAGGGGATCTTCAGGACCTGATTCACACAATGCCACCCATTTGAGCTGACCGTCCTCCCTTCAGGGCCTTTCCTGCACTGTGCTCTGTATCTCTGTTATGGAATCTGGCAGAAGAGAGTTTATGCACAAGCCTATTTTTATGCTGGACTTTGGTGACCACAAAGGCACTTAGTACAGTGTGTAGAAGTTCAGTAAATGATGTAGCACTTATTCAAGAGAACTTGGGAAAGTAGGTTTGCCTCTGGTATTAAATTCCCATCCTGTTTGGGACTCCCCCTGTGACACTTGGTTTGGGCGCAGAGTCACACGAACAGGACAGCTGTACCAACACTTGCATGTTTGTGGCATTCAGTGTTCTCAGCGTTTGCTAAAAGTGATGTTCGTTAAGAGTGGAACTTCAGGGATGGCAGAATGGCATAGATTTCAAATATGCAAACATTGTAACAGAGATCATATGAAAAGGTTCATGAACAATGCATGCAATTTTCTGTTGTTAAAAATCTGATATTTGCAATAATTAGTTGGCCTGCCTGTGGACATTACACTTCATTTTTATGAAACTAACAGCCACTGGCAATGAGGACAACTGCCGCATAGAAGTGCAATATTACTCCTACCGTGGCCATTTGGAGAACAAAACAGAGCTTCTACATGCTCCCCACTAGAGCATTAGCGAGCAGGGAAGACAAACATCAGAATTCAGGAGAATCTAGCAGAAGCTAAAAGAGACAGCAAACAAGATCTAGGGAGCATTTGGCTGAAAGAAAATTAACACAATGAACATATGGTAATCAAACTGAAGTTTTGTGCATCTTGCAGCTTTGTGCCAAATGCCACAGCAATTCTTTCTCACTGCTTAGTAAATGGGCTTAAGCATCAGAGGAAATCAAAGATTCAACCTGAGGAGAAAGCAGAAATCTTTCAGGCTCCGCTCACGAGACAGATTTAGGGGCAGTTAATTTCCTAGATCTATGCTAGGGTTGTTACCCCCCCTCGTTTATACAAATTACTGCCCCCACTCAAACCCAAGCATGCTAATATTTATGCTGTAGGGGGGGGGTGCAAGTCAAACCTAGAGGTTAATGAGCAGAGATGCAGATGGAGGTAATAGGGAAGAGGATATAATACAGCCTTTCAGGAAGGAAATAGGTTATTTTTTGGTGAACATCCCACATAAAAAATTAAATCAGTTGATGCTGAAATATTAAATAATTTCATGGATTTTTTTTCCTTTAGGGCATGGGAGTAAGGAAACTCAGGCATTCCCTCCAGTCAAGTAGTGACGACCTGTGGGATATCATGGTTGTCTCTGTGGTTAAATTCTTGGAACATGGTCATCATGAATGTTTATGGAATTTCTTGATTTCCTTGTTAATCTCATCAGGAAAGTGGCTTTAAATTGCTTTTTAAATTTGATTGAAATCAATAAAACACTTTATAAAATTAACACAGAGAGAAATTTATTTTCAGGAGAGACATCAATGCCTTTCCTTAGGTTTCTGTCAGCTCTGAAACCTCGGAAACATCACATGTTTTACAAAGCATTTTGTTTTGTGTTAAGATGCTATATATTTTTTAGACTTAGTATTAGTGTCGCAGATACCTTTTGTGTCTTGAGCAAAATGACGACTGACTTAAAACAGTGCTCTCGTGCTACTGAGATGCTTGGTTAAAACTAATTTATCTCATTAACCCAAGTGACAACCGCCATGGCCCATTCTGCATTCTCCACAACAACTTGGCTGGGACGGCTCGGCAGTGTGCCGGCAGTGAGGTTACTTAGAGGTGAGCAGTTAGTGGCAGTGGCCCTCATGACGCAAGTATACACGGGAGCAGTGCACACTGGTGCTGCTACCGTACCCAGTAGACTCTTTTTCCATTTAACTAATCTCTACAAATACCTTTCTAGCTATTTCTAATTCAACTTTCCAGAACGACTTTGAGGAATTAGGAAATAGAAGAGAAAAGCAAGAGGAAATAGTCAAAGTTCTATAGCATCATGGACTCTTCACAGCAGTTATCCTATAATTATTAGAAGAAGCAGTTAGCAATCGATTCCTGGAGCCTGGGCATTTTAGGCCCTGCTCTCCAAATGAACCAACATGAAAGACTTTGCAGTTTAGGTGGCATGGAGTATGTGAAAATTCAGGACAATTGGGAAGCAGCATTGTGATGACCTTGGGAGCCTGGGTTCAAATCTTGTTTTTGCTACTTACTAGCTATATATCCTTGGCCAATTACTGAAATCCTCTATGCTGTAGTTTTCTCTATAATACTCACCTCATAGGGTTTCTAAAGGGCATTGAATAGTGCCTAATCCATAGCAGAATATGAGATTAATCCATTTACCTTCTGTAATCTCAGCAAATTTGAAAAGATAGTAGTGTTCCCCATTACAGATTTTTTTAAAAAATGGAACTCAGAGAGTTTAAGAGAATTGCCCAAGGTCAATTCCAAATCCCATGTACCATTCACCATTATTCAAGCACCTGTTTGGTTACCAAGTCTTGGCTTGAGATTCTTCATTTGGAGATGCTATTCAGCTAGAGGATATTTGGAGATTCTTCATTCTTGAAGATGGAGTGCAGAACCAGGAAGTATCAAGTGCACCAGTTTTATGCTGGAATGTCCTGGGCCAGCTGGATGGGGATTTTCTGGAAGACTACCAGGCTGAAGGACCTTCCAAGTCACAGAGGGGCTATGTTGGCCGTTTTTCGTCAGCAGCTCCACAATGGCTGCTTGCCAGTGGCCAACTACTATCTTCTTGAGGTTTTACATACCGGATTTTCTCACAGTCTTGGATTCTGGCTAGAAAATGGTTCAGCAACTCTGAGCTATACTTCTATGCCTTTATAATACATGTGCCAGAGTATTTTGAATTCTAGACTTTGGTTGTCCAGGCCTGGAGTCCCCTTGTCCCCTTTGACAAGCACAAAACAAAGGCCTGGAATCACAAGCCAGGTGTTCTACTTTGGTTTCAGTGTCTTTTGGCTGTTTGATCTTTCTACATCTTAAATCCTCACTTTTAGGCAGGGGTAGCCATGTTATACCTGTATTTTTATCCTCATAGGGCTGCAGGATTGCCAAGTAAAATAGTAAGTGAGAAATTAACTCTGGAATTTGCAGAGCACCATGGTATACTTCTCAGTTCCATCATCACGATATTGGCAAATAATCACACTTCTGGGCACACCGTAAAACTTCAGGTTTTCCCCTGACCCAGCAGCACAGGGAAAGTGAAGCCATTTGGCAGATCTGGCCAAAAGCCAGGACTTCTTAATGCCCTGTAGGAACCACTTAGCACTTTAGAATCAGCCAGACAGGTTTGGCTTTGAGAGGGCATGCAGGACACTATTTAGAATTCCCTTGTTTATTCAATTAAACTGAAAGACCTTGGCAACCATTTTCATTTTTCTCTCTGTCTTTTATTTCCCTTGCTTTCTTTGGTCAGCATATTCAGCTAGAGGATAACTAATCCATAAATTTTCTGGGAGCAAGTTTGCATTTCTGAAAAGTGCTCTGGATAGGACAAGTACTTTTTGTTGACTATTATATTTGATAACAATCTTCAAAAAAACTCTGTTTATAAAATGCGAAGGGAATGGCCTGAAGATATTAATTAGGTTAGCTTGATTAACACTTTTAAAGTTGTAAAATAGAATTAGCTTTTCCTTTATACTTACTATTTAAGTTGAACCACATCCATAAGAAATTACTGTTAGTATAGGTAGGTTTAATGTAGTTAAACCAAACACATTTAAAGGCGAACCCTCCCCAGAGAACTGAGAGGCCTCAAGGATGAATACAAGTCTGGCTAGGTTGAAAGTTCTGTTTGCACACATCTGAAAGAAATCATCCCTATTCAACCTTTTTCAGAACTCTGGAGGAAAGGTAGGGGAGTGTATTTGAATGGGAGGGGTCTCTGGAATTCTAATTTGGAAGGCAACTTTTCATATCAGTCTAAAAGAGCTGCTGTCACGAGGTCGCTGTGGCTACTGAATATCTGCCAGAAAGACCAGTGCAAACTGAGCATGACATTCTTTCAGGTGCAAGTCCTTTTATGAGTACAGTTTAGATTCTTCCATGAGAATTTGTCAGAAACTTGCCGAGCAAAAGCATCGGCGTGATACAATGACAACCTAACGCGGGGTGGGTGTGCAATAAATGTTTGCTGAGTGAATGAACCTGAAGTTGGCACATTGTTTCTAAATTGTGCAGACATTTCAGTAATGGGAAGGTTTATATAAGTATGTCTTGGATGAAAGTGCATGAAAATTGTACAGCCATTAGCTGTCATCACGCCTAGGATACATCCGTTCCTGGAGTGGGAAAGTCAGGGTATGGAGGTTGAAAGATTGGAAAGGGCATAGGAGAGGCACGCTCGGGGGATTTAAGATGCAGGGAGCCTGTTTTGACTGGTGCCTGCAGCGATGTTCCCTTGCCTATGTCACCCCTGTCACCTGCCTGGTGGACACTAGCTAAAGATGGGACTCCGTCAGCCCTGGCAGCTCTAACACCAGCGATCTGCATCTTGCATTAACTGCATGTTTCTGAACAAAGTCAGGGTCGATCGGAGCCAGGCAGCAGGAGGAGGAAGTTTTCAGTCACTTCAACTTTGCTCCCACCTCTGTGCTAGGACCACTGTCAGCAGTAGCGATTGCTCACCGATGCGGCAAGCGTGGAAGACAGGAAGGTAATTGGCAGTGCTGGTCTCCAGACAGGCATACCAGCTGCTGGTATCGGACACCAGAGGGGGACCAGAGTCCTGGTCGGTTCGGGAGGCGTTTATGCAATTTTCCAAGCTGTCTGGCAGCTTGGTGGGTTGTGTATAAATGAATCAGATGTAAATCGTCCCCAGAGGTCACAGCTTGTTTTCCCCAAATTTAACCACACTGCACCTAAGAACAAGCTGAATGGACTCTGTTAATGATCCCCCCCCGTGAGAGCCACCTAAACTGAGGGGAAGCCATTAACGCCAGGCAGACTCTCATTGGCATTACGTTTACGCAGGGAGCCAACCAACCCTGTCCCGTGATGCGGGACCTCTCCCACCTGAGGAAAATGATGTTGCAATGCTTTAGCAGCTGAATTCCTTTGTGGTGGCTGCTTATCATTATTTCAAATTTAACACTTTTAATTCAGGAGGGGAAAATAGAAAGAATAAACAGTGTTTACATTTCCCCAGAACTCTAATGCTATTCTAAAATTTGCCTAGAATGTATCAGATTCAGTGACACACTAAAACCTCCACATTATAATTATAAATGCATTAACTGCTTACTACCAAAAAAAATTAAAAATTAAAAGTGCTATTATTTTGTATTTACTTGGTGTCACGCACAGAGCTGAGCATGGCCCAAGCTAATTGTCCCATTTTGGGAGATGGGGAAACCAAGGTATGGTGGGGTTGAGTGACTAGCTCAATGCCCTTGCTGATGTGTGACCGAGTGAGGGAGCAAAATGAAGGCCGCCTTACTCCTAAGCTCAAGTTCTTCACTGCTGTGCGCACTGCCTTTTTTTTTAATCTATGCGCTACCCAGAAAATTCTTCCCAAGCTCATCTTTCATTATAAATTGCAAGTTTATTCAAACATTTCTTTGACAGATGTTGTTTGAGTTCCTATTCTGTGCCAGGGAGCACGCTAAATCAATGAATCAAGACCACACGGAGCGATGAGGCAGCTCTAATGCGGATGGGATAAGGAGCTCTCTTGGAGGAGCAGACGGGCCTAGGTCTGCGTGGTTCGGCCTGGCAGGGTGACGGCTGAATGCCACTCAGAGCCACAAACAAGGAGAAGTCAAAGAGGGGACAGGCTGGTTGGTGTGTCTGCTTGTGTTCCTATTGGGGTGGCCCCAAGATAAACTCCATAAGGACCCAAACGACCTTGACAGGGGATGACAGAACAGAGGGTGTGCTGCTCGCCACCCCAGCCTCGGTGTCGTCTTGCACAGCACCCGGCTGTGTTGAGCCAGGTATTTTTGAACTGTGTATAAATAAAACACCCTGAATTTTAGTAGCTCAAGTACCAGTCTCTTGTGATTTTTATCCCTTCCAAGTATTATCCTCTAACAAGTGTGTTCTGGGAGTGGGAGGGGTGGCGGGGAGAGGAGGGGAGTGACAGAAATGGAAAAGCCAAATTCAAGGACATTTGGGGGTAAAAGGAAGTAAAATACATAAATGGGGACTTTCTTGGCTTGTTCTCATGCGTCGTCTAAAGAAAGGCTTGGGTCGCACTCTAGTGCCCGTCCGGTGACAGAGAGGACACTCTGACCCTGTTGTGAATATGTTATATCATCATAAAATCCATCAGAAATGTATCCACTTATTCACTGGAAGTGCTTTAAGCATCAGTAAAAAAAAAGTCAGCTTGGAAAAAAAATTCATCCCCAGTCTCTCGCCTTGCCTTTTAATGTATTGTTTACAGATGCAAAGCATTTTAGAAGAAAAGCTGTCTGCTATTTACCACACAGTGCTTCAGAAGCAAATTAATTTCCTCGGGATTCCTCTAATTCACATGAGGTCTGCATTTTTCTCATGTAAATCTTAGTGAGAATTTAACGTTCATTAGCATTGAAAATCAAACTCTGGAAATAAATGTCTCCCCCTCAAGTGCAGATGTTGGTTATATGTGAGTTGAAGACACCAACTTTCCAACATACACTGGGAGAAACCATCTTTTCTGGGAAAGGAGTATTTTACCTTCAGATGCTGTGGGTCCCCATGGGGCCCTGGAACCACATTGCTTGGGTCTGGATCTTGATCCAGAATTTGCTATCTGAGGACCATGCCCAAGTCCCCTCACTTTTTAAAAAAAAATATTTATTTTTAGATGGAGGAGGGGGAGGGAGGAGGAGAGGGAGGGAGAAAGAGAGGGAAACATCAGTGTGTGGTTACCCCTCATGTGCCCCCTACTGGGGACCCAGCCTGCAACCCAGGCATGTGCCCTGACTGGGAATCAAACTGGTGACCCTTTGGTTCGCAGGCCTGTGCTCAATGCGCTGAGCCACACCAGCCAGGGCAGTCCTCTCACTTCTTAGAATATCAGTGTCCTCAGTTGCAAAACAGGCTGCTCTGCTCATAGATTATCATGAAGACTCAAGAGATAAATGCCCAGTGAAAGTTAAATATTGTTTTTGACAGTATAATCTATTATCTTCTTTCTAAAATTTTTTTCAACCACGTTTGCTGGTACAGAGGGCTTATGTGGTATCTTTAACAAATCTGGCTTCTATTCAATAAATAAACATTCAATAAACATTAGATTATCCACTGCTTTACATGTGCTTCTCACCAAACAGGTATCAACACTTCCATGTGTACTCAATTCCAGGGGTGCTTTCTTGAGAAAGATAAATAAATATGATAGTTTCTAAATTTTACACCTCATTCCTTTAGCTAACATATCTGATATTTTAAAGTTTTTTTTTGTGAAATTAGCAAATGAAAAACACAAATAAATCCTATGCAACATTAAGAAAATACACCCGAGATCAAAATGAATCTTTTTACTTTTAAAAACCATTTTAGAGGTGAAATCTAGACTGATTAATTAAATTTGGTAATGTATTTTATTTTCCAATGTCGGCGATGCTTCAAAGTTGTCGTTTATTTCTGAGGAAGACAGTCTGCTTTAGGGAAGATAGCATCTTTATTAAAATATGAGCTGTAAAAAGTTTATGCAATCTAATTACAGGTCGCCCATGGAACAGCCGCAGTACATCAAGGGAATACAGAACGCAGAGCAGAACCCCGAGCCCAGATTAGCCGCGCAGCAAGGTCAGCAAAACTTCGCTATTCACTAACAAAGTCTGAGAATAAGTATTGAAATTTTGTGTCCTCGGTGTAATGACTCAGAATAATAAGTAGTCAGACAGTAATGGAACTAAAAGGTCCCTTTCATTCGCATTGATCTTCTTTCCTAATTGGTACAAGGTACACACAAAGATTTCAGCCAGCGGTGACAACTTTACTAACAGTGAACTAATCACAACACTTAATTTTGCATTTGCATTTTAATTGTGGCACCTTTTGGAGACAGGAAAGAAGTTTTGTCCAGGGCTACCAAAATAATTTCATAAACTTTTCTGCCACGGAGCGGAACACATTTAGGGAATACGTAGTTTCTCTGGTTGCCAAGTGGGTTATGCTTTGCCGCTCCTCTGAGTTGATTTCCATCTCCTTTGCAACGTTAGCAAGCGTTTGTTATCATTCTTTGTCAAGCACAGTAGTCCCCAAACAACTCAGACACAGTGTGGCATCCAAGGAGAGCACCACCACACTGCCTGGGAAAACGTTTAATTGATCGTACAGTTGCTTCATTTTATGAGGAGGCATTGCAGCAAGCATTGCTAGTTATGCAGCCAGATAGATATCCATCCATGCCAAGAAGATCTGTAGATTCAATTTAGAAGTGCTCAGTTTAGAAATTATGAGGGTTTTTCCCCAATGGAAATTTTAATGTGAGTTTTGCAAATTGGCCAGACAGCTAATTCCTCTCTCATTTAACTGGGAACTGAGGATTTTGACAGAAGTGACCCAGTGTTTACTCACTTGACCACATCTGGCTCTTCAGTAACTTAAAGTTGACAGAGCAGAATATCAAAATCAAGGTAGCAGAAACTGTAATATTTTATAAATGTACTTGGGAGAAGGTAGAGAAAACATTCTATTAGCACACCCGTCTTTAAAGGACAGTATACTGTTATACTAAATTATAAATACTAATTAGTATATATTAAATGATACTAAAATTACACTGACAATGAACTCTAAGGATCTGTTTGCATTTGGATTTGGCGTATGTCCTCACCCACAGCACCTGCAGCCACAAAGTTATTTGCTTGACACATTTTTGTTGAATTGAGTGAATCAGAGGCATTTGTAACATGATAGTATTCATTTAACTTGCATAAAATAGGCTGAGCATCTCACTCTCTACTCATGCAAGAAGCCAACTTTACTCACCTACAAGGTGTAGGAGGCTGTCTCTGGGTATGTCTAACTAAAGTGATAATTTTCTAGAGTGATAACAGCTCCCAAGTAGAAGAGCAAATGAATAGCTCATAAAGAGCCATTCAGCAGTTGTCAGTGAATAATGCTCAGTCTGTCTCCCCAGCTCTTATATTGTCTGTCACAGCCGCACAGACATTGAGATCTATGCTCCACACATTGTTTCTTGCATCTTCTTGCAATCTAGTTCTGAGCAAAACTGAGGCAAGAGATAGTCAGGAAGGGGGAACTCCAGACATGCTCCAGAGGTAATAGATAAAGGACATAGATACAGGACAGAGACCCTGTTCTAAGACCTGTTCCTGCTTTCTGGAAAAGTGCTGAATCATGGTGACTCTTGAATGCACCTGTACAGAAAGATGCTACATGATCCCTGCTTCGTTATAATAGCATTATAATAAGTTAGCATTGTGGGACCTCCTTCCCCAGTGGCCAATCAGGGAAAATTATGGGAGACCACATGTGCAGTAGCTTTAAAGTAATATAACTTCTCATACATGCACAATGAAAGCCCACCAAAACTAGCCAGGAAACATCTGCCCTATAAGAATAGAATCCCTCCAGCCCCTGAGGTCAATCTCTGCTTGGAGTTGGTCAGCTTCCCATGTTCTGTGGAGTGTACTTTTGCTTAATAAATCTGCTCTCTGTCTTTCTGCTAAAACTCTGTCTGTGTTCAGTTCAATTCTTTGCAATCACCAAGAATCTGGTTACCTGTGCCCACCTGTGATAAAACCATCCCATTGTCTACAGTACTCTCAAGGAAAAATGGCAGTGAGAATACACATGCCCCAAAGAGGAGACCAGAGAAGAGAGCTGCTTGGGGGATGGTGGCGAGGTGATTAGCATGCATAAGGAGGTGCATATTTACTCAGTGCCAGTTCAAAATCTTATCCCTAGCAAGCCTGCTAAAGCCAGTCCAGTCCCAACCCTTTGGAAGCAATCTGCTTGTCCCTGGTTGCTTTGTTTGGTTTTATGCATTGACTTAATAGGTTCAATAAGAAATCCTTGCAGACTGTTTTGAGAAGAAGTATAAAGAAATAAAAAAAAAGGCATTGACTCTATTGGTTTCTTTATTTCATTAATTTTTACTGAGTTTTGACTATAATAATAAGCATAAGCTTGGTTGCTAGGGATCCAAAGACATTAAGTCTCAGATCCTGCCTTCCCACGCTTACAGACTATTGGGGAAGGGGCAAGAAGACAAGAGAGTTAAGGCAGTACAGGTTTTATCTAAGAGGACCACCCACCCAGATTACAGGAGGGAGTGGGGTGAGGACGTGGAAGAATGGTTCCTGAGCTAATTAAAAAGTTGAATAGAAGGTAGTCTGGTGGAAAGTGTGTGTGAGTATGTGTGTCTGTGTGAGAGAGAGACAGCCAGCCAGACAGACAGATAGACATGAGTTTGTGGAGTTTGGAGAGGCAGAGATAAACAGATGTATATTTGGAAATGTCCAGTATTACCGATTTATTTGGGAGTGGTGGAGGTTCCTGGATTACTGTTGAGAGGAGTGCTAGGGCATGAGCTTTCAGAACAAGCAGAGGCTTGATCATCGAGCTTTTGGTAAGTCACGTTGTGAATCTGGACTGTATGCTGAAGGCATCTGGGGACATTTTAAGCCTGAGGTGAAGAGATCAGATACATATTTTTAGAAAACTCTATAGAGGCAGGGGAAGTGAAACACCTTTGTATAATCATAAGAACAATGCTAATAACTTTTTGTTCTAGAAGTAAAGATATATATATATTCCTACAAAAGGGATAAAAGGACAAAGTTTAGTTTCAGTTGGATGTCACGAGAGTATCAAATTTTCCAACATGGATTAAGTGGGTTCTGGCAGGGGAGGTGGTCTCTTGGCTGGCTGAAAAGTACACGGAACTGGGAAGCAGCCAAGGCTGTGAAGATCTCTCCTCATGGTGATCACAGGAAATATGGAAGGGACTGCTGACTGAGGAATTAGTTCAAGTCCATCTCAGTTTTTTTCTTATTCTAGAAGCTGACCTTGAATTGAAACTGCACTACAGTTTATGTACATGTTAGTGGAGCCCTGCAAAAAGCTAGGAAGGACTTATGACAGATACTTAATAAAGGTGTTTCACAGGTACTTAATGAAGGAGAGACAAATAAAAGACCTCTTCCATCTTTTATTTAGTAATTCAACCAATATTTGTGTCTTGCAATATAACCACCCTTGGGACTCCAAAGTGAAAAAGAATCGGTCCTCATGGGACTTACAGTGCAATTTGATAATGGATAGATGAGGACAAAGGTAGGAGCAACGCATCTTCTATGTACCGATCACAGATATTGGGGAAAATAAGTATGCCCAGGAGAACTGCCCGAGGTGAAGTTTGGCCTTGGATAGGAAGCCCCAGAGACTGAAACAATGTATGATCATCCCCTTTTAGGAAAAAGTATTTGTTACTCCCTTTGTAAAGTCAGTGTTCTGTGTCTTCCCTTCTGTCTCAGATGTCCCCAGGTATAGAATATTCTATGTATTATGTGTTTTCAGTTCTGTAACTTGTGTTTAAATTTCTATCATGATTTTTGTTAATTTCTATTGTAAAACGCCATGTAACTAACTGAGCTCAGCACTGTGTGGCGGTACCCAGGCTGAGTCAGATTGCCAGTCCAGTGCCTAATGTTTGAAACTGGGATAACTCACACAATTTTAAGAATCACCCTTCTGTTTATATATCTAAAACAAAAGCTCATGGTTTATAAGTAATCATTGTGCCACTTGGATTACAGTCTTTAAAGTGATTGCTAGGTCTGTTTGCGTGTAATAAATCTGGCGTTTCCTATCAGGAGGCCAAGCTTGGCTCACATTTCAATAGGCCAATGTGGATACAGGGCATTCACCGCGCAGTAGGAAAATCTTGGGCCAGGGGAGGAGAGAGCAACAGGGGAAATGTCGGGAAAAAAAGTTATCCTCAGTAGTTACTGTGTTTATAAATCAAATGGCAGAATGTAGAGCTCAGTAAAGAATTTGGCTGATGAAAGGCAAAAGACAGTTTGAGAAAACATTGTAGGGAGCATATTTCCTAAACATACATGTCTCTAACGCAGCCCCAAATCAAGGGTGTTGCTCAGTTTGTCTTTGATTTAAAGCACACTTCATTATTTAGCTCAAAGAATATGTTTTCAGCTTGGGAAACACAAAGCTCCCAAACTCACTTTTGAAATATTGCCTCTATTGATTCAACGGAACGTCCCTTTCCTCTATGATCCTATGTTGCCTTTCATTTTCAAGCAATGTTTTCATTAGTTGTGAAGGAAACTAAACTAGTCAGGCAGTCCAGGGATTTAAATTCTTGCCTAAGGCCTCCTTTAAAATGACTAGGGATTAGGTGGAATTTCTTCCTGTTTTCACTATTAGGACACTAGTTACAAGTTGCTGCTTGAAAGAGGGAGCCATTTGCATAAATTCTGTCACTTGTTATTTATTAATTGGACTCGACTCAGGATTAGAGAGTTTAAGAGCTGACTGTTGATACTAGAGATGATCTCATGTAACCTTGTTTACAGTGAGAAAAGTCAGACCCTAAGTGCAGAGGAACTGGAGCCTATGTCTTATAGATAGACAGTTCTAATTTATTTGAGTGACTTTTCCTTTTGGAAGACTTCCCCAGGAATATCTGGGACCCTGAAGGAATTCTTCATGGCACAACTCCAGGGGGCACTGTTTGCATTGTGATCTGAGTAAGTGGGATCCCTTTAGAGTTGTGCAGCAACCTTACCTCCACTATTGCTTTCTCATTGCTAGTAACGTATTTCCTTCGGTTCAAGTGGAAGGTACTTAAAAACAGTCCTTAAGACTCTGCCTATTTTACAACTTCAGTTTTTAAACATTTTTTGTCGAAGAATGCAGAGATACCACACAATGGCCTGGAAACACAATGAATACAATCATTTCTTTTGAATCCTAAAGCTTAATTGCAGCGTATGCAATTAAAATGCATAGCGCCCAGGAGAGCGATGGCTGGAGCGATATGCAAGCACCACAATTGGTGTGAGGATGCAACGCGGCTTTCGGCACAGGGAGCCAATCAGTGAGTGGCATGTTGGCTCTAGTGCACCGTCTTGGCTGCAGCGTTTCCAGCATCTCAGACACTTACCACACGTCTCAGAGATACACGGTGTGCATCGGAGGGTCCAATTTGGCCCTCCGTATGTCCCCTCTGTGAAATTTTTCGGGGCCCTGGCCCTTGATTCCAGCCACCAATAGCTGCAACTGAAGGGAATCAAAGCAGCGCTAGGGTTCTGAAGCTATGACCAAGAAAGAAAAAGAGACAATTGAAAGCGTTCCATCCATTTTATTGGCAGTGAGTCAAGGAAAACAGTTCAGAAAATATTTGTTAGCAGAGGCGCTTAAGAAGTCACGGTTACTTGGAAGGTTTATGGCTACACTCTGCCTGCCGTAGTCCATAGATAACCCCAACAATTTAATGTATAGAAGCCACATACAAATCATTCTGAGCAAAGATATAGGCATTCCCTAAAGCCTCCTGTTCTTCACTTGCTGGCTAAAGCCAGAAAAATGTTTGTAACTATTACTAGGCAAATGCCTTAAATCAGAGAATTTCTTGTGATTGTTCTCTTGGGCTGAATTGACAGTTACATGAATAGAATTAGCAAGTGTTTGAGGGATGATTCCTGTTATTTGTTTATTCAATTATACTTATTAAATCCCTTGATTTTTCCCCCTCCTTCTTAGACCTGTAAGGGAGTGAGTGCATCAGTTTAAATTGTTTTAAGGATGAATGTTGAGGGAGAAAGAATCAAAAGTCAGCAGCAGAGCCCGAGGGTAGAGACCTGAGAAGACCAGCTCGAAGCCTTGCTGTTTAATGCCAGCAGCCTTGTGCAGACAGCAGGCCCGCTACAGCTGCGGGTTGATTCGGTGATTCTGATTTTACCTTCTGATAAGACTAGAGCATCTCATACAGCTGAAGTGCTTTCCTAGATTTCCTGGATTTCTTTCTATGAAAGGAGCCATGTCTTTAGAAGTTGGGAAATGCATTAGAAAGTATTTTCATTGAGAGGAGGGGGTTCATAAAAATGACTGCAAAAGTCAGCCTACCAGGGACCCACCCCCTAACACCAGGTCGCTGGCTCTGGCATCTGTCTCTCCAGTCCAGCCACATGATTTAATGGGGTTGCCTCTGGCTTTTCCTGTCCAGCCCAGGTGGGGGGAAGTTTTAAATTTGGGTGCTGCCAGGGGAAATGGACTCCAGAGCTGTCCCGTGCTTCCCACTCCACCTCCTATCCCCCATCAGTTGAAACTACCAAAGAGATAAAATTGCCACTGTCCCTTTTCTATGTTCATAAATATGTGACTTAAAAACAAAATATACAGAAACACACAAAAAATACTCCATAGTTTTAGAGAAGCCTGCAAAATTACTACAGAATTAAGTATGAAGAGATATCAGCCTTTCCCCTTATCTCCTACTTTTGGTACAGAGTGGAAATGAATTGAAAAAGATGTTTCAACACAGTAATAAAAATGATATTAAACTGTGAAAGGGAGGGAATTTGGTCCCTCATGCCAGTGAAAAGGCTACTCAAGTTGCTTATGTGCTGTCTGTTTCTTAGTGTGGCTCTAATAATTTGAGATGTTATTTTTTTGTAGTACATTTATCAAAAAAGCACATTCTTGCCTCAGCAATATCCATGTGAAAAAGCAAGAAATCAGGTTTTATTACCACTTTTTATATCTTGAGCCCAAAGTAAAGATGATGATACTCCTAATATTATTGCCGCCTGTACTGTGACTTCCAGCTCTTTGTCCCTTCCCTCCTCTGCCCCGAGTGCAATGCAGGCATCTCCTTGTGATCAGAGGTGGATTCTGTCAAATCACAGGGATTCTGTCAGTCCCTGGTCCATGTTTCCTTTCTCTAAGGCTCCCTTTGCACTTTGTGAGCTCAAGGTCTACAACCCTGCTTTCTGGAAATTTTCAGGGAAGTAGACGTCTTTTTCTTCCCCTAGTCTTACTGAGCCTACAGAAAAATAGCAAATAGCATGGGGTAGCTCCGTTTGGATGGAAGTTGAGACTGTGGATTACAGAAATGTAAAAATAGTGTGTAAGTGGAATTACTAGAGCACTGCGCTTGGATATGTTACCATAGTTTTCATTTCTACTCACACTTTAAAATCTGATAGCTAAGATAACTCTGGGAAACGGAACCCCTGGCATTCAAACCAGTTCTGTTTCAGTAAGAAAGTAAGACATTGGTAGCTTCCGTTGACAGTCATGTTTGTGGGTGGGGTCTTCCTTGGCCAGCTGGTCACACGAGAAATTTCTTTCATTGTAGTGTTCTGTGAGTCACTCATAGCTCTGACTCTGCCTTAAAGTGAAGCCAACCCCTTCTGCAAAGAGCTCACTTAAGAAGTGGCTTTGACATCTGCCTACTGAAAACTTCACCCTCCCTGAAAAACAGAACTCTTTACTCTCAGGAAAGTTGATTTCCTGCAGAATAGACCTAATATTTCAATGCAGAGAAAATGCAAAATTGCTTCTTTTATTTTCACAGTTTTCCACTGTGCCAAAACAAATTACCTGTTCAACTCTACATTCGCAAAAAGGAATGGCATACGAAGGAAAAAATAACTTGATCTAAAAGGCATTGGTTACGTCCAAGTAATAATGTTTTGGCAGTGCTTCTTCACATTCTCAGCAGAAAAATGTGTCCAGACTAACACAGTCCACACGCGATCAGATCAGAATGTGTTTACATATGGAAATCCTATGCATAGGTGCTGGTTAGGTTGGCCTGCTAGCTGTTCTGCCTGTTCTCCTTAATTCCTTGCATTTTTCGTGTTTTCTGTGACCCTAATACAACACAAGATTTGTGGGGGTGCTGGATTTTTGGAGGTGCTGGTTGGAGGGTTGCTGGGAAGTAACAATTTTCTTCTCCAACCTATTGAGTCTATGGGAAAGAAGCAAGATCAATGAATGCCAAAGCACAGTCAAGTTCACTTAAGAATGGAAATATCTTAGATTTGGGAAACATTAAAATTACTGAGTGGATGGCAATATTAAATCACCCCTAATGTAGATGTTACCATATTTTTCATTTCTACTTACTCAGCCTAACATGATTAGCAAGACCACTAACTAAAACACATACCAAGTTACTATGGCAGTTTAAGCAATGGCTTAGAGATTTTGAGGTCTCCTTTTTCTATGGTTGCCATGTTAATGTTGTTTTACTAATGAGTTTTATTTATATGTGTGCACAAATTTTATATACATCTACCGCATTAACTTGCTATGGGATTGAAACAGATATAACCAGGTATGTGTGACACCAGTTTATTTTCACAATGTGCACAGGTTATGTATAATTTGCTGAAATTGGTTTCAATCGCTAATCTCTCTCTTTATCTTCTCTACAGAATGCTCCATCTCCTGATTTCCCAAGTAGTGACTGGACTTGGGATTTACTCCCCCCGGGCAAGTTGTGAGTCTGAGAGTCAAGAGGGGTTGCCCAGGCCTGCCTATCTTTCCAGCTTTATCGGGGCAAAGAATGTGTTTGTACTAAAGGCCCGGATGCTATGGCATTGGAGCTGAGATAAATGTTATCTCATGTGGATTGTAAACAAATGACTAAATTGGGATCAATAGTTCATAGTAGAAAGGAGAACTCCGCCATCCCTCAAAACTGAACTTGAGACCCTCTGCTTCTGGCGTGAACACTCCCTCCTCATGGAATAATTGCTGGTTGTCTTTGTTACCCACTCAGCACCACGCCACGGGCATGACAGTGTCCTGATGTCTACATTTTAACTAAGGCAAGGTGAGCTGTGAAGGAGAGAAGGTTTGGCTTTAGCTCCACTTGGCACAGATTCACTTTAAAAGTACTTTGCAAAGAAAATGGAGACCTAAGTAGAGAGTAATTTTATTTTTTCTCTGCCTGGAAAGTTATTCTCTGAACTACTATAATTCTCATGACTCTGACATGGTTATTGCTCTTTCGGCTGCTGCCGCTGTGGGATCCAAAGAACCTCCCATTTGGATGAGGCTTGTGATTTTAAACTTAGGATGCTACTGAATCTACTGAATTATAGGGCTGTATGATGGAGGCTTCTGGAATGGCCAGTCCCTCACCTGATAGAAGATAAAAGATGAAGCTATCAAATATAAGAGCTTAAGCATCAATCACTTTTACAGAGGCACATATATAATTTGATAATTTTGCAAGTCTGAGATATATATTAGAAAAAAAAACCCCAACACAGTAACTGTTCGACTCCCTCAGACTTTATGGTGCTGCCCCTGTGCAGAATCAGTGCAAATGGAAAATGACTCAGCACTTTTCCTATGGGCCCAATTTGTAGAAAAGCTTCATAATTTAGATATGAAACAGCAATGGCACAAAACCTGGACCTGGCCATGGCTTTGGTATAAGTGCTTTTTGCACTTCAAGCTTTTCCAAATTGTCTCCATGGTTTTCATGGCCTATAGATGTGAAAAAAGTATTTTGTCTTGTGTATTTGTAAGAAGAAATGGCTTACAAAAATACATGTAGTGAGAAAACAGATTTTGAGCGTTTAGTTTCTATAACATTTACAAAATTTAAAAAAATAAGAAAATCCCACAAAATCAGGAACTATTAGTAGTAAAAGCAAATAGTGCAGGGGAATGCTGAAGGCATCACACTGGATGGCTAAGGGTGCCTTGCCCTGAAGTTAGGGTCCCATGTTCAAATTCCCAGCTCTCTGATTTGTGATTTTGGCCAAGTTAGTAAACTTCTCTGAAATTCAATTTCTACATTTTTAGCATGGAGATGATGATCGAATCAGCCTCATGGTATAACACATTTTCCTCCTCTCTAGGAATCTGAAAGGGTGGGCTTGGGTAGAGGTCACATGATATGTGACGAGAGCCTTCGATCAGGAGTCTGGCTTCTGATGGGATCCTAGTCTCGTCATTACTGTATTTAGCCTGTGATCTTAGGCAAGTTCCCAACTCTCTATTAACTAATTTGTTCTCACCTGAGCCATGTTGATAGTTATTTTGTTTATACATGCCTGATAAATCTAGTCAGGCCCTAAGAAATTGCTTCCCCCCCAACTTTATTGAGATACAATTGACATAAAACATCATGTAAGTTTAGGGGTAAAATATGTTGATTTGGTACACTTATATATTGCAAAATTATTGGAACTATAGTGTTAGCTAACACTATCTTCACATAATTATTATTTCTTTTTTGTGTTGAGAATATTAAAGATCTATACTCTGAGCAACTTTCAAGAATATATTATAGTATCATTGACTATATCTCCATGCTTTACCTTTGATCCTCAAAAGTTATTTACCTTATAACTAAAAGTTTGTACCCTTTGAACAATATCTCCCCATTTCTCTCCCCCACTGCCAACCCCCAGTCCCTGGCAACCACAATCTGGTCTCTTCCTGAGTTTGGCTTTTTTAGATTCTACATATAAATGATATCATGCAGTATTTTTCCTTCCCTGCCTGACTTATTTCACTTAGCTTAATGCCTTCATGGTCAGTCTATGTTGTCACAAATGGCAGGGTTTCCTTCTTTCTCATGGCTAAATAATATTTCATTATATGTGCCATCTTTATCCACTCATCTGTTGACGGACACTGAGATCGCTCTCTAGCTTGGCATTTTGACTAGTGCTGCAATACACATGAGAGTGCAGGCATCTCTTAGAGATTCACTTTTCATTTTCTTTGGATATATACCTAGAAGTGGAATTACTGGACCATATGGTAGATTTATTTTCAGTTATTTTGAGAAATCTCCTTATTGTTTTCCATAGTGGCTGCAGCAATTTACATTCCCATCAACAGTACACAAGGGTTCCTTTTTTCTATATCTTCACCAGCTTTTCTATATCTTTAAACTTATCTCTTGTTTTTTAATGATAGCCATTCTAACAGCTATGAGGTGATCTCTCATTGTGATTTTGATTTAGACACACATATTGGCAATTACACAAAGCCATTTATATACTGGGCTCTAATCAAAGTGCTTTACACATATTTACTCATTTAATTCTCGCAATGACGGCATGTAGGAGGTAGGTGAAGAATTCCAAACAGGGATCTTCTCTGCAGAAAAACAGACCAGATAGAATGAAATCCTTGCTTTTTCTTAGCTAGTATAAAAAGAATTTATGAGAAGCTAATGAGCTCATTATTAATTTAAAATTTGAAAAGTAAAAGCAAGAATGCCTACCCTCCTGCCCTGCCTTCAGGCTTTCCTAAATGCAGAGCACTCAATGAGTGTGTGGACCTGTCTCGTACTTGGCATTTCTAAAAAGAAGAAAGTCAGCCAAAGTGCCCTTGGCTCTCGAGTCATCAGCAAAGAAATGAAAATAAAATCTTTTTGTGTTCCTCTAACCTTTGTTTGAGCCAAGATTATATGATAACTTTGTATGATATATTTAGTTTGATGGTCAAATGATCTGATTCTTTTAAATAAGCTGTGAAAAGCAGAGTCTTTCACTTGAAGAGACTAGGCATGAGTAAGAGAGTGGTAAAGAGGGCAGAGATGCAACACCAGCGTTTCCATCAGGAGAGGGTAAGTTAGGAGTGGGCAGGCACCCTGAGCTGCTCCCTCACCATCCTGTCCTTGGTCCCTAACACAGTGCCTGGCACAGAGCAGTGCTTGCCCAATATTTGTGGTGTGATAAAAAGTTGGTTAGAATCAGAATCAAGTTAATTTTCATTTTATTGCTGAAAAAGGGCAGGGAGTCCTGCTGGCTTCATCTTTTCATTTCTGTATATGAGAAAACCTAGGCTCCAACTCAAACTAACATAGGGAAATTCTCAGAACTTGGCTGAGACTGAGAATTTTAGAGAAGGTAGAAACTCCTGGAAAAAGAATTACGAGAACCAGGCTGGGTCAAGTTTAGAAAATGAACATATTGTTCTTTTTAGTATTAAAGTGACATGATGTGTTTGAACTTTAACATTCAACAACTAAGAATAACTTGGATGGATAGAACCGGGAAACTGAGGTTGGCAAGATACAAATCAGACAAAGATGAGGCAAATGTAAAATGAGTTTCATTGCTGTTAGGTGACAAAGTGTATATTATGATAATTTTCATTTCAAATTATTATTATTTTTAATCCCCACCTGAGGATATGTTTGTTAATTTTAGAGAGAGGGAGAGAAAACACAGATGTGAGAGGGAAACATTGGTTGGTTGCCTCCTGTATGTGCCCTGACTGATGATCAAACCCACAGCGTAGGTATGTGCCCTGATGGGGTATCAAACCTGCAACCTTTAGTCCTATGAAGTGATGCTCCAACCAACAGAGCCACTTGGCCATGGTGATAATTTGCTTTTTAAAAATTACTCTAAAGGAAAGGACATTCTATGGTTCTACTTTATTTGATATATTCTCTTTCATTTTTGTTCTTCTGTAATGAGTAATCAATGATTTTTTAAAAATAAGCTCATGGCTATATGAAACATGAATTTCTTGATTTTTCTGCACAAATTAACCTTAAATCATTCCATCTACCATGTCTCCCTTCATAGTTAGAGCAAACCCAGGAAGTAACTATCACTAGTAAAAAGAGACAATTTGGCAAAACTTGAATCTTTTAAGACCTAATTTCACATTAATTTCTCTTTGGCATCACAAATCATTTCTCTTTTCATCCTTGAAAAAAAAATCCTTAGGTTTTCATTTTAAAAACATGGAATTAGGATTTCTAAATACTCTTTCTTTCTAATGAGGAATCCTCACATTTAAAATGCAAAGAACAACTAGCAAAATAGAAGCTTGTGCAACTACCGAGAAAGTGTTTCATACATCTTAAGAGAAATGCACAACTTTATCAGATTCCCATGCTTTCACTGGCTCTTGGAAAACAAGAAATGGGGAACTGAGTTGCACTTTCCTCAAGAGCGTAAGTGCCCAAAGGCTTCTGTGCATTGATTCATGCTGTCACAGAGGTCAAACAATCAGCGGATGAATGAGTTAAAATGAAATGAGGCAAAGGCCTGGGGCCCGGGGAATAGGGCCTGGCGGTTGACATTGTAGCCTTAGAAACAGAAGTCACTGCTAAACGATGGAATCATCATGAAAATTATTTCTCTTCTGATAAAAGTCAATAGAAAATGTTGACCTGGTTCCTTTCACGTGCAAGTTTACGGACAAAGTCTGGTTTGTTAATGCTTTTTTCTACACTGAGACAATGTTTACCAATGTGTCTGAATTATATTACATATTAAAAAAGTTAGCTTTGGGACTTTTTACTCATGTGCAAAGATTTCTTATTTCTTATTGTTCTGTGTATTGTGTTTTCAATGTAAATATTTAACATATCGAGATTTCATAAAACCTAAAACAGAAATATAAGTTTGAAAAGTTGCTTTTTTATTCTATAAAATAGCTATTGTATCCATCCATGTACCAATATGTATTTTCATAACTCATAATGATCATTAATAAGCAGTATGTTTCAGAAATTTTTCATGTGCATCTTTAAAAGATAAATTAGAATGACTTCTTTACAAATATGTTAGTTTTGGGGGGGTGGGGGATAGGTAGTATATATTTAAAATACTGGTATTTGAGAGGAAGATGGCATCAGTGTAGGAGGGAGCAGAATCCACTTCCCCCTACACATGGGAGAAAATCCTAGCCGATCTATGGAGTAAAAGAGCAAACAACCAACAATACCTCAACATATGAAAATAAGAGACCAAAAATTGTAGCGGAACTGAAAAACCAGACGGTGGAAGTGGTGAACACCAGGATACCCACTGGAAGAGGAAATCCAACAACAAAGGAACCACTAACACATAACAATGGAAGAAGGTGAAGGAGGGAGTGGAAACCACACAAACCTCAATCCAGGACCTATCTGGAAATACAGTTAAACAGTGGAGATACTACCCAGTACAAACAGCTGAACAAGAGCAAGAGAGAATCCTCAAAACCTTATACACATGGAAGAACCAGCTTCAACACAACCTGCCCTCACCAGCACAACAAAATACAAGAGGTGGTGGACAGAGTGACCCTCATTTAACCAGTTGGTGGGAATGACCCACCAAAGAAAGACCCAACAGCAATGAAAACTCAAAGACAAACACAGAGCCGACTTAAATGACAGCCCAAGACCAGTGAGCTCGGGAGATCAAGGAGATGGCACCACTGAATCTCACAGGTATTCTACCATAGAAGTTCACACCATAAACCCAGGGAGCCAGAACAGATCAATTTAAGAAGTGAAGGCTAACAAGAAGAGTCTCACAAACAATGGGAAGACAAAGAAACAATCCCCAAATGA
>CM052541.1:15565102-15675767 GCA_028533065.1 Trachops cirrhosus
CTGGAAAGATGTATTCCAAGTCATGAAAGACAAGGACCTATATCCCAGATTGCTCTATCCAGCAAAGCTTTCATTTAGAATGGAAGGGCAGATCAAGTGCTTCTCAGATAAGGTCAAATTAAAGGAGTTCATCATCACCAAGCCCTTATTGTATGAAATGTTAATGAGACTTATCTAAGAAAAAGAAGATAAAAAACATGTGTAGTAAAATGACAGCAAACTCACAATTATTAACAACCACACCTGAAACAAAAAACAAGAAGAAACTAAGCAAACAATTAGGACAGGAACAGAACCACAGAAGTGGAGATCACATGGAGGGTAAGCAATAGGGGAGTGGGAGGAGGAGAGAGGAGGGGAAAGGTATGAAGAATAAGTAGCATAGACGGTAGGTAGAAAATAGACAGGGGGAGGGCAAGAATAGGAGGGGAAATGTAGAAGCTAAAGAACTGATGACACATAGATATGAACTAAAGGGGGGAATGTGGGTGGGAGAGGGTGTTCAGGGTGGAGGGAATGAAGGGGGGATAATAGGACAACTGTAATAGCATAATCAATAAAATATATTTTTTAAAAAAGGTAAGGGAATGTAAGAGAAAAGAGAAGCAAAAGGAAGAACTGTGGCATTAGTTAAGGTGGGGTTCAAGTCCTGGCCTGGCCTCTGCCTGCTTTTCTGGGCACAGTCACACTCTTTGGTAGTGGCCTAATAAAATGCTGTAGGGTTTGAGAACTAAACTAGATACTGCACACAAACTACCTAGCATGTTTCCAGAAACATAATAGCTTTGGAATAAATAGTCAAATTTTTATCAATGTTGTTATATAAAATAGCCATAATCTATTGTTCTACCACCAGTTACTAAACATTTTAACATTTTCATATATTTCTTTTCTTTCATGTCTTTCTAAGCTTACTGCTCCATTGTTGTGATAACACTGCATGTACACTTTCATAGGCTTTGTTTTATTTAACATAATATAGCATCAAAGAGAGAAGCTGTTTCTCAGGTATCAAATTGGCAATGGTGATACAAGATAACACTGGAGACTCAGTCATACACCATTGGTGAGCGTATCAGCCAGTGTAACCTTTCTTGAAAGCAATTTAGGGAGTATACAGGGCGTGGCCCGAGTAATGGCTGCTTGAGTGTGGCCGCTAGGGGACGTGAATGTGTTGCACGAGATGGACAACAATTTGAACATGTCACCTAAAATGTCCTATGGTGGGCTTGAGTGTGATATTGTTATGTTACAGAATTCCATGTTTATGATTTTGTAATAAAAGATTTCATAATAAAAAGGGGGCATTATTTGTGCCAGACCCTGTATTTCAAGAGCATTAAACATCATCTATGTTTTGGCCCACTCCTGTACAGCTAGTCAGGAAGAAGCGAGTATATGAACAACGACTTATGGTCAAGGTAGTTCACTGAGGAGTCATTTATAACAACAAGGAAATAAAAAAAAATTACTGTCCACTATAAGGAAACTAGTAAATAAATTATACTGCATTCCAAAGATGGAATATTGTACAGATGTTAAAATAAAATTTACAAAGGATAATATAAAAGGGTTCTTGATATGATATTATATGGAATGAGCAAAATGCATAATGCAAAGCTCCAGTATTGCAATACTAAATTGCAATTCAGTATTTTAAAAAATGGGCATGGATAGAGAATGGCCTAAAAAATACATATGTAAATGTTAGTAATGATTATCTCTGGCTGTATTCATTTAAGCATTTATTTATTTATTTATTTGTATTTCACAAAGTTTCTACTCTGTGCATAGGCTTATGTAAACATAAAATGAATATGTATGTAAGTATACACTTGTGCAAATACACACACACATATACACACCCACATGCATATATGCATATGTATACATCCATGCATACATACACATACATATTCAACTTTTATGTTTATATAGGCTAGTGCTCAAGGCAGAAAAACTGAGAATTACAAACCCATCCATCCATGTCCATCCATCCATCCATGCATGGATCCATACCTATATGTGCACTCACATATGAGAAACAGACACAAACATTGTATCTTGAGAATTTTCCCATGCCATTGAATAGTCTTAACATTTTGGAACTATATATTTTTAATAGCTTTAGAGTGTTAGAATGCTTTATTTTATGGATATACTATAATCATCTTAACCCTTTTTGGTATTTTTTAAAAACATGTAGATAATTGCAACATATGTCTTTGCACATGAATATCTTTGTTTGCACTTCTGGACCCTGTCCTCTGTGGTGCAAAGCCATCTTTGAGTCATGCAGGCAAGCCTGGGGGACTCTGGTTGCATGCGTGCACACACCTGGACGTGCACCTCCAGGGTCAGGGGCGAGAAGGTGATGCTATTTCTTCAGAGGGTGGAAAGAAACGATATGGTATTTCTGGGAAGGAAGAGAATGTATTTTCTAATTGTAGACCAGGGTATTCTGAGGATTACCTACTGCTTGAGAGAGGATTTAACCAGTGTGCTGCTGTGGCCACTTCATGGTTTTGCTTTGTTTCTTCTTTTATCTTGAATGTTCTTTGCAGATGTCTTTTCCTGGCTATGCTATGATCTATCAAGACACACTGGTGGTATAATGGTTTCCAATGTGGGCTTAGAGCAGTGTGCTCACAGCACCACATGCCTGCTTCCAAATTTGCATATCAAGTCTCATCGATCAATATTTACTTACATGGTCTGCATACTCTCTTGCAAGCTTCTCAGGGACAGAGACTATGTTTTACTTGTGTTTATAGCTCCAGTACGATGAAAGCTGCTTGGCATATACCGGGTGCTTCACAAATGTTTTTTGGGACCAGCCATTTATTGGTAAGAAGTGGGAATTCCAAATGAAAGGACAGGATCTGACAGTGACAGGGTTATGAGTCTAGGGACTCACATGTCCCTGTTTTTTGTCTTTTCCCTTTGCTCCCTAATCACAATGATTATGAATAAATCTGCATGATCTTTGTGTTATTTCTAAAGAACAGAAATTTTACCAGCAATCTGAAAACCTGCTTTTTGCACAGTCCTTATTGTAGCTCTTTGCAGTCAAGTCTTTTTTTTCTGTAAGCCTGGATTATTGTGCTGCTAGTGAGGAATGCTGGCCTTCTCTATGATCTAATCACCTCTTTGCTGAATGAGTGGCAAGTAAATGGGATACTCCCTGAGTAACTCGAGGGCTTTGTAGAAGTAAGTTATCCGATGAGAAGGTTAACGTTTATATTGCAACTTATAAATGAAAAGTGATTTCATCTACATTATTTTAATTTGCTGATTGCTAACATTCCTTTGAGTATAAAGTTGTTCATTCCACAGCTGCAGATAAAATTTTAAGATCTAGTCCTACTGAGAAAAGTAATCTCAGTAATGGTACTGTTCTCAGCTCATTTTCTACTGGGAGGTATTTGCATGCAGAAAAATCCTGGTCCTGAAGGATAAGGAGGGAGGAAAATGCCTTAACGAGAATGGACACACCAATCGGAGATAAGGTTTTCGTGGTTCAGTGTTCCCGGTGATAGGGATGGTGGGAGTGAGACAATACAATTTAACATCTATCATAGTTCTCTTAAAATTGAAAGGCCAAAATGGGGCAACATTACAACTTAATTCCCTCAACTTTTGTAAAGGCCTGCATCATCATAATCAACATAAACATTTAAGGTGTGTTTACTACGTGCCAAATGCAGTTCTAAGAGCCATATATGGATTATAAACTTGTTATATACCTATTACAGATGAGCAAACTGAGAGACCTTGTACAAGGTAAAAAAAAGTTGTGAATTAGGACTTCAAATCCAGCCAATATGACTTCACTCTTCCTATCCATTGATACACAGCACTATTTCTCTTCATTTTCATTTTAATATACTTTATCACAAGCCCAAATCATCTCTATTCGCTCTGAATTTCTTAAGTAGTGCTTCATAAGTATGCATTTTATGCCATCTTTTAAACAATATTGTCTTGTATTCTAGCTATACAAATGTTATAGTGTCCTTACTTCCTTTGCTGTAGCATGACTCACCTTTCTCAGTCTTTGGTACTCAACTACTTTCTTCCTCCCCTTGGGATCTGCCTTTACTTCTTCTTCTTTACCTAAATCAGTTTTTCCAACACTGGCTGTATGTTGTAATGACCTGGGGAGCTTCAAATAATCCCGAGGCCTGACTTTCACCACCAGAGACTCTGATTTACTTGCCATGGCCAGGACATCCTGATTTCCAACAATTCCCCAAGTGATTCAAATGTGCAGCCAACACTGAAAAACACCGGTCTAAACATTTACTACTTATTTTTCATATGTTACCTGCAGCATCTCAACCTCCTGCACTAGGTTTCCATGTCCCTGTTACTACCTGTCATAATACAATGCAGCTTTCCTTTATAGGCCCTAGACCACTGGAATTGGCGGTGCCCATAGGGAGGAGGAAAGTCCTAGAGTCTGGTGTACTGAAAGCCAAGTGAAGAAAGTGTAATTGGAAGGAGGGCTTGATTAGCTGTGTCTATGGTAAGTAAGGTAAGATAAGAGGAAATACTTGGCCAATGGGACTAGCAACATGGAGGTCACTGGTAATCTTGACAAGATCAACAGAGGTCAGTGGAGTAGAAACAGAACACTGAGTTGAGAACAAAGAATTGAAGATGCAGAAGAGAAAGGAAGAAAACTGGTAGAACAAAATTCTCGGATAGGCAAAAGTGGATAGGATCTAGTGCACTTCACCTCATTTAATCCTTGCAATAACCCTAACAAGCAGACATTATTTTTACTTCTATTTTATGTATCAGGAAAGGCTTAGAGAGATTACTAACTTGTTTCAAGGTTTAGAGAGATTACCGACTCGTTCAAGGTCCTAGAGCTCACGGTTTTCAGAACTGGATTGAACATAAGTCTAGCTGCCTACAAAGCCCTGAGCAATTATAGCCCCTTGCCTCTTGTTGGTAAGAAATATCCTTTTAGTTGCCGCTGAGTTGGCTTTATATACATCATAATTTCTTATGATTCTATATTAAGAAATTATTTCATAATTTCTTCCTCAGCTTCTTCTCTTAATTTCAAGAACCTGTTTCTCCTGCAGCAAAATTCTGCTCAATGACACGTTATACATAATCTACAAACACTAAAGATACCAACATACTCTTTAGATTAAAAGAAATAAATCTTGGGAACCCGAAGCTCTGATAAAACTCTTGAGCATATATTAGCTTTCTGTGAGTCAGTGACAAGACTTCCTGTTGTGCTATCTCCTGCCTTCAGGTGTGCTGGCAGAGCCCTATGCCCCAGAGACAGGTAATTCTCAAGGCACCTCACAGCAGCCCCTCACAAGCTGTGCTGTGAATGACTGAGAGCTGCTAACTCTAGATGGCGAGGTAGGGGATGGGTGTTGGTAGGTGAGAGCGGCATTACACCTCATCCTTGAAGAGTGAACTCCTGGGGTGGGGTGATAAGAGGAATGGCTTGCTGCTAAATGCTTTAAAAGCCAGCCCAAGGGGAAAGGAGAACCCTGATTTGTGGTGTTTGCCCACATCTATAGTGTAATACTCCCACTGCGACTAATTTCAAGCTACCAATGTGAGGTCGCCAAATGTGGGTTAGGAAGAGATGAGAACATTTGACTCTCATGAGGGACTTCATTGCTTCTTTCTGACTTAAACAGTAAGGAATCTCTTTTGTTATTGCTCAGAGGAGTTATTTTTTGGTTCATAACTTGGTCATTTTCTCTATGAGGTATTTCATTTCACTATAGTGTGAGCTCCAGGAACTCTGTAAGGGCAGGGATTTCTGTTGGTTTTCTATTCTGCTGTAAAAGTAGCACACAGATCAGTGTCCGGTGTGCATAGTAGGTGCTTAATAGAAATGTGCTCAATGCAAAAAAAGAAAAGTGTTCAAACCAGCTCGAGCACACCATTGGATAAGAAATAAAAACATGGTATTTCTATATCTTTAAGCAGACATACTCATTCCTTGAGGTGCCAAGCACTTCCTGAAGCAGCATAACGTGAAGTAGTCTAAAGAGTTTGAAAGACCCTTGGATTCAAATTCCAGAGAATGTTGTTCTGGTTCTGATTCAGTCCATGATTGGCCATGTGACTTACTGTCTTTGGATACCCTGATCGGGAATGAAGCAGCTGGCCCTTTAAGGCTCTTGAGAGTTGGCAGATGCTGGGATGCAGTGGCACAGGGGAGCCAGTCAGCCCTTTCCTCCGCAGGGGTGGTGGAAATCTCCTCGTGAAACTGTGTGCTACATTGTACTTTTGGGTTTCAGATGAAAATGTGGTCTTTCCTCGGCAGCTTGCACATGCTGTTCTCTACCACTCTGGCCTTTGAGATTTCTCAAAGGAATCAGCAGGGACGTTTGAGGTTGTCCACGTATGGTATTCCCTACGGGGCCGTCTAAATAATGAGAAGGAGTATGCAATCACACCAGATAACATCTCCTTCTGAGGATAGACAGAACTGCAGTCTTAACCTTTAATTGTGTGGCTTTCTCATCTTTTGCCAACCCTTTAACATCATATTAACAAGAGATAGACTGGGTGGGGGAAGGGAGGGACTTAATACCCTTTATAATTGATTTTAACAATTTTATCTCTCTTTAAAAAAATTAAATGTACCATGAGAATTAAAATTGTATTTTATCCTTTTAAATACAGCCCTAGATGATGTATGTAATTGCCCTGGCACCAAGTCAAGTCCACACAAAGCCTAAATTGAATCTTCCTTCTGACTACAGCTGTGCATGATATTTTATGCAATTTTTTATGCTGGTCATAAACGAGGTAGAAACTGTGATTATACCAATTTTAGAATAACACATCTCCACCGAAAAAGCAACTGCTAGTTTTCAGACATGTGCATGTATTGGAGGATCTGGTCCTCCTTTCCCATCACTAGATCGTGTGCTGCTGATCTAATAAAAGATTTCTAGGGAAAGTGCTATAGGCATTTAATAACCTGTTGTTGTAGAAACAGGATTGAAAAAAAGTAATAATGGTTTCCTCTTACAACACTATCTGATTGGCAAAACATTGCTGCATAGCTGCTGAGCATTCTGAAATCAGGGGTGGGATTATCTGTAAAAATAATACCATTCTAGTATATTTGTACACTGATACTAGATCTATCTAGTATATTTGGTCTGTCTATCTATCTATCTATCTATCTATCTATCTATCTATCTATCTATCTACCTATCATCTTTCATCTATCTTGACAGAGACCAAAATGAACAGAAAGGAAGATTTAAAAATACAAAATTTTGCCCTGATATTCTAATATTATATTTTACTGTGCTACATTAAATGGAGCAAAAAAAGACAAAGACTAGTACCTAGAGATCAGAAATTGAGGTTTTTCTGTTTCTCTTGTCTGTACTTGACACAGTACAGATGCTTTCTGTCTATATCTAGTACCAACACAGAGATGATCTGTGAACAATTTAAAATGAAAGGCTTGAGAGGGAAAAATTAAAATGTTAAGTAAATTACTACAGAACCAGATAAACCTTTAATATGAACTTTAACAACTGTTTATCCAAATTAACACAGCGTTACATTTAGAGCAGTGAAGATGAAGCCATTAGCATGAGTGTGTGTAGATGGGCTGAACCATCAATCGCTTCTCACTGATAAATGGAACCCAGAGCCAAAGATACTTGCCGGATCAACCCCCTGCTGTCCTGCAGACCCCTTCTGGCAGAGTGGCAGCCCGTCAGTGGCTGACTGATCTGAGTTTGCCATATGACAAGCAGACATCATGGTGGCTGCCAGTAATCATATTAGGGGCAGATTTCATACATCTGACAATTTGTCTTTAGAGCTTTCTGGAAGGTTTTAACCAGAGACTGGATGACTTCTTGCTCTAGGGGTGCTGAAGATGATACTATTGCATTGAATAGAGGGTTTTGTTTCCCCAAACTTGGTTCTTTATTCCATGAAAAAGAGCTTGTGGTTCAGTAGGACCATCATTAGCAACCTTTGTTTGGCACTGACTAGCTCTCCAAGATTATATGTTGAATATTTGAATAATGAGTGAATGAATGAATGAATAAATAACAGATCTGTCCAGATAGCATAATGAACTCTATTTCACTTAGAAGCAACAATAGTGAGAGTCTTCTCTGCTGCATTAAGAGTGCTCAAATATAATTCTTCACTGCTGGTGAAATATCAGGTGATGAGGACCCTCGTTCCTCTGATATTGGCCTAATAGAAAAATGAATCACATGTTGTAATCTTCAGAAACATTACTCAGGACTGTTATTTTGGCATCTCAGGCATCATTTAATAATCAGTTCTCAAAGCCATTAGCCCGGCTTACATATTGTTGGACAATCCTGATTTGGAAGGTTGATTGAATTTCAAAATAATGGAAGTAAAACCTGAAGGTCAGGTTAAAGGTCTAGTGTACATAATGATTGGAGAGCCACTGCTGATTCTCCTTGACCTTAAAGGAATCACTAGTTTGACTGAACTGACATTCATTTCTAAAATGTTACCATCAGTACTATGATAGTTATAAGGCTTTCCTTGTTTGTAGCTGTGCAATAATTTTTTAAATCTAATTGATATTAATGACCAAGATGCAGGCTTCCTTTATCAATAGGGTTTTCTGCCTTTGTCCACTCATTATAGCTGGATTACTACTACAGTGACTTCTATAAGCATTCGACTTTGCACATGACCTGAGTTTCAGTGGATTCTGTAAGGAGTCAGTCTTGAAAACCACTGATGTTTCAGGGGGAATTTTCTAGCACATATTTCACTTAGACAATGTAGTTTATATGATCATTTTACTCCTATCTATAATTTATCATGCCAACCATAATATATAAAGTCATAAATGATTCGGTTTCCAGTTACATTCACATTATACATTCTTCTTGCGGTCTATCACTGTTGTATGGGGAGACTACTCCTTTTGACAGCCCTTAGATTTGCAACTCTTGGATGTTGAATTTAATACATTGCATCTTGAATTTTTTTATTTTGACCTGATAGCACTAGTCCTTGGTGTGTAGTATAAACCCTATAATTCATCAGCAGACACCTGTCACATTGACAAAATAATACTTAGGAAGAATAGTGATCAATTTCAAATGCATGCAGGTGATTTTTATCACACCACAGTAGTAAATGAAGATAGGGTAAGCATAGCAAACAAAAGACCCACTGACCGATTTTTGCTTGAGCAGGTAGCTGTACGGTAGCTTCCCAACTAATTTGTTGGGAAAAGAAAAAAAAAAAACAAAATATTTTAATCCTTCTCATACACACTACCTACAACCATAATCAAATGAAATCAAGACTATAATCAAATGATATCAAATGAAATGGATGGTCCCTTTGATCTTAATTGTGAGAGAGGGAGAGTTTAAAAGTGCCATGGCTCAAAAAGAGAAACACAGATGGCAAAGATTAAGTTCATTACCCCTTGGGAGCAAGCCCAATGCATGCATATATATAAAATTCAATGCAACATCCTTCTTTGTACCTTTAGTTTAAATAATGTAGGATTCCATGAGATTATATACCTCTTATGGAGAAATATATTGTAATTTCTTTTCCAGATGTGTGTATTGGTCTGCTGGGCTGCCTTGACAAAATACCATACGCTGGGTGTTTTAAAGAACAGAAATTTATTTCTCACACTTTTAGAGCTGGGAGTGAGATCAAAGTGCTGGCTGATTAGGTTTCTGGTAAGGGTTCTCTTTCTAGCTTCTAGCAGCGTCCTCTCATTGCAGGCAGATTCTCTCTCCCTCCCTCCCCCAGCTCCTTCTTCTCCTTCTTGTTCTTTTTCTCATCCCCTTTCTTATTCTGTCAGATTAAACCTTCACTGTTATGACCACATTTAACATTAAATGCCCTCTAATGACCTTATCTCCAAATACAGTCACCCTGGGGATTAAGTCTTTAACATATGAATTTGAGGGGGACAGAATTCAGTTCATAGCAGTGTGGTTTTAAGTTTTTATTTCTTGATCACTTTACATACACACACTAACCCATCATAATCGGCCATGAACATTTACAAAAAGGGAAGATCCATTCATTTGGGGGAGGATATGAAAGGGTTCAGGTGAAAGTGGAACCTCAGGTGGGTGCTGGAAGATGGATAGGTTTCTTAACAAGCAGAAACAAACGTGAGGGCATTTTGGGAATAGAGGCCATATTATTTCCTATTGCTGCATAAAAAATTACCACTGATATCATGACTTACAACAACACTAATATATTAAATTGCACTTCTGTAGGTTATAAGTCTGTCACACTGGGATAAAGTCCAAGCAAGCAGGGCTGCATTTCCTTCTGGAGGATTTGGGGAGAATTTATTTCTTTGCCTTTTATACCTTCTAGACACCGCCTGAATTCCTTGGGTCATGCTCCCTTCCTCCATTTTAAATCTGGCAAGATTTCTTCCACCTCTAGGACCTTAGCTTGGAAAGCTTCTCTGCTTTTAAGGACTAGTATGTTTAGATTGGGTCCACCTGAATGATCCAGGATATTCATTTCATCTCAAGACTGATGACCTTAATAACATTTGTAGAGAGCAGTCTGTCATGGAGAGTAACATGTTGGTTGGTTCCGGGGATTAGGATGGGGACATCTTTAGA
The DNA here is from genome assembly GCA_028533065.1 of Trachops cirrhosus. Classification (NCBI taxonomy): domain Eukaryota; kingdom Metazoa; phylum Chordata; class Mammalia; order Chiroptera; family Phyllostomidae; genus Trachops; species Trachops cirrhosus. The sequence continues at coordinate 15,575,734 of CM052541.1, forward strand.
GGAGTCCTTATTCTACCTACTGTGTGAGTCAAAGTGTAGAGCTAATTAATCTAGGATTCATTTATTTATTCAGTGATTATCTGTTAGGAACTGAGAACATGCCACAGAAGACCCTCCATGGGTCCATTGTTAAATGTTGAAGATGGGACTCTAGCTGACTACAGGAGCCATTAGCATGTGTGTCCAACGTCAGTAATGGCCCCGTAAGGTTAACCTCTCCTTCAGTGTCTTACCTTACATTACATTAAGCAAGTCCTCCCAGGACTGTGGGAAGGAAAAGTAGGAGTAAGTTAATTTACTACATAAAGTCTCTTTTTAGGTAGAGGAGAAAATTGAAGGATAGAATGTGGAAGGGAAGCTGGAAATAATGTAGTTTTCTTAGGAGACTTTCTAGAACTAACAGAAAGCGTTTCCAAAAAGAGAAATTAGAATGGGGGAGGGAGGCGGGGAGGGCTGGGGTGGTGGGGAGGGGTGGGGGTTAGGGTTAGAAAAGGCAGAAAACTGTACTTGAAAAACAAAAAATTTAAAAAAAGAGAAATTAGGTAACATGTGAATGAATTAAAAACACTTAATTAAAAAAACCTAGAGCGTAGGTGGAATAAATGATAGTTTCTAAGCATTTCAGTGGAGCCACAGAGAACCCAGAAGTACAAACTTAACAATCATCACAATCTCTGATGGTCAACTCTGCTTGCATCTGGTTCCCATTAATGATTTATTAGGATTTGAAAGGTTCTAGAAGAAGTATTGCTTGACTTTCTGACTTTGAAAAGAGACAAAATAAAATTATAATGAAGCTTGGGATATAATAGAGTTTTAACTAAAAAGTAAGGCCCATTACAATTGAGCCAGGTGCCTTCTGAACCAAAATTATGTACATTTTATAATCCTCTAGTTGCAAATGGGATGTTATTTTAATAGTTCATAGTTACATAAGGTAAAAGTACATTTTGCTGGCAGCTTTATTTTATTTTTATTCTTATTATTTTTTTATTGTTGTTCAAGTACAGTTGTCTCCATTTTCGTCCTCCATCTCACCCATCCCCGCCTCCCAACCTCAAACCTACCTTGTTTGGCTTTGTCCATGTGTCCTTTATACATGTTCCTTGATGACCCTTCCCCCACTTCCCCCCATTATCCCTCTCCCCCCCCATCTGGTTACTGTCAGTTTGTTCTTCATTTCAGAAAGATAACAGCTAGCTTCTTTTTTAATATGGCACTCTGATCACATGCAGTTGTTTCCTTTATTTCAAGAGGCCATCCTTAAATCGATCATAAAGCGATTGATTTAAAAATGTCTAAGTTCTACATCATGAAGAGAATTGGAAGGGAGCCATCATCAGTAGAAAATTTCAAGAACTTCTTAGAAAAATGAGCTATGAGGTGGAGAGGAGAAAGCTATTGATGGAATTTTGCAATAAGGGGGCATAGCCTAGCAGAGAGTCTCTGCGCTCTCAGGTACACCAGTAGAGGAGACAGTGAAGATGAGGATAACAGCCAGGTTGTCTTCAAATCAGTTGTATCCCTTTACTTTACTGCCTTCCTTCCCCCATCCAAATCTGCACCATCCAGGAGTTAAGATGGTTATGTCCACTGTCTTGGGAGGAAATGGGAAGTGTTTTAGAAACTAGAGGCTGACAGATAGTAATGGTATTACTGCTAAAGAGCAAAATATCCAAACTTGGTTAAGCAGGACTCTTCCGAGAAAATGAATGCTGTATCACCATTGATTCAGTTGCTTCACATTTAGTATGAATGGGCAGCCAAAGATCCAACACACTTCAGAAAATTCACTGTCTTCATTTAGAGGCAAGTGGTTTATTTGGGAGGTAATTGCTACAAATCCTAGTGGGAAAGTGAGGAAGTGAGACCAGGAAGGGGAGGAGCCAATAGAAGCCTCTGCACAGCCAGGGCTCAGTTTCATGGGGAAATTCTGGTACACTGGGAAAATTTGCCACAGAGTGATTCAAACAGAAGGCAGGGATCTGTGAGTGGCTATGCACAGAAAAATGAAAGAGCAAGGCCGGGAAGGGAGGGAGGGAGGAAGGAAGAAAAGAAGAAAGCAAAGAAAGAAAAATCATTGAGAAAATAGTACTCTTTCAGGAAACAGGTTAGAACTTCCAAAATCAAATTAAACTCTCAAGTAGAGTTGAGAAAAAAATAATTTTCCTCAGTAAAAGAACAGGATATTATATAAAAAGTAAAATCAGAAAACTTGAAAGATCTCTTGAAAGTTAAAAATGATTACAAGCTTAAAAAGAAATCCATGGAAGTATTAGAAGAAAAGTCAAAGAATTTTATGAGAAAAAGGAAATAGGAAAACCTCATATTAAAACAAACATTCACTCGTTAAATAGGAAGGGGAATGTGATTAGAGTAAACTACTTGGTTTAGTGAAAAAAAGTTATGTTATCATTTATAATGTTACTTTATCTATAGTCCCATCATTTAGAATCACTCTATAAACAAAGTTTGACTGAAAGACTGTAAATATTACCAACTTTGATCATGTACAAGTACTGATGGCAGTTATGAAAAATGGAAAGGGAAAGGTGGAGTGAAAGAAAATGGGGAGACAGTATTATCTTCATCTTCCAAACTGGGGAATTCAGAGGTCATTCCTATAGTTTTAATAAGATAGAAGTAACTCCAGCATTCATAACTGAAACACTTACATTAATGAGCTTCTTAAACAGTGTGAATATAATGTCTAAGATTTTGCTTAAATTTCATTGAAAAATGTCACAAATAGCTGCAAATTTTCTGCAACTCATTCACTGGAGGAGAAGCGGCTACATGCCTTCTGGTGGAAAGCTGAGCCCACTTCAGGCTCATGACTGCGTCTCCAAGGCAGTTCGCTGGAAGTGTGTGTTGTTATCAAACTCACCAGTTACAGATGATGTTAGAGATAAATTTAAGAGCAAATATTTCTGGCAGAATCACATCAATGGACAAGAGAAAGAGTGATTATTTTAGGGTGCCAGCATGGAACGTTGTCACAGACTTCTGAATTTTGGTCCAGGATTAGAAATCAGAGGTACGAGGTCAAAGACCTGGTTCCATCTCTGACTTGCCAAGAGACATGGGAAACTCCACTACTTTAGCTCTAATAAATTTCTCTGTATCTCTGATCAGAAAGCATTATTCTTGCTTACAAACATTAAGGTCAAATATAGTAACATGTGAAAATGATTACTAATGATTATTAACTTTATTCCTTCAATCATTATTCTATCTGATTCAATAATTAGTGAATTTCCAAGTTGTTTAGCAAAGAATTAAGGACTTCAAACAAAGTTCAAATTGAAATTAAACTCTCTTCAATTACGTTGGGTAGCTAATGGCATTTGTCTTTATAGATTTATTAAAGAATTCCTTAACAATGCTAAAATGTCTATGATATGACTATAGAATCATTAAGGCCTTTCAGATACACTGATTAAATTGATAAATATTTTTAGTTACATTTAATTATGACAGAAGTCTACATTTAAAATTATGCTTCCGCTTAAGTGCTTGTTCTGTCATATTGATCTTGACCTTGTTTTATACAGTCAACTTTATATTTTTTAATTATAAAATGGCATGTTTTCTTTGTAGAGCATTGTATAAAAATTAGTGGAGAAAATTTCTGTTATTTCAATTACTCAGTTATAAAGTTATTAATATTTTAATGCATTTCTACTCTTTTTATACTTAGATATACATTATAAAAATTTGGATAATATAGTTTTATATTTTGTTTCCACAAAAGATTGTACATAAGTCCTTCTCTGTCATTATATAGTCTTCAAAAATATTTTTACTAGCATAATATTCAACTAAATGAATAATTAATATATTTTAAACCTAGTTGTTGTGGAATCTGCATTTATTTTTTTCTTTTTTTAATTGTTGTTTGAATACAGTTGTCTCCATTTTCCCCCCACCACTTTCCCCTGCCCCACCCATCCCCACCTCCTACCCTCCATCCTTCCCCACTTTGTCCGTGGGTCCTTTATACATGTTCTACATTATTTCTAAATAATGAAAATTTGTTATATTTCATTTGTTTTTTGCCCAAGCAAAAATCATTTTAAACTATTTGAAGTGCAAGGATAAAGTTTACATATGTCCGTGGATAATAGCCTTCTCAAAGACTAAAGACTTCCATGAAGTACTATTTTCCAAATTTTTATTTAACTGTCCTTTATGAGACCCTGTTATTGCTGTTAGGGTTAATCATAGGTATAATATTTCCATATATATTATTAAGCAATGAAGTCAGATAGGTAGTTATGAAAATAAGTTTATTTTCTTCCTGATACTCCTTGCCATCCCCTGCCACCCCCTACCCACCATCTGTAAGAGATTTGGAGATTTAAAAACTCTCCCAAATCTAATATCATATCTTGGAGAGTTGATCATTTAAAATAATCTTGCCAGAATATAGATCAATAGAACATTCCTTATTCCTTTCTCTCCCAATTCTTATGCTTTGCCTTTTTTTTTCTTCTTTTAGTGATTGGGAATGACATTGAATTAGTACAGTGACAGAGCATGATCTACAAAAGAGGATAATTTTATAGGACAGTTAAAATTTTCTCATTGACATTTCCTATTGTTACTCACAATGCCAGTTAATTTCTTAATTCATTAGCAGTGTAACAGAAGAAAAGACTTTGAAAACACTGTGCTTTGTGTAGATGTCTTTTAATTATGGCTAATTAAATACTGTGGAAGGACCTGATTATACCTCTGAGTATTTCTTAGTCTGAAAAAAAGGAAAGGGAAAAAAAAAACAAGCCTTGTAGTCATGAACACATTGAATAAAAGCTGAATTAAACAACTCTTTATGAAAAAACAAAAACTGGCAAAAAAGGAACAAATTATAGGGCAGCACTGGGAGAGCATTGTCTGCATATTGCTCAGATTCTCCGTGGAAGCTTAAGTTCCACTGTTTGTTTTGGTTATTAGGCAGAATCTCAAGTAAACCCAAGTAGAAGTTCCACCGCTTCTGAAAAACGAAGAGCGGAGCCAGCGGGTAAACAGTTTCAGGGCAAACTGATGTAATACTCCCTGAAGTTAGGAGCGGATTTTTCCAGATGGCCACTGTGCATATGGCTGGGGTACTGCGGTAGCCAAAATAGGAAATGAGAGCATGATTCTTTCCAATTAAATCAACACTGTCCTTGAGAAAAGAAATTTCACAGAACATGTCCAGGGGGATGGGGGCAGACAAGAAATAGCATCCAAGTCCATCAAGACATCTTTAATTTAACTAATTATGATATCTTTCTAAATGCTCAGACCAGTCAAATGTATTTTGGGATTCTAAGCAAGCAAGGCAGTGAGCTAAATGATGTGCTGGAAATTCACAGCTTAAAATTGGACTTGTCTACCCTCTTTCATTCTGGAACATTGGGTGAATTACTTAATCTCCCTCTGATTGTTTCCTCCTGTGTAAAATGGGAATCACATCCCCAGGCTGCCCAATACGCTTGTTGTGAAGATAAAATAATGAGTGTTATGAGGCACTTTGCAATCATGAAACACAATTGTATTTCCTAGGACTTGGAGGGAATAACCAATAACTCCAGATCACACTGAAGAACGCTTCTCGGTCCTCTCCAAGGAAGGGTGTCGCTACTTGGAATGGGGTCAGATTTCTGGTTTTGTTCAGGCCCCACCTCCTGAACAAATTCTTTGGTGGCTATTCAATTTATCTTTTTAACGAAAAATGTATTGATTGCTTTTAGAGAGAAAGAGAGGAAGGGAAAGAGAGAGAAACATCACTTAATTGTTCCACTTATTTTTGTGTTCATTTTTGCTTCTTGCATGTGCTCTGACCGGGATTGAACCTACAGCTTTGGCATATTGGGCTAATGCTCTACCCATCTGAGCTAGCCAGCCAGGGCTATTCAATTCATCTTAATTAAAGAATAATTTACTGGCCTGTGTATAATTAGCTTGGCCACAACCTACTTTTGCTGGGCAATCTGACTGAACTTAATAAGTATTAGCTCCCTCATACCTGTGATAGATATGCTCCTGTTATACACCTTACCACACACTGGAAATCAAAGGGAGATCCCAAGTACTTATATAAGGAGAACAGTCCATCCTTAAGGTGCTTTTGACTCATCCATTGGGTGCATGGGTCACAGGTGGCTAGTTTGACCATCAGTCATTCCAACTCAACTATTTCTTATTTTTTCTTTGCCTTGAACATCTTAACTTCACTATTTTTTTAGGGAAACAAAAGCATCTAAAGCGATTCAAAGTTAACATTAAAAAACCTTTCTAACTTCTGATTTTGAAACCTGAATTATTTATTTATTTATTTATTTATTTTTAGTATTTCAATCATCTCCCCAACTAGTTCCATTGGTACACAGGCCCAGCTACAATCTGTATAATGCACAGGAATCTCAATTGTTTTCAAGGTTAACCTGATACATTTTGTTTGTAAGTGATTTTCTTTTTTTTTTTTTTTAATTTTTTATTTTAGTTTATTCAGTACAGTTTCTATCCTTTATTCCCATTCCAGCCCACCCACCCATTCCTCCCCTCCTCCCTCCCCTATCCAACACCCCTAGTTTTGTCCATGTGTCCTCTATATTTGTTCCTGTAAACCCTTCCCTTCTCCCCTGAAATTCCCTCCCCTCTCCCCTCTGGTCACTGACAACTCTATTTCAGTGTCTTTTGTTATATTTTACTTGTTTCTTTGTTTTGTTGTTTAGGTTCCTGTTAAAGGTGAGATCATATGGTATTTGTAAGTGATTTTCTTGTAGTCACTGAATCTTGCTCCTCCCTGCAGACTCACCTACACACAGACAGGAGAATTTCGAGGGAGCACAGGTATGTTGCTGACCATGGAGCCAACTGCTTGATACTTGCCACATTTATGCCGTGAGAATAAAGCATGAGGGCAGAAAAGTTATAACGAAAGTCAACATACTCGAGCCTTTTTGTCCTACCCCTCTACTCCTTAGATGCAAAAGCATTCATTATTCTGGTTTCACGTTAGTTTTTCTCTAGTTCAGTCTATAGTAGAATTACCTAAATTGCTCATTAAGAATGCAGATTCCTGAGATTTATTCTAGCCTTGCTTAGCAGAATCACTGCTATTGTGGATGAGAATCCATTTTTAAAAAAAAAAAAAGAAAGCAAGCACAGGAAAGTCTAATGCTTTCTAAATTTTGAAAATAATTAGCCTAAAAAATCTTAGACCATATTATGACATTCATGGGAACTAGGCACTTTTGCCTTTGTGGGTTTCTACCTCCATAAAAATACTTAAAATTATATTTGACTACTGACTCGGCATATAGATGAATATTTTAACATTATATATTATTTTTTTCCTTCAACCTCAGTTCTTCTGAATGGGAGAAGTAAAAAGAAAACATTTCCATGGGCCCATAAAATTCCTGTGGGCTTCAGGCACTGGGCCTCCTGTTTCTCTTCCAGCCCAGAATGAATCCAGGACTAATTAACCTAGAAAACGGGTAATCTAATCTTCTGAAAATTTATTATAGTTCCTAAACACATCCTATCTTTGACATGCCATCATATGAAAATTGACTGGGGTTCAGAGGCTACAACTTGCATGAAAATAATTGCAGGTGGTTCCTGTACTTGGAGCTGGGGGCCTGAGGACGAATATTAGCAAATGCAAAAGTGGGGGAAACCCTGGCTTTCAACTCTGCATATTACACCCTGTTTAGGTGATACACTAACAAATGCCTATGACGACTGCATGCAAACACATGTCTAGGAAATATTAGGTCATAGGAATGCCAGCACTTAGGGCTCAGTTGCTAGAGTCTGATATTTAGAAACAGGAGAACAGGAAGAAAGAGAATCAGAATATGAAAAACCTTATGGGTAGTGGGGGAAGTGAGTGCCGAGTAAGTGGCATTGTTCCCTCAACCACATACAGCAACTCAACACAATGACATGGGTTGCCCTGCCCTGGTGAATACCTAAGGCTCTGCCTCTTACAAAGTAATAGGTATGCCGAGACAAAAAAATATGGCCCAAATGAAAGAACAGATCAAAAGTCCAGAAAAAGAACTAAGTGACAAAGAGATAGCCAACCTGTCAGATGCAGATTTCAAAACACTAGTAATCAGGATGCTCATAGAAATGGTTGAGTATGGTAGTAAAATAAAGGGAGACGTGAAGGCTATACAAAGTGAAATGAAGAATATACAGGGAACCAACAGTGAAGGGATGGAAACCGGGACTCAAATCAATAATTTGGAGCAGAAGGAAGAAATAAAGATTCAACCAGAATCGAATAAAGAAATAAGAATTCAGAAAAATGAGGAGAAGCTTAGGAACCACCAGGATAACTTTAAAAGTTCCAACATCCAAATCATAGGGGTGCCAGGAGGAGAAGAGGAAGAGCAAGAAATTGAAAACTTACTTGAAAAAATAATGAAGGAGAACTTCCCAAATCTGGCAAAGGAAATAGACTTCCAGAAAGTCCAGGAAGCCCAGAGAGTCTCAAAGAAGTTGGACCCAAGGAAGCACACACCAAAGCACATCATAATTACATTTCACAAGATTAAAGATAAGGAGAGAATTTTAAAGGTAGCAAGGGAAAAGGAGACAGTTACCTACAAAAGAGTTGCCATAAGATTAACCCCTGATTTCTCAAAAGAAACCATACAGGCAAGAAAGGGCTGGAAAGAAGTATTCAAAATCATGAAAAGCAAGGACCTACAACCAAGAGTACTCTATCCAGCAAAACTATCATTTAGAATGGAAGGGCAGATAAAGTTCTTCCCAGATAAGGTCACGTTAAAGGAGTTCATCGTCACCAAGCCCTTATTATATGAAATATTAAAGGGATTTATCTAAGAAAAAGAACAAAAATATGAATAGTTAAATGACAAGAAAATCTCAACTATCAACAAATGAACCTAAAAACAAAACAAAAACAAACTAAGCAAACAACTAGAACAGGAACAGAATCATAGATATTGAGATCATTTGGAGGGTTATCCGTGGGGAGTGGGAAGGGAGAAAGTGGGGAAAAAGGTACCGAGAATAAGTAGCATAAATGGTAGGTACAAAATAAACAGGGGTAGGTTAAGAATAGAATAGGATATGGAGAAGCTGAAGAACTTATATGTATGACCCATGAACATGAACTAAGCAGGGGGAATGCTGGTGGGAGGGGGTGTGCAGGGTGGAGGGGAATAAAGGGGAGAAAAAATGCGACAACTATAATGGCATAATCAATAAAACATATCTAAGAAATGAAATCAATCTATCAATAAAAAATTTTAAAAGGTAAAAAAGAAAGAAAAACACAGTGTTGATAAGAAGGCAGTTCATGAAAACCCTTCCCCCTTTTCCCCATTGAATGGTTTTCAGGAACACGTATAAAGGACACATGGAAAAAACCAAAGAGGGGCAGGATCAAGGGTGGGAAGTGGGGATGGCTGGGGTTGGGGGGATGTAGGGGGAAAATGGAGACAACTGTATTTGAACAACAATAAAAAAATGTTAAAAAAAAAAAGACAGTTCCTAGTATGGAGCAGCACTCACAAGAACTTCTAAGAGGAAGCAAACGAGAAAGAGCAGCCTGGTGCTACACCAGAACAGAGGAGGCCCACAACTGACAGAACCAGACATGACGATGCCAATTTTAGGTCACTAGGAAGACTGGGTACCATTTTAGAGTTTTGAAAAAGCAACTAGCTGCAACCAATGCTCGAAATGGTTATTACTCTGAATATTTACCCTTACACTTGCCATTTACAAAGGACTTCCATAATAATGGCTAATATTTATTGAGAACTTGCCAATATTTTTAAGTTCAGTAAAATATACTGAAGTTGAGACGAGATAAGAAGGAAACTGAAAAATAAACGTGGAAGAAGAAATAGCAGTATTTAATTGCTTGATTATTGATTGTTCTGTATCAAATCACCCCAGAACTTAGTGATTTAAAACAACCATGATTTTATTTGCTCCCATCTTACCAGCTAAGCTCACTTGCCTGGGCAGTTCTGTCCATTGTGCTGTGCTAGTGGCCACCCCTGTGGCTGCAGTGAAGCAGGTGAATCAGTAGGGAGCTGGGCTTAGCTGGACCCTGGGGCTGGGGGACTTCTCCTCTGTTTCTATCATCTCAGGGCCTCTTCGTCTCTAAGTGGCCTTTCCATATGGCCTTTCTAGCAGGGTAGCTGGCTCACAGGTCTCAAGACAGCAATCTAAGCAGCAAGTGACCTTTTTAAGAGTTAGGCTTAGGGCTGATGCATTCTTTGGGTTCAAGCAGAGTCTAGGGGGAGGGTATAGACAGAGTGTGAGTTCTGAGAGGCATGATTGCTGGGGCCACCAGTGTGCCAGAGACCACGAGAGTTGGGAGAACTTCTTCCTCACACCTCAGGTTTCTTTCCAGATGGAGGTGACGTTGAAATACTCTGCTACTGAGTGATGGAGTGGCCTATAGGATTGTTGTAAGTGTGAAAAATAGCTGAGCATGTTTGACTATTGGGAGTGAGTGCTTTCTGTAGGAGGAGTCTAGCATTTTGGATAGAAAAGTCTGTACTATTTTGGGGTTTAGTATTAGCTACCGGCTGATGAACCTGAAACGATGCCCTCTAACTTGGTATCTATGAGTAACAAAATGATACTGGCTTCCATCTGCTACTGTGTTATTTTATTTCTCAATTCAGGAAAGAGGGATGCTATTTATAGGCCTCCTCAGGGATTACAACAGCCTGAAGAGATTATAAATGATGAGATATGTGCAGAGACTGAAAGAAAAAAAGAGATAAAGAGTAAGTGATGAATGAATACACATACTGAGCGAGGTATTGTGTAACCTAGGGAGGACAAATAATTGACAGAATAATAGGACTTCAGGCTCACATTTGGCTGTAGAATGGAGGTTCTATGTCCTCCTTTTGTAACTGAAGCCATGGTTTGTTGGTTTAGTGATCTACCGATATTGATTCCCCCCTTCATCCTTGTAAACCTCTAATCTTATTGAGGACTGCAGTGTATTCAAGTATAAATATATTTCCTAACCTTCCTTGAGGATAAAGGGGCCATATGCCCAACCTGACTAGTGACAGGTAAAGGGAAGTGTTAGGTGAGACTTGTGGGGAAGTTCTTCAGAAGTTTGCAGTACAGGTAGGGATCTGGGGAGCAGATTCAGATACAAAGAGCTCATTTTCCTTTCTTTCCTACCTGGAATGCAGATATAATGCCTAGAGCTGCAGTGGCCATATTGTGACCATGAGGTAAACTTGAAGGTGAAACCCATGCACAAAGAATGGAAAGGCAAAAAAGGTAGGAAGCTGGGACCTTGATGTATGATGGAGACCGTGCACCAGCCCCTCCATTATCCACTCCCTGACTTCACTGTCTTGAAAGAAACAAAATTCCTTGTTTTGTTTAAGCTCCCATTTTTTATGTTTATCTTTCTTTGCAGTTGAACACAGTACCTAATAGACAATTTTATTAGAACAGACAAATACAAGTATGTAGTTGATCCTTTTTCTAAGAAAGATGATGCCATTTGGTGAAATAGTTATTCAAGGTCGTATGGGGGAATTTTTGACTATGTGTACATGTTAGAGATTTCTCATCTGAGTTACACTCTTCCATAAGAGCATCAGCACTTTCTCTTACCTCTTACCTGATGCACACTTCTTATGGACTTCCATGTGGCACACCCCTGCCCCTCACCGGAGTCTCTGCTCAAATGTCCACAGCTCAGAAGGCCGTTCCCAGTCATGCTCTATAATAACAGTCCTGGCCACTCTCCATAACTTCACTCTGTTTACACCCTACTCTCTATTTTGTTATTGTTCATTATTGTCTCCTTAGTGTTTACCACTGTCTTTCACTCATAGTTGCTCAATGATTAGTTTTTAAACAGTTGATTAATAAATGAAGAAAAGCAAAATGAATGCATTTTGAGTCTGAAAGATTTCTGAGAAAACTACTGAAAAATCAATGCAAGTATAAAGTTACGACTCATGGCTCATTTCAGGTTGAAAACTTCAAAGACATTGTTAAACTTCAGAGTAGTCCTGTGCCTGTTAAAATAATATGGCTTTTCAAGTGTTGAGTGTAACAGGTAGTGTTTAAGCTAGAGGGACATTTTTCAAACTTTGCTGACTTCCTCCTTTGAGTTTTATCTGAGAGAAATAGAATAGTGAGACATAAGCCTCAATGGACCCAGGAAAGAATTCATATCACCTTTATGCTGACTTGGCCACAGAGTCCCTAATTTTTCTTGGGCTGATACAACCTACATCTCCTTAGTAATAAATAGACACAAAGCAATGTTTTACATTCATAAAAAATATATCTGCCACTGCAATATGTTGTATGTCAGTGCATATACATACACCCCCCAAAACTCAGTTGCAGATATATATGTAATGTACATATGTGAATGTATACACTTATGAACACACAATATATGATTGGTGTGTATATATACAGGGGTGGGCAAAAGTAGGTTTATAGTTGCAATACAAATAAATAATACAATAATTAATAAATAATACAAGAACAAACTCTGTTTCACATACTTACAACTATAAACCTACTTCTGCCTACCCCTGTGTATGTGTATAACTATACATATAGACATATATCTATACATAAATATAAATACATACACAACTATATGTATATGCACTTAACACAAATATATATATTGGGTTGGCCAAAAAGTCCATATGGCTTTTTATCCGTAAAATAAAAGACACATTTTTCATGTCCACCAATAACTTTATCGATTTGCATATTTTGAGTATGTCAGCTATCTCCCACATGGTATAATGTTCATTGCCCTCAGTAAAGGTCTTGATTTGATCATTATCAACTTCAACCAGTCTACCCAACCATGGAGCATCATCCAGCAAGTAATCTCCAGCATGAAAGTTTGCAAACCACTTTTGACACATTCCATCAGTCACAGCACCTTCTCTATTCAATGCCCAATTTTTTTAAATAATAAAAAGCATAATATGCTGAAAATGTGTATCTTCTTCCATTTTCAATATAATGACTGCATAAAAATCACCAATTTTTGACAAGTTTTTTTAATGCACACTGATATGACAGCTGTCACAAAGAATCTAACATAATTGTTTCAAATAAAGTTAAAGACAACTAAGTGCTATTAGAGTCATTATACAGAAAAAAAAAACAAGCAAAATTTTTGGCCAGCCCAATATCTATATACACGTACAACTTTTTTGTTTTTCAATATCAGGAACATATTGAAAGATCCACCCACGAATTTTTATGTATTATAATATTCATAAAGCTCATCTGCAAAATTTAATAAACCCTGCTTATGTTTCAAGATAGCCAGGCAGAAATGTTAAGAAAAAAATATTGAGTATTCAAATTGTTCTAGAGATAAACCTTGAGGGGATCCTGGCTTACCTCCTTGGGTAGGAAGTTCTGGAACTGAGAGTCTTTGAGTAATAGGCCTCTGATGTTCCACTGTATGTGGTGGAACCATACAGCGTATTTCTTTACACTGCTGGCACTTAGTGGAGGAGATGCCAGGGGTCTGGCCGAGGTGTGCTCTACATCCATGGTGCATGGTGGTTGCTGGGAAACCGCTGCCTGGAGCTTGCCTTTCCCAGCACTTGCCAGGCATCAAGGTAGAATCTCAAGTTCTTGCTATAGGACTATGGGCAGTAGTGATGGAGGCCACTTCCAGGCCAGGCCCATAAGCACAGCTTAGGTGATCCTCTACCCCCTTTTCCCTGGGTGACTGCCTGGATTTTTATGTGCAGAGTGACCTAGGGGAACATGTATTGAAGAAGGCAGAACCTCTGACAGGCTCAGTCTCATAAAAAGAGCATCTAGAAGAGAGCCTCTCCCCCCACCTTGTCAATGGTATAGCTCCTACCACGGCCCCAGAGCCAGTGCACATTTGCTGTAGCTTTCACGGAGGTTATGAAGTCACCATCATTAGAGAAGGCTGGCTGGGCAGAGAGCAGTTCTCAAACTCCAGGATCTTTTGGGAGAAAGTTGTTTATGCATACAAATCTCTAGGCCTCACTCCCAGATTCTGATTCATTAACTCTGGGATGGGGCCCAGAAATAGGCATTTTCATCACCATTCTAGGTGATTTAGATGCGCATTTGGAGGAATACTGATAAAGTGAGTGGATTTGCAGAAATGGCAACTAGGAGACTGAGGTTGGAAATGGACAGCAGCCTATATCCTGAGCCAGCGCGTGAGCTGAATGAATTAGAAGTCCGGAGGTAAGAGGGAAAATGGTCAAAGACAAGTTCCATACTGCAGCAGCGGGCAGTGAGGATCGGGCACCCATGCCCTGCCACGTTTCAAGGAGGATAAATGCTCAAACATGGTGTTGCAAAAATGGGCAAAGCCAAAAATAGAAGTGGTTGACATTTAGACAGTCAAGAGAGGATAGTTTCAGTGTAAATATTTGCAAGCAGAAGCCCCCTTAGCCTGGCATAATTCAGTTAAAATAGATCACTTAAGGGAAGTGATGGTTTTTAGGCAACACCACTATCAACACCTATCATTTGCCTATCATAGGAGAAGATCATGTGAAGAGGCAAGAGCCTAAAATGACTGCTTTTTTTTTCTTTTCCTTTCCAATATACTATCAAATAAAAACGTTACAGGCCTAAATCCAAAGACTATTCTTGGATTGGATCTTTTCCAATGCTCTAAATTTAACCAGCTGGGATTTTGTGAGCACCAGCCTATTCAGCCATCTGAAAGGTAGAATTTGCTTTTTAAAGGGGAATCTGAATTTCACCTGAACATGGAACAGGTCATCGTTACCCCCTCAAAGAAATGTGGTCTTTTGGTTCTGTGGAATGTGTACAATTAAGAGAGAAGTGAAAGGACCAAAATATACCAATCAACACATGTAATATTAAGGACCATGAAAAATGTGCCCTTATTCCTGGTGAACTAGAGACCATATCATAAATACCAGAGGTGTTATCACGACCAAGTTTATATTGAAAACCAAGTTTCTGGTGAAAAGAGGATCTGAAAGAAGTGCACTTTTAGAATAAATGTTAGATAAAATTATAACCTTGTTTAAATTAATCATTGATTTGTTTAATCATTGATGATTTAATCAGTCATCAACAGCTTTAAGTAATAGTATAGAACTGTATAGAATTTCCCTTTATTCATGCTTAGTTTGGGAAGTAAGGTGAGCTAGTTCAAAACATCTTTGCTCTGTACTAGTGAAATCAAACCCCAAAGTGGACTGAGCACATTGGTGAACATGTTCTTAGAAATAGCAAATCAATTAGGGGTCCATCAATGCTCTGAAAGCTGCTGCTCTGGTAGATTGACGGGCCTGAAGACTTCGGCATGGCTGGTATTTGTACAATGATTCAGTATAGCATATGGGTGTCGTGTCTGCGAGAAGACGCCAGCTATCTCGAGTAAATTATCCCCAAGTCATGGAGAGGAAGATGTTTCATATGCTTGCAACTCTTGTAGTGCATTTTTCTTTTAAAAAATGTGAGACAGTCAGTTCACACAGTATCTGATCTGACTTGTTGTCCTTTTTGAAATAGTATTCCTTGAAATTTCTGTGTTTCGAAGCTGGTTATGAGGATTTCAGAAGGAGGCCATGCTGCTTTTCTAGTTTATAGCTCTTACGTGTAATATGATATAATTTGAGGGTGGATGTTTTAGGTTTTTGTGTTCCTTTAGGAAAGATGATCATAGCATTTTCAAGGTTACCAAATCCTTTGACCAAGTTAATTTCTTTGACATTTACAATAGCCCCGTGCAGTAGATGGTGGAAATATACTGATACTGGTTCTCACTTACAGATGAGGAAACTAAACAAAAAGACATCAAGCCATCTGCTGGAACATTGCACCACTGTACTAGTGGGCCAGTGAGGTTGTGTGGTAGTGGTTCCTGAACACTGGCCGGCTGACTAAGGAAAACCGGTGTTTGAAAGGGACCCTTGATTTATTCTCTGAACAAGTTACTGGAAAATGAAACCATTCAAATGCAGAAACATTTGTTGAGAAGCTACTCTGGCATTTCAGGTGAAACAAAGATGACTGAGCATGATCCCTGACACCAAGAGATTCAGAGTTCTCTAAGGGGAATAAAGCAAAACTTACGGAACAGGCACTCAGCATCACGGCCGGCTCTGCCCCAGAGAATGGTGGGTAGAAAGGCAGCAGTGAGGGGGCAATGAATGATGGGAAGCAGGGACTGGCTCAGCAGCCTTGGGGATTTAATGTCTGCAATTCTTGGTGGTTGACAGTGGGAGGGGATTGTTGACAAACACTCCCCATTGACCAAAACTTAGTTTGTCTCCTATGAACTCCTTGCCAACTAGACCTTGACATTGAGACTATTGTGTCCATCTTTGCAGCGCCCAAATTTAGCACAGCCTTGCTAAAACAGTTTAGTGAGAATCCTCCACCTTTGATGTCTAATGATTCTCTGCATCTGATTAAATTCCTCATTCCTCAGCACCCCCTAGATGATATTTGATCTGCCTTCAGCAAAAATCCTGTCAAGCCTGTTTAGCCAGAAATACCCCTTTAGAATAATTTTTCATCCCTGACACCTCCACCCCCTTGGCTGGAAATCCTCACTTGTCCATATTGTATTCAGATCTGAGGCCAGTTCTATACTGAGATTTTTCTCTCTTGTTGCAATAGTTCCTGCATAAACTCTATTCTTACCACTGTACTCCTGTCAGGCTCTGGTTTTTCTTAAAAAAAAAAAGTATCAGCAGAATATTTTCCAATCCTGAGAAACATAACATCAGATTAATGTAAAATAAAGTAAAACACAATAAAAACCATTATATTACTCATCAACACTGAAGTATGAAATACTTGTGAAAATTCTAGATAGAGCAGACCACTTCAAAAGCACCAGCTAAAGACTATGATGAATTAGAAGATAGTCCAGAGACAGTCAAAGGCATTAGGAATCCAAGAACTGTTCTAGGTGGAAACTTTAATGGGCAAATCGGAGCAGCAGTATATTTGTAACTTTTCCAGAAAGTTTTTCTACTTGAAGTGTGCCCTTGAAAGGAAAAACAAGAAGAAAACACCCAAGACACCAAATTAGAAACTTAAAAAAAAAGCACCCAGTGCTATAAAAAAATAGTTGTATAACATCTCAAGGATGAATTTTAAGCACATTCAAGTCTCGAGATAGCAACACCTGCCTAATTCTGATACACCTTAATTTCTGATTTCACTTGAAGAACCTCTGTGAGGAAGGGGTAAACAAAGCTGATGGGAAGAGACTTTGAGACTCAAAGATGAGCTGAGAGACTTTCCTCCAAAAAGGGAGAAGACTGTCACAGATGGGAGAGGCTCGGAAGAGGGCAAAGGTCAAATGCTTTCTCAGTCCTCAACTGAGAAACTTCAGCACCACGCAGAATGGGGTTTTATTGTTTGGTTTGCTAAAAAGCTTTTGGCAAAATGTATCTGTCTTTAGTCATTCAAATAGCCTTGTGCTTACTCTGCAGGGGAAAGCAGTTTGCTTTGCCAAAAAAAAAAAAGTCTAAATCAGAATAATTGAGAAGTAGAGAGATACTTTATTACTTGTCTACGCCAATGAATTATAATATTTTTTTACATCTAGGCCTGGATAAATAATTGAAGGTATTGTAGCAAGAAACAAAACCTTGGATAATTTACATTATTCCCTGTTCACATGGGAATGAGGTTATGTTAAATAAGACAACTGTGGTTTCATCATGTACCGATAAGGGTATGGAAGATGCATTTACGTAAAATGTTAATAACTATAGCAAAGTAGATTGTACTTTTCCACCAATTTCCTTTTGAACTTTAGGAAATTAGGAGTAGAATTATAGAATTATTTGGCTATACGTTGGTTCTTTGGCGTATTAGGAGCTGGTGGCATTGGACCGATTCACTGTGCAGACAGAGTGAAGGACACAACTGACATGTTCTGAGCAGGATAAGACACAGCTCCCCCCAGAAACATCTGCAGGCAGAGTATCACGTGGACCTTGCGCGCTTGTTTTTCTGCCCAGCATCTCCTTGGTCGGCAACATCTTTGTCATCTCTGTGACAGTCCTACTCAGTCTGCGAGGTTCAGGTGGCCCTCCCACCCACTGCCTCCAGCAGCTTAGAGGGACAGGTGACTAAGGCTGACCTCAGAATACTTTGTGTTCTGGTTTTGGCGGTTGACACAAGGTGAAAACTGAACCAAACAGCTCCTCCTGGGAAATTTTGCCAGAGCTTTTAGAAAGATATTCCCCTTTTTCACTGTGACTGCTAGATTGGTAGAATAAAAAATTGTCAGTGCTGTCTTTACCACAAAAATTGATGGAGGTGGGCAACGTGCCTAAGAATGAAGGGAATAGGTTGGACAGAAGTGCCAGAACACTGAGAGGCAAAGAGACAGGATCCTTAAGATATTTCTGGGCCTGTGAGCCTAGTTACGAATAAAACGGTACCTGTTCTTAGATTTCTCAGTTCCATGTATAATCGTTTTCCTTTGGATTCTGTTAACACGAGGTTAGGTTTTCTTATTTGCCCGAAGATGGTTGCCTAATCAAATAATATATGGGTTAATAGGAATAATACTTATTGAACTAGTCATTTAATTCTGCCCCTCAGAAGCCATTAAGGTCTTCCTTGAGATATGCTTCTGAAATGGCAAGGTATTGTTACATTCTGACTGGTTTTCTTAGCAAGGGAGAGTGTCATCTAACCTAAGCTTGTGCAATTCCTAAAAGTGTAAAGAAACATATAAGCAGGTGTATCCCACATTAGGAAGATGTTATCATACCTTCTAATATTGTTCTGAATTATTTATCTCCCTCTCCTTCTAAAAAGGATTCTATTTCCCTTACAGGTTTGGCCAGGTGACTTGCTTTGATCAATGCCGTTTGAGTGGAAGTGGTGGCCCTCGTATGTGAGCAGAACCTGTAAGAGGCATGACATTGTTCTGCTGTCACTTTTCCCCTCGCCTACCAAGGAAAGTACAGTACCACATAGGGACTGCTCCTTCAGCCTGGGCTCCAGAATGAAGAAATTATGGGGAAGCAGCGTCATAGCCAACTCACATCCAACACATAACGTAAACAAGGAATAATACCTCACTGTAAGCTCCTGAGATTGGGGGTTCGTTTGTTTACATCACAAAACCCAATAAACACTGACTGATACATTAGGCATAGCAAAACCCAAAATTTAAAAAAAGGGACTATTTACAGTTAATGACTCATAGTACCGATGGGTATCTAAATTATAGGTTCCTCTGGAGCACCTATAATATTTAATTTACCAAAAAAAAGTAGTTTACACAAGATAAAGGAACACATTCATTGCCAAGTCCTCCCCAATCCCGAATGTAACATAACTGCATGGTCTTTCTCGGTCATCTCTCCTGGGCTCTGGTTGTGTGCGTCTCACACATGCAGTGCTCTGGGATCGCGCTATTGATTCTGCAGATCTTTTGATGCATTGTTGTTCTCAGCTGACAACTCTTCAGCTGCTCTGCCAACAAATGTCACAAGAGACGGCACTTGTCACAGCAGCACCTCCTCCTTTGTAACAGCCTTTTGTGGTCATGTTGATGGACTGTGGAGTTCTTTGAACAGCTGTTCCCCACTGTCACACGTGGCAATGTGAGGGCTGCGCATCCCTGATACCAACCCCTGCCTCTGGGGATAGTCATCACAT
The DNA here is from genome assembly GCA_028533065.1 of Trachops cirrhosus. NCBI lineage: Eukaryota > Metazoa > Chordata > Mammalia > Chiroptera > Phyllostomidae > Trachops > Trachops cirrhosus. Next base: position 15,595,414 of record CM052541.1, read on the forward strand.
GTCCTCTTGCTTCTAAGAGGCTTTGTGCTGCTTAGTGGGTCGCTGCATGTCACACTGCGTATCCCAGAACGGCACACAAAAAATCAGTCTTTGACTTCTCCCCTCTTTGATTTGTTCATCACGCGTAATTCTCTAAGATCAGCTGTCATCGTGCTTGCTTTGTCTCTCTGACATTATATTCCTGAGGCCCTACAGTATTGGGAGCTGTGCTGCTTTACCCTTTATATCTTTGTCCAAACAAAGACGTGTCAAACAAAAACATTGTGCTGTCTCCCTTATCAGTTGCCAGATCTCTACAAGTTTCAGCTGTTGTGAGGTTGGAGTGCAGGAGGAAAAGGGGGAGACAAAAGCTTAATATCTGCTTATTCTTCAGCTAGAAACTGTGGGACTCAAAAGTAGATATTTTTCCTAGTTTGTGTGTGAGAATGAAGTAGAGAAGTTAAGTAACATGACCAAGGTGCCACAAGTAACGGAGCTGGGACTCAGTTTTTCCTGGCTGTCTTCACATTTCCTCTCTCTTTTTTTCCCTTCTGAGTCTTAAAGTCAAGTGAAACAGTTCTCAGGGGGAGAAGGGAAACCAAGATTTGGGGAAAGTAATTTAAACTTCCTAGTTAATGACACACTTGAGAAAAATAGACTCTAAAGTATCATAACGTTCTATGGATCTAGAATGGTTGCCCCAAAGCCCAATACTTTTTTGAGAAAAGTGGAGAGGTTTCTCCTGTTCACCGTCCTTCTTCTGCTAACATTGTGGCTCCAGGATTTGTTCTTTCCTTGGTGGTTCCTGATGGAAAAGGCATCTTTTCTTCAGTCCAAGTTTAACCTGTTACTTATGCAATGCATCCTAAATATCCCCCTTCAGTATGGACAAAACCCTAGCATTATCCCCTTCTAAGTATTTAACTTCTCTCTCCTCATTGGGTCTTTCCATCCACACATAACACACTCAAGATTCCCCCTGTAAAAAAGAGCCCCCCACCCCAATTCACAGCCATAATCACACTTGCCCTGCTTTTGTAGCTTTGCTTTTTTTTAATCGAGGGAAAATTCAGATAACATAAAATTTATTGTTTTAACTATTTAAAAATTTTAAGTATATTTTATTGATTATGCTATTACAGTTGTCCCATTTTTCTTCCCTTTATCTGTCTCTATCCTGCACCCCCCTCCAGAAATCCCCCCCTTAGTTCATGTCCATGGGTCATACACATAAGTTCTTTGGCTTCTCCATTTCTGATACTGTTCTTAACCTCCCCTTGTCTATTTTGTACTGACCGTTTATGCTACTTATTCTCTGTACCTTTTCCCCATTCACCCCCCTTACCCTCCCCACTGATAACCTTCCATGTGATCTCCAGTTCTGTGATTCTGTTCCTGTTGTTTACTTAGTTTGTTTTTGTTTTTATTTCTTTAGGTTCAATTGTTGATAGTTGTGAGTTCATTGTCATTTTAAAACATACAATTCAGTGGCTTTTAGTGTATTCATGAGTTTGCCACCATGATCTAGTTGCATAACATTATTATCACCACCCTCCACCCACAACAAACCTCCATACCTCTTAAACAGTCCCTCTCCATCCCCCTTCTTCAGCACAGCACCTGGCAGTCTCTAGTCAGCATTTGTCCCTATGGATTTGCCCATTCTGGAAATTTCATAGAAATAAAATCATGCAGTTTGTGGTCTTCTGTATTTGACTCCTTTCACTTAGTGTAATGTTTTCAAGATTCATCCTTGTTGTAGCTATAAAGTAGATCTGGAAAGCTTGTGGTCTCTTGACATTGATTCTGACCCTTGTCCTCATTCCCTCTGTTCATGTTTGACTTGCCTTTTGTGCAAAAGCCCCTCCTTTTCCTCAGCCTCTCTCCTACTTGGGCATCACATGCACCCAAGGTTCTTCTTTTGTAAACCTCTTTGTGGGCTTATCTTTCTCTCCCTAATACTTAGGTATTGCTATTTTCTAGAGTTCTAGCTGGGGCACATTTTTCGCTGTAGTCTCTTTTTGATCATTTGCCTCTATCCAAGGCTTCAGCTGTCATACTTATTCCAATCAATATTTATAGTCATTACTTATTGGGTTGTCCTGGGACCCTTTCTTATCTCCCCCACTCTCCCCACATCTGTTGGCTTGGTCCTCCTGTCCCTCACCAGCCATGTCGTTTAATGAAACTCTTAGAGGTCAGACTCCTATGACATGATTCTGCCAATTAAATGGTCAGGGGATAGGCATGTGACCAATCAGAAACCTAGAAATGTTATAGTTGGAACCAAAAAAGATATTTATATTTAGCCTTTTGTTTTACATGTGCCTACCTAATGCACATGAGGCTGGTAGCTATCAGAGGTCATGTTTTTACCATGTGGTCTGAGAAACCAAGGAAAAGAGATGATATAAGTAGAGTGCGCCCTTAAAGTCCAGGTCTCAGTCTGTTCCTGCAGTTTGGCTGCATCCCTTCCCTTGGGATCCAGTTGATTCACTACTAAATACATCATCAGCTTACAATCTGCTCTGGATGTTTATGTGCCTTTGAAAACTCCACTCTGTTTAAGGTAAAGTGCAAAGCAGGTTAAAAGTGGAGTAAAGGCAACTGAAAGCAGACCCAGTGATTGCACAGAGAAGTTGTAGCTGACAATGAGGAAAATAATGAATGAAAAACAGAGGTCCAGGCTGTACATTCACATACAGAAAGATTAATCTAAGACTCAGAGCTTACACACTTCACAAAAATTGTCTCAAAATGGACCAAAGGCCTAGGTTTCACATGCAAAACTATAAATTTCCTAGCAGATTATGTAGGAGAAAACCTAGATGACCTTGGTATGGTGACACCTTTTTAGATAAAACACCAAAGACATGATAATGAAAGAAATAATTGGTAAGCTAGACTTCAATGAAGTAAAAAAAAACTTGTTCTCTGTGAAAGACAGTATCAAGAAAATTAGAAAACAGGCCACAGACTAGCTGAGAATATTTACAAAACACACATCCGATAAAGAACTCATCTAAAATATACAAAATACTCTTTAAAGTCAGTAGTAAGAAAACAGACAACCCAATCAAAAAAATGTGCTGAATACTTTAATAGACACCAAAGAAGATATACAAATGGAAAATAAGCAAATGAAATGATGTTCCACATTGTATGTCATCAGCAAAACAAAAATTAAAATAATAATGAGCTAGCACTACACACCTATTAGAATGGCCAAAATCCAAACACTAACAACATCACACGGTGGTGAGGACGTGGAGCAGCAGGAACACACACTCACTGCTGGTAGAATTGCAGGAGGGTAACAGCCACTTTGGAAAACAGCTTGGTGGGTTTTATGTTTCTTTGTTTGTTTTACAAAACTAACCATACTCTTGCCATATGATCCAATGATCCTTGGTATTTACCCAAAAGAGTTCAGAATGTTTGCCAATATAAAAGTCTGCACACAGGCCATGGCTGGCGTGGCTCAGTGGATTGCACACTGGCCTGCAAACCAAAGCGTTGCTGGTTTGATTCCCAGTCAGGTCACATGCCTGGGTTGCGGGGTCAGGTCCTCAGATGGAGGTGCATGACAGGCAACCACACATTGATGTTTCTCTCCCTCTCTTCCTCCCTCCCCCCCTCTCTAAAAATGGATAAATAAAATCTTTTTAAAAAACCCCTGCACATAGATATTTACAGCAGTTTTATTCATAATTGCCAAAACTTGGAAGCAACAAAGATGCCCCTCAGTAGGGGAATGGATAAAAAACTGTGGTCCATCCAGACTATGCAATATTATTCAGCGCTAAAAGGAAATGAGCTATGAAGTCATGCAACCTCAAACACATATTTCTAAGTAAAAGAAACCAATCTTAGAAGGCTACATACTGTATGATGCCAACTATATGGCATTCTGGAAAAGGTCCAGAGGCAATAAAAGATCAGTGGAGAAAGTAGCAAAGATCAGCAGTTGCCGGGGCTAGGGAGGAGGAAAGGGGGAATAGGCAGATCACAGTGGATTTTTAGGGCAGTGAAAATACTCTGCATGATAGTATAATGATGGCTATATGCCATTATACATTTGTCCAAATCTATAGAATGTATACACCAAGAGTGAACTCCAAGGTGAACCTTGGACATGAGTGATTATGATGTGTCAATGTAGGTTCATGCTCGGTGAAACCATGCTCTTCTGGTTAGTGATAGTGACAAGGGAAGGGTATGCATGTGTGGGGGCAGACGGTATTGGGACTCTCTCTACCTCCTTCCCAATTTTGTTGTAAACCTAAACCTATTCTAAAAAATAAGTCCTTATAAAAAAAAAAAAAACAACAAAGGCCCAGCTAGCCCAGTCCTTGAGAAACATATAAAATGGTCTCCTCCAGTCCTCCAGCATGTGGGGACAGTAGGGCTCTGAGCCCTGCCTCCCTCATCAATAGCTAATTTCTTCTACGCAGTGATGTAGAGATATGTCATTACCAGAGTCGCAAGGATGCTGTTCTGATCAGCTCTGTGAAGCTCCTGGATGAATGAGATAGTCTCCCTGGGGCATAGAAAGAATTGAGGGAAGGCAGCAACCTGTTGCAGATCAGTTCTCAACCCCCAGGCTCCTAAGATGTCTTGTAAGAACGTACTATCACAAACAGCGCTAACTCCTGTGCAGTGGTGCCAAGCGATGAACAGGGGACCCCGGGGCCACAAGCTCTAACTCCCGCTTTGGCACCGATTCCTGCACTCACTAAGCCACTCCACTTCACCTTGCTACGGCTCAGGGTCTTCACTGTGAAAAATGATGGTATCAGTGACATCCTTCATCAGATTGTTGTGACAAATAAGCAATAAAATAAGCTCTGAGTGTATAATTACAGCTTAATATAGCAATGGTTATTTTCTCTTCGCACACAAAAAAGGATGTACACACATACATTACACTGCGTGGGAAGAAAAAGACTTCTGAGATGAAGTGATCACATATAGAGGTCAGGGACTATGCTAACCACACCTTTAGTAATTTACATCTTTGGACAAACTCCCTAGTATTTTATTTCTTTGTACTACACTTATTCATTTATTTCACAGTGTTGGCCCTGCTGGGCCCTGGAGAGAACAAAGTGAAAGAGACGTGGTTGTCGTCTTTAGGGAGAAGAAACATGAGAACAGTTAGAATCTTAAGCTCTGGGTGTAGGTGACAGGCAGCGCTGGGAGGAGGGAAGATGAAGTGCATTTCCTGTGTGAATGAGGCGAAGGTGTAAATTTCAGCCTCCTACCAAGTTTCTCAGTAAGATTCTCCTTCCCTTCTCTCTGACAGGCACTGACCTATGTGGTTTTCATACATTATTTTTCATGTCTCATGGATACCTGATGAAGAAAATATTTTTATTAGCCTCATTTTTCAGAAGAGGAAAAATAGACTCAGAGAGGTTTTACAACTTGCCAAATGCCACACAGCGAATGAATGGCAGAGCTAGATGTCAAATCTAGGTTTCTCTCTTTAAAACCATGCTATTTCTTCCTCAACAAGCTGTGTTTAGCATACTGAGTTCGAAAGGTAGGAAATGTTTGTTTTTTAGGTCTCAGCTTCAAGCAGCCCCTTAATACTTTTCAAGATGATATATTTTTCTGTTAATAAAATATAGGTAATCCAGGAAAAGTACTGCATAAAAATATGAAATGTCCAATGCTGACATTACTGTGATGCTAAGAATTTGTAAGAACATGTAACTTGCAAAGATCAAAGTTATTTATGAAAGAACGTAACACAACTGTTTCCTTTTTTTTCCCACCACATCTTAGGCTTTTCAAAGGACCTCAAACATGTGAAATATAAATCATACGTTTGAGCTGTGAAAGCATCACTGATTTCTACTTGATTCTGTATCTTAAGATAGACTCCACGAAAGGCCTAATTGAAACTGACCAAGCCACCTGACAGGAGACCATTTACCCTTGTTCTGTGGCCCGAGAACGGCTTCTTGCCTGGCTGGCCAGCCAGCTGGTAAATGTATGCCAACTTTGGGGGCACATGGGGTGGCGACACTGAGGGCATGAGAGCATCACAACATGGCTTGAGTCTGGAGGGCTCTGAGAGATCATCCACTTCAAAGCTCTTCATGGTAAGGCAAGGTGCTGATGCTGGGGATGGTCAAGTGAGTCACCCAGTGCCACAAGAGTAGTCAGCGGCGAATCTCAGGGATGAATTCAGACCACCTGAATCCCTCATTAGCATATCTGTATGGGGTTGAATAGTGCCTCCCCAGAATTCATGTCCACCAGGGCCTTGGGACATGAACTTATTTGGAAATAAGGTCTTTGCAGATGTAATTTAAGATGAGGTCATACTGAATTAGTGTGGGTCCTAATCCAATGATTGGTATCTTTATAAATACTGGAAACAGATACATAGGGGAGAAGGCTATGGAGGCAGAAGTTGAAGTGATGCAACTACGGAGCCAAGTAAGACTAATGATTGCCTGTGCCTACCAGAAACTGGAAGAGCAAGGAAGAGTTCTTCCAGAGCCTCTGGAAGCAGCAGGGCCTGCCAAACTTTTCTTTATCTTTTTATTGAATTTATTGGGGTGACTCTGGTTAATATAGTTTATACAGGTTTCAGGCACAAGTTCTACAACACATCATCTGTACACTGTATTGTGTGTTCACTGCCCCAAGTCAAGACTCCGCCCATCACCATTTATCCCTTCTGTATTCTCCTCCATCTCCCCATTCCCTCCCATAATCATATTGTTGTCCATGTCCATGTGTTTTTTCTCTTTTTTTCTCAGTCCCTCCAAAACCCCTAGCCCTTTCCCTGACCCCAACAACTGTCAGCCTGCTTTCTCTGAGTCTGTCTCTAATTCAGACTTCCAGTCTCCAGAACTATGGCAGAATAAATTTCTGTTGTTTTAAGCCACCCAGTTTCTGGTTCTTTGTCATGGCAGTACAAGGAAATGCACACAATCTCTTCTGCTTACCCATGGCTCAAGCCGGGCATCCTCTTTCTAGATAAAGACCCCAAAGTGGGCTGCTGCAGCCAGTGGGTTAAATCCTACCCTCAAAAATGAAGGACAGCATTTTAATCTGTAAACCGAACACCTTTCTCACTCACACCTGACAAACACACTTAGTGCTGTTTTTGTTCCAATTAGCTGTAAGTCACTTTGAATCTCATCACAGGAAGCAGTGATCTATTTAAATTGAATGCAAATGCATTGCTGCTTGCTTTTATACCAAACAGGAATACAATGTGGAGAAATTACTTCCTAGGTATCATGGGTCTTGAGATCTAGAATTGTTAAAACGGCATGGATTATTGGAAGTCAGTACAAGAGAAATATTGATATTTGAGCAGTATATTCCCACAGAATTGACTGGCACATTGCAATTTTCAAAATCCTATTTTTTTTTTGCCAGATAGATCTTTGCGATTTTTACCATGCTCACTGATGTTGAGAGTCTAACAGAAAAAAAAGGGTTAAGTCATTAGCTCAGATTATTGTATTATGGTTTATCAGAGTCTAAACTCGTCTCCAACTCTCCATTGATTTGCCTTCCTGGACATTGCAGCTACTATAGCTGGTTACTCTTTGTACTCAATCTACAGCCACACAGGAGTAAGGCTAGGTTGAAAGCTCAGGCTCTGAGACCAGAAATGCCATTTTAGACCAAGGCACTTAGGTATTGTTTACATGACACATAGAGAACCAGAAATTAGAACTTCATATTTCAACCCCCCTCATGCTTATAATGGGAAGGGAAGCAAAGAGAGAGTATATTGATTTCAAACTCCCTGCTTGTGTAGTGCTGCTTGTAAACAAAGGAGAGAGGGAGGAAGGGGAGATGCTTTGCTGCCTGGAGTGGGCTGAGAGACTGAACACAAGTACTTTCAGGGCAAATGGTCTTTTGGTGCGTCTACTCGCCCCCGGAATGGGCAAGTGCTCAGAATCCAGGATGACAGGTTTAAGGGAGAAATAGAGCAAAAACAAACAAACAAATAAAACACACACACACACACACACACACACACACACACACACAAACTGTCCATCAGGTAGGCTAAAATCAATGTTGAATAAACATTCTTATTTTATCTTATTTTTCTACCATTGTGGAATAATATGCAGACATAGCTATTGCTCCAGTGTAAGAGAGTAAGACAGAGATAAAGAAAATTTTCTTTAAGCTGGTAACGGGCTCAGGAGAGAGGAGTAGTTCACATTCTCAATATGGAGCACTATGTTTTTTATATGAGGAAGCTGGTCTGCTTTACTATCCTTTGGAGTCCTTTATTTAGCTTTAATAGAACTTTAAAAAACCTATTACATATAGGGTATCAAATGGCATTGATGAGCATGAGGAGGATGAAGGCTTAAGGCCAACCTACACTTTTCTTCAGGTGATGAGTACACGGACTGCCCTTTATGTCTTTGGCCCTCCTTGATGGTCTGTGTGGGTTATTCTGCCATGTTTTATATGTCTATGTAAGTTTCCTTATATTTTTTCCAATGTTTTCATTATCAGTATCCCAGACTGTAGTATTACTTGCCCACTTTGGAATATGTGTTATAAGTTAAGAAGTCAGTTTTCTTTTAGCCATGTCCTCCTCCCCCATTTATTGTGTTACCTTTCTTATATTAAACAGTTCTTTACCTTGTTAGCCAAGAACATCTTTTTGAAGTTATACTAGGCACTGGTATTGGGGAAGAGTTTCATTTTGCACAAACATAGTAATGAGGCTTTGTGTTACTTGTAATTCTGAGACTTCAGTAAGGCCTTTGTGATGCTTTCAAAGAAGTAAACTTGGTAGTACCAGTGCTGCTGTATTCCAGAAATAGAATTCAAGTCAGTATTTTTGGTATTTGCAGTAGAGTTTGTTTAACACCAGGACAATATAGTTTGTTAAAATTTAAAAGTCAGCATCTTGAGGTATGTAAGATACCAAACTATTACTTGGTACCATCACATCTATTATGTGATGATTTTCAAATATACCATTGCATCAGTTGTCTGTTGCTACATAACAAACCACCCCAACGCTCAGTAGCTTCAAAAAGCAATGATTGATTGTTTCTCATATTCTGTGGGTTGAGTGGGCAATGGGCCTCTTCTCCTGAGCTTGCTCACAAGGCTCCAGGCAGCTGTCAGCTCAGATGGTGTTGGAAGCTCTAAAAATAGCCTCATTCACAAGTCTGAGATCCTGGTGCTGGCTGTCAGCTGGACCTTTTCCTCTATGTGGTCTCTGAAATTCAGTAGACTAGCTAGCTTCCAATGGTGAGAGCTTTGCAAGAAGATGAAATCAGAAGCTGCAAGGTCTCTGAAGGTTTAGCTTCAGAAGTCTCACAACAAGATTTTTGTTGCATTTTCATGGTCAAAGTGATTCCTAAGGTCAAGTCAGATTCAAGGGATAGAGAAAGAGAGTTTACCCCTGCTTGGTGGGAGGATGAGTGTCACCCTGAAAAGGGATTTGCACAAAGGAAGGACATTGGGGTTATTACTGTGCACCATATCATCATTCTCTAAGTTGGCTCCTTCTGTGGCAGTTTGCATCTCTGTCCCTGTAGTCCTCTTCCAACTTGGCCAAGTACTCTGTGTTTGGTTTTAGGTTATGAGTAAATACATCACGTTATCCTCCTGTGGCAAAGACTGCTAGTTGTCCTAAAAAATCTGTTCTTTCCTTCATCAAAAATAAATTCCTTGTTTTTTGTTGTTGTTTTGTTTTCTGCTTGTTTGTTTTTTTAGCTGGGTACATAAATCTCTGGGTCTTCAACCCTGAGAAATGCTACATCAGCCCTGGAATGATTTCTTTGAGAGTTCCTGAATGTCAAAGACAAAAACATCTCTAAGTTGTCTGAGCACTATTCCTTGAGTTTCTCTAATTTTCACTGATAAACCTGAATGCTAACATATCTCCCTTTGTTTTATAATTAGAGAGCCATTCCGAATGTACTAAACTTATTATCAAGTTGTTCATTCCTTTTTTGATAGCATACAGAGATGGAAACTTAATTATCTTCTTTCTTGCATTTAGTCAACCATAACTTTAAAACATCACCAAAAATCAGTGACTTTTGGATTTTTCTAGTTGTATTAACTCAGGTTATTTGTCTCTTTTATTAACACAGAAAATCAGGAGCTAGTCATTATTTTTAAAAATACTGGAACATGGAAACTAATAAAATTTAATTGGATCTAATATTCCCACTGTTTTCCCTACTTTAATATAATAAAAATTTAAGAACAGCCAATTACTTGAGAAAGTAAACCCTTTAATAGGTTTTATATTTTTGATTACTTCTTTTTGGGGGTTGCAAAAGGAAATATGATAAACACAGTGACTGTAACAACAAAGAAAAAATGTATAGAGAATGTACAGTAAAATATAATATTGTTGGTATATGGTGAATATACCAGTAAAAGAAAGGGAAATTTGCTCCATCAGTTTTAAATGACCTGACATCATAAGAACAAGATGAATTTGCGATGATATCACCCATATGCACAGTTTACAAAGAGAGTAACCTCATGAAGATTTAGGGCTCCTCTACAAGATCAAGGATATTAGAGGGTGTGAGATAGTGGGTCAGAATGGGGAGACAATATTCCTAAAGACTTTTGTGAAAATAGCTATTCTTCCTGAGCCCTCACCCTTCACGTTGGAAGAGGCACATGTGATAGTACTAGTTCCTGACTCTGAGTCTAATGAGGAGGCCTCATAGGGAGCTTTGGAATATGGCTCCTACGTTTGGAGGGGTACAGAAGACTGATGCCTGATTTACACCTGGGAAAGCTACAGTGGCTTAGAGATTAGGAACTGGGAAGTAATGAAGGCAAGTGAATGGCTGGCCTATTCCTTTTGTGGCAGAACCAGGAGAGTGCCACTCATATTTTTCAAAGGAAGATGGGCTTGAGTATTATCTACTGCACTCTGTGGGTTACATAAGAAAGTGAACCCATGTGGAGTTGCCTGGGCAAGGAGACCTCAGTGGAAACAGAAGTTTGGGAGTGGTTGGAGGAGGCAAGTGTTGGGAACTGCCTACCTGGTTTCAGAAGTTGTAATCCCCCAAGGCTAAGGCTGAGAGAGCGACCTTTGGACCATAAGCCACCAAGGAGACAAAGCTTATCTCCCTGGCAGGAGTGCTGCTTCTGCTCCTTTTACTTCATCCATAACTGGCCCCCAATGCTTGGTTAGCCAATGATGGGTAAGATTTTCCAAGGGGGGAACGACCTAAGACAGGCACGATCATGGGGAGGCCCTAGGGAAGGACTTGGGGGGCTATAGCACAAGGGGGTGATGGATCCTCGCCCCTCGGCTTTGACATAGCCTGAGTCTTCATTCTGTCTGCGAGAAGTCTCCTAATTTCTTGGCTGCCTTACTTCCCCTGCCTGACTTAAGCCTGAAACAATGACAAAGGGTGGCATAGCCCTGTGCTGGACTGGGCAGGTTCCCCAGGTGATCAGACCTAAGAAAGAATACATAAAATCTTGTGAAACCTGCTTTGCTAAGAATGCTCTCATTTAAATGATAAGGGTCGGAGCAGGAAATGAGTTTGTTTCCCAAAGTTTTGTAGCCCTTTAGCTAACAGACCCTGACTTAGAATAGGCCCTCAGAGTTCTTTGTAGGTTATCTATTGTTTGATCCTTACTGCCTAACAATGAATAATGAACTTTACCTGTATTCCTGTGCAAACCGAAAGCCAATAAAAACCTGTCAAGGTAAGGGTCAGGGCACTCTCCCCTTGAGAGAGTAGCTGTGCTGTCCTTTTTTCTCCACAGGACTTGGTAGTCCATGTGAATTTATCTCATATCTCATCTATAATGCCTCGGGACACTAAGGGCTGGTGGTCACATCAGGTAAGCATGAGGAAAAGCACAAAGCAGTAGGACCACACCTTCTTACTCAACCCTGACTTCTAACTGAAGCTAGATAAGTGGAGATTTGACTTAAATGTGGTTTGGAGGTTTGAATAGTATCTTAGACTAGATATTCTAATCAATGAATTGAGATTGTTTATGACTTTAAGTACTCAACACCCTGGCTGAGTTTTCATCTGAGAGCTGGGAAAGGTAACTTCCACCAAAGAATTTTTTTTAAAAGGTAAGAGTCAAAAATAATGTCACATTTGTTCATAAACTGTATTAGTGATGATCAGTAAACTAAATACATGAAGAACATTAGCTGAACAAAAGTGTCATTTTAAAACAGCTCTTTCCTAAGCCTCCCAACAAAGAAAAACCCAATGCCAGATGGTGTCACTGGAGAATTCTACCAAACATATAAGAAAGAATTAACACAATCCTTCTCAAACTCTTCCAAAATATTAGAGGTTGGGAACACTGCCAAACTCATTTTGTGAGGCCAGCACTACCCTGATACCAAAGCTCGGCAAAAGCACCACAAGGGAAGAAAACTGCAGATAAATATCCCTGATGAATAGACATTCAAAATATAGATGCAAAAATTCTTAATAAAATACTAGCATAATGAAAATATTATATATCATGGCCAAGTGTGATTTATCCCTGGGATGCAAGAATGGTTCAACATATGAAAATCAATTAATATGATACAACATATTCACAGAATAAAAGATAAAAATCACATGATTATCTCAACAGATGCAAAAAAAGTGACAAAATTCAACACCCTTTCATGGTAAAAACTCTCAACAAGCTAGAAAGAGAAGGAAATTGTTTAACATATTAAAGACCATGTATAAAAAATATACAGCAAACATCATACTTAATAAAAACTAAAAACTTTTCCTTTAAAATCAGGGACACTCTCACAGTGTTGGAAGTCCTCCCAAGAGCAATTAGTCAAAAAGAAGAAACAAAAGGCAATCCAAATAAACAAGGAAGAAGTAAAATTGCCTTTCCTTGTGGATGACATGAATATAAAAGTAAATATAAATATGAACCCCTAAAGACCCCATTAAAAGTTTGTTGGAACTAATAAATTCAGTGAAGTGGTAGGATGCAAAATCAGCATAAAAATTCATTTACATTTCTATGCACTAACATCAAACTATCTTAAAAGAAAATTAGGGAAAACAATCTCATTTACAATAGTACCAAAAAGAATAAAATACTGAAGAATAAACTTTACAGAGATGAAAGACTTGTGTATTGAAAACTATAAAACATCAATGAAAGAAATTAAACAAGACACAAACAAATGTGAAGACAGCCCTTAGTGTTTGTGAATTCAAAGATGTAATATTGTTAAAATGTTCATATTGCTCCAAGCAATATTTTTTGATAGGGTTCACTGTGATCTCTGTCAAAATCCAAAGGACATATATTAATAGAAATAGAAAAAATTCTAAAATTCATATGGAGTTCCAAAGACCATGACTCAGTCTCCAGAAAGAACAAATCTAAAGGCATAACACTTCCTGATTTCAAAGTATATTGCAAAGCTACAGTAATTTTAAAAGTACGGTATTGGCGCAAAGACAGAAATATACTAGACCAATGGAATGGCTTAGGGATCCCAGGAATGAATCCATGCATATACAGTCGAAGAAACTTGGACTTTAAGGGTGCCAAGAAACACAATGAAAACAGGATAGTCTCTTCAACAAATGGTGTTGGGAACACTTAATATACACATGCAATAAAATTGGACACTTATCTCACATTATTCACAAAAACTAACTCAAATTGGATTAAGACTTAAACATAGGATGCCAGACTGTATACCTTCTATAGGAAAACAGGAACAACTTCATAACATTCATCTTGGCAATATTGTATCAATGTGACACCAAAATAAAAGGGCAATAAGAGGGACTACATCAAACTGAAAAGCTTCTGCACAGAGAAAAAAATCAACAGAGTGAAAAAGGCAATCTGTGGATTGAGAGAAAATATTTGTAAATTGTATATCTAGTAAGGGGTTAACCTCCAAAATATAAGGAACTTCAAAAATTCCATAGTAAAAAGATCTAGTAACCTAATTTAAAAATGATTTAAGGACTTGAGCAGATATTTTTCCAAAGAAGATGTACAAATATCAAATGGGTTATGAAAAAAAGCTCAATGTCACTAATCATCAGGGAAATCAAAATGATGAGATCTCACCGCACACTTGTCAGGATGGCTATAATTTAAAAAAACGACAAGAGTTATGAAAGCTGTGGCAAAACTGGAACTTTTGCACGTTGTTGGTAAAGGTGCTAAGTGGTATAGCTGCTATGGGAAATAATGTAAAGCTTCCTCATAAATTAAAAATAGAACTGTCATATGATCCAGCAATCCTACTCTGGATATTTACCCAGGGGAATTGAAATCAGAATCTCAAATGATGTTAGCACTCCTATGTTCGTTGCAACTCTATTGACAATAGCCAGAATGGGGAAACAACTGGCTTTCAATGGATGAGTGGGGGAAAAAAAGTATATATGTAGAATGGCATAGTACTCAGCCTTAAAAAAGAAAGAAATTCTTCAATATGCAACAACATAGATTAACCTTGAGGACATATACTAAATGAAATAAACCAGCCATGGAAAGACAGATACTGCATGATTCCACTTATATATCTAAAATAGTCAAATTCCTAGAATCAAAGAGTATGTTGGTGGTTGCTGTGGGTGGGTGGGGGTGCTGAGAAGTCTAATCAAGGGATGAAGTTTCAGTCAGACAAGATGAAAAAGCTCCAGAGATTAGTCGTGCAGCATTGTATCTATAGTCCACAATCATGTACTCACATTCAAAAATTTGTTGAGAGTAGATTGCATGTTAAGTGTTCGTATCACAGTAAAGTAAAATATATGTATAAGAAAAGTGAAAAAACAAGCAAACAAAAACGCTAAAATAAAATCACAGCTAGGATATAGCCTAAATAGTTCCTATAAATTACAAAAGTTATTATCTAAGAATGACTGAAACTCATGGAAAAACGAGTCCTTTCATTGTACATTCAGCATAACACAGGGATTCAAAGTCAGCCTGCTAGGTGAAAAGCCTGCCACATTGATTATTAGTTGTGTGATTTCAGGTAAGACATGTAATGTTTAAGCCTTTGTGTCCTCAGCTGTAAAATAGGGGATAAAGAACCATAGCTGTCTCATTAACTTGTTGTGAGGACTCAGGGAGCCCATTATTAAGGGCTCTGCACAGGTTAGCTGTTGTTTCTGTTAGGGTCCCAGGGGCAGTCGTGAAACAAGCAGGACTGGCCCCCTTCCTGAGGTTGTGGTCAAAGGATCTAAGGGTATATATCTTATAAATCACGTGGGTGTTGCACATCTCCTAACAAAGATTTGTGCCACAGCAGCAAGTCCCTCCCTGTTAGAGTTGAACCAGGAAGGACCTCTGTGAACCTCTCAAGGCTTGTCTGCAACATGAATGAATGACTCTAGCTTCCAGGAACTTAATGAGTTGAAGGAGAAAATATCAAGGCCCCTTCCATTCCTTGGGGAATTTTCCAACATTGTTACAGGATGATAAGAACTCAATTCACAGCCTCATCAGGGAGTGGGGTGTTCACACAGATGCATTTTCTCATTAATTGAGGTTTATCTTATTTTCCTCTTACATACGTATGTGTATTCCTGATGCTTCAGCTCTTCTGAAGGGGTGGTATTAGCTGGAGGTGTCATAGAGCTTTAGCAGATGGAAGAAAAGTTAACATTGGCAACGCTTCTCTCTCTCCCTCTCTCTTTCTCTCTCTCTCTTTCTCTCTCCCCTCTGTCTCTCCCCCTTCTTCCTCTGACTCTTTAGAACTTTTTACTTTATCATAGCATAAAAGCCAGTCTGTCTAGGTACAGTGTTCTTAGAGGGGCTTAGACTCCTAAGAAAAGTTAATCAGTGTTCTTGGACGTGGAGAGAACACCTTAGTTCCAGCGACATAACTGATTGACAATACAAATGTTTGAAGTTCAGCTTTCCTTACTGGGTTTCCCCACTCTTAATAAGTAGATAAAATATAAAAACACTTCAATACTTCAAAAGGCAAAAGAGAAAGAGAGCACAAGAAAGGCAGGTGAAAATGTGGTTTCTCCTCTAAATCTGCTGAATAAATATTTATGGATGTAATGAGGCCAGCTTCAGGTTATAATCACTGTTTCCCCACTACCTAATAATGTTCTATTCAGCACCTGCTGTCACATAGCTTTCGGGTTGGGTGGCATTAGCTCACCAGGTAACCTCAGGTCATTTGTTTAGTTTAAGCCTGTGGTGCAGTGGAGCGTGAGGGGCTGGACAAATTAGATGCACAATGTCAAAAAAGAACCCACCCTGTTTTCATTAGTATTTGGCATTTGATGCCCTGATCTGTAACCAAATGAGTACTTCTACAATTGCTGTGCTGTATGGAAACTATGATTTTTTACCAGAATGTCAGTATGTGGTCTGTAAGCTGAATCTTAAAAACTATGCAAGCTAGTGGTTGGAATGTGCATGGTTTTGTTCTGAATATACATCTTTGAAAATATTGATTTAAATGATGTAATATGTGCTTCTTGTACCAAACTTCTCTGCATATTGGATGCAGTATATTTCCTTAAATCTACCAAGATGTTAGCTATCAAACTGAAGACTGCTCTCTGTGAGTGTGGGGATTATTATCACACTAAGAAAGGATAAAGGGGGTCTCATCATGGCCTGGATAATACATGAAAACAATGGAGAAATCTCTCAAGGAAAAGAAAGAGAAAGAAATAATAAAACATGTGCATTTAACTGCTCTGTCCTATTTTCATGTATTCTGTTTCCACGATATTGTCGCTGGTTTACATGTGAGATGACAACAGACTGATTTTCCTGGGCCTGAGAGTCAGAAGATTAGGTTCAACTTCTTGCTTTGCCAGTATCAATGTGACCTTAAGCAAGTCATTTAGTTACTTCTCTGCAAAAGAGACTCTTCTTATGGTCAGCATATTTGGTCCATAGATACTTTTTGTTTATCTGCATTATGTTTTTAAATGTTTCTGAACTGTCACTAAAAATTTGGGAATTTCACTTAAAAACAACAACAACAACAACAACAACAACAACAACAACAACAGATCTCTGGCTTCCATTAAAAAATTGTTAGACTAAATACCAGTCCCACATTCCGACATGGCAACAATTGACCAGAGCAGAACCGAGATGCACTCGGTTCGGCACATGCCTTCTCCTGGTGTGTCCGACTCCGCCACTCCCTGTCCCCTTCCCAGAATGGGGACTAAATGTTCATTCCATTTACTGTGCTTATTGTTGACTTTCTTACAGCATGGCTATATTTTTCAGTCTCTGTATTTCTACCTAAAATAGAAAAAACTAAAGACCTAGACACCTGGATTTAAAAAACTATATGGGAAGAGTACATTTTTTTAAGTGAATATCTCTTTGGTTTTAATATGCTAACAAAGACAGTCCGTGTTGAAAAAATACAAACCCCACTTTACTTATTGGTATTATTTACCTGGTCTCTCTGGCCAGTCAAATTTTTCATCCCTGGTCTATTTGGGAATGAAATGCTACAGTTCTATAACTTCATGTAGGAACTTCTTAAGAGATGCGTTCTTTTGAATGTCCCATTGATGTACACCAAAGAGAGAATTCTTTGGGAAGATGTCTGGGTCTCACAGCCAGAAGAAGGGCTTTTACACATGCAATGTAAAGCTTTCAAAAGAAGGGCTCTGGGGGCCAGGCAGGCAGCTTGATGAATAGTTATAAACAACTGACATGAATTCAGAGGCCTTCGTGAGGCCAGTGTGTGCTAAAGAGAATGGTTTTCCCAAACCAGATTTTCATTTCTTCCCATATTCTTTCATTTCCACAGTGAACCAAGGATTTCTGCATTGAGTTGTTTTGTGGTCCTCCCCCCCAATAACAGAGACCCAGGAAGGGTGGGAAGCAAGCAGAAGAAGCCTGAGATAAATAACACTTCATACTCTTTCTTATAATAGGCACAATAAATTGCCGGCATTTATGTGCCAGGTGCTATGCAAAGCATTTTACATATGTTATCTCATTTTATCCTCATAATTACTTCAATGAGGAATGTATTATTTTTCCCAATTCACGTGAGGAGTCTAAGATGGTAGAAGGTTAAATAGCTGGTGCAAGGTCACACAAGTCGCATTGGAGAATTAGTCCCTCTATTGTCACAGCCTTTGCTCAAAACCACTTCACTTTATTGTACAATGGCCTTAATGGTTTTGACAAAGAGAGATAAGGGGACAAAATAAGTGTCTTACTCATGCAATAATAGAAATTATTTTTCCTATCAAATGTTGTAATGTTTTCTATGAACATATGTTTTTCTTCCTATAACTTATATTTGACAAAATACTTCCCCACACATTTAACTCTCTCAACAGACTCAGGAGGTAGGCAGTGCAGGTCTTATCAACTTCATTTTGCAAGTGAAAAATCCAAGTCCTGTAGAGATGAAATGACTTGCTCAAGGTCATGCTTCTAAAGGAACTGAACTACAGTATTCATGTGCACATCCTCATCACTTCTTATTGTTCCCTGCTGCCTCCCTTCTCTTAGGCTAAATGTTTGGTAAGCTTCTAAGTATGAATGGAAGCACCTCTTCTCTTACAGAGTGAGAAAAAATAATCTGCCTTCCATGTAAGCAGTAAAAAACTTTCTCATTTTATTTCAGTGTTGCCTTATGGGTAATAGCAAAACAAAAAAGCTATTGGAAATTGGGTCATACTGATAAGAGTAATCTGTTCATTTAAACCCACAGACTCCTATGTTTCATGGATAAAAGTTTTAGACTGGCCTGACATCTTTGGGAGACATTTGTGATGATTATGTTCCACCCTCAAAATTTCAGTGAACCTGTTTGTAATTGATCAGCTCTCCTAGACATGTGTTAATGAGACCAAGACAATCACTTAGCTTTGCTCATGTCCATAGGTACAAACTGCCCCCCGGCCTTGACGCATTTCCAAAAGGTCATAGGAAAGACTGAATTTATTGATACTGCCAAAATTGTAAAATGTATCTCTCTTTTTCCCAAACTCAGGCCATCAGAAATCTTTGCACAAGCTATCTGTAGCTCTCTCTCTATATTTCTACATGAATATTCACTGAGGAAATGGCACAAAAATGCAACCTTTCTCAAATTGTTCCATGAAGTGCTAATAGGTGTTCTGAAAAAAGGAGGAGATTAACGCCACTGTGGTGACATGGGACACCAGTGTATTGCAGAAAGGCCTGGTGTTCTAGGTCTCTTTAATCTATTGCTTGTTTGGGGTTCCTGTTCTGCATCAGGATTCCTTGTATGGAAAGGTGGTTGTCACTCATCAGGTAAGAGGTAAACATGCAGAGGCATGAGCATATTATTGTTTGTATCAAAGTTTGCTTGGTCTTAGATTATCTATGATCCATTTGTCACTGTTATTGGCAAACACCTATAGCTTTAGTGCACATACACACAGACTTTTTATAGCAACTATTTCCAATTTTTTTCTAATTCTGAACTACAGTGAAAGTGACATGGTTTTGGACATTTAGGAAACATTAACTTTTTTTCCTGAGAATACCACTCCTATTTTCCTTGGAGAAATACCCACCCCCACCACCATGTGACTCTACTGGCATTGTCTCCATTTCCTCCTTCAGGAATAGGAATGAGGCTGTCGCCCAGCCAACGAAGAACCACATTCTTCTGTCCAGGGGTATTGGTTCAGGAATCTGTTTATTTTCAATTCAGGCCAGTTTGAGTCACAGCAGATACATATGGTAGATAAACAATCTATCCATTCCTTTATCCTCCACTCGATATAGACATGTGAGGATAAAGCCTGAACATTTTGACAGCCTCTTGTCACCATGGACCGATACAACTAACAAGAGAAATAACAAGTTCTCATATTGTCCAAGTACTTTGATTCATTTAGGCCTAGAACCAGGTACCCTAGGATTTTTCAAATATCTGAAACTTTTTGGCTAACTCAAGTAAAGATGAGTTTTTTGGTCATTTACAACTGAGCTGGTCCTCACAAATGCAATCAGAGAAAATAAGAAATTAAAGGTAGAGTGCATAGCACACCTATTGTAGGAAGGTCTATAGAGTCTTACACGTTTGTTCTAGAGTCTCAAGCCTGCATTCAAATCTGACCTTTGTAATTAATGGATTATATTTAAATGAAAGTGTTGCATCATGGTAGTCTTCTTATAGAGAACACATTGGTTATGGGGTTTGGTGGAAAGAGCATGCAGTTTGATAGGAAATGGTGGTGAATATAGATGTGTATATAACTTTTTGGCCAAGGTATCCAATGGTAAGTTGCTAAGCCTTAGTCTCATCTGTAAAATGATCGTTGGAAAAAGTTAAATGAGATTACATGTGTATTGCATGTGTATTACATGTGTAGTACCTAACCTAGCTGTTCAATAAATGCCTGTTTTATGGACAAATTTACCTTCTACAGCTATACTTTCATCTAATTTATCTTGCAGTGTATAAAACAATGCCTGCTATAACCATATGGCCTTAGTTCATTCGTTTATTCATCAATTTTAGTCCCCAGTGAGTTTCTGTGGGTAACCTCGTCTTCTACATAAATTACACATAATCATATACCCATGAGATGCAAAGTAAGGAGTCTGAAAGCTCTGCATGGGGCATGATTTAGGCTTCGAAATGTCTTCCAACAGTTTTCTGGAAATATAATTCAGCAAGAACATGGCCAGTCTGGATAGTGCCATTCAGTCCCTCATGTTGGAAAGATTCCTGAGATATCCTGGCAAACAATAAAAATTACTGAAAAATTGTTAAGATAGCCTTTGAAAATCCTTGTAGGGAAAATGCTTTGTAATCAAGAGGATATATTTCATTAAAATATGACCGTAAGCCTGATTTTTAACTTAGTCTTAATCTCCCTGTGACATGATCACCCGTCTCATTTGGGGGCTACAAACTGAACTTCTGTTATTTCAGCTTACTTATTCATTGAGAAATAAGTATCGTTATTTTCCTATAGGGAGTCTTTCAAAATACTTTAGGCTGGGGGGTACCCAACGCATGGCCCGTGTGGGCTGCAAGCGGCCTAGGATGGCTATGAATGAGGCCCGACAAAACATTGTAAGCTTCCTTAAAACTCTTTTTTCACTCATCAGTTTTCGTTAGTGTTTGTGTATTTAATGTGTGGCCCAAGACAATTCTTCGTCTCCCAGTGCGGCCCAGAGACTCCAAAAGTTTGGACACACCTGCTTAGGCATTTGCTGTTGAAATACCTGAAACAACAGTGGAAGGTAATGTTTTCAACTTCTAAGAACTAAAGGAACAAGTCACAGATGTGAGCATTTGGATTAGATTATTCTCCACTTGCTGGTGTTTTAAGTGAAATTATAGACATTTAAGTAGCTAGGACTGTCAGGGGAATAGAGAGGGAAAATGACTAAGAAATATCAAGTGATATGGGAGGGAAGAGAAGGAAACAAGGAAACTCAGAGATTCTCAAATAAACTTTGCATTCTGCGTCTTCTGGTTTCCTTGGCTCTACTCTTTAACTTAATTTTATTATTTCCCTAAATACTCACTTATCAGGTTTTTGTTCCTTATTGTGGGAGTAGAGAACAGGAAGTAGTACAAAAATCTCTTCAACCTGCCAATTTCTAACACTCTGTCAATCCTCTATATAACCAAACACCAATAAAAAGATATTAAACATATATTAAATTACAAGTACATGAAATCTTTTCAGCTGTGTTCAACTAGTGGGCATAAAGTTTCAAATATTCTGTACAAGAAAAACATAAGGACAAATAAATTGTCCCATATTACAATTCTTACAATTAATTTTCCCTAATATGGCCAAAGTGACTTAAATTTCTGTTTACTTTCCCCCCCAAGCACTCTTTAGCAGATTCTTCCTGTAATTTTCTTTGAGCACATTGCAATGACAATTAATTACTTCTTTGCTTGTTTTCTTGCCCAGATTTCCCTTCAAGCTGGGAGTTCTTTGAAGACAGGGCCTAATCTTTGTCACCATTGTTTTTCTAGCAGTTGGCACAATGTCTGGCAAATGATGGGTACTCAATAAATATGTGTTGACTGAGTGAGGAAGGGCAATAAGTACTTGCTAAACTGAATTGAACACCAAAGTGTTATTTTAATTTTATTGTGCTGTGAATATATTCATCATGATTGTAACAAAACATGCCACCGGAAAGATAGAGATGCTGAAAGGGAACTCTCATTGGCCATATTTCAACACTTTACTAAACAATTTTGGGATTTCTTCTCTGAAGAAGTAATTCGAAATGGATTCTCTTTTTTAATTTTTTCAAAGTTGGCTGGGGGCATGGTGTTTCCCAAACTTATTAACATCACAGTTCACAGTATTCTTAAGTAAATGTTGCCATTAACATTCTAAACACACATTTTTACTTGTAGGTTCACAAGTGCTTGCAAAATCAAAAATAACCTTAAGAACCATTTGATTGGCACTCAACACCCAGCGGCATATAAAAACAAATTAAATTCTATAAAATACTTGTCATAAAAATGTACAAGCATTTCTGTTAAATGAAAACAAACCAATGAATACATTTGGGACAACACAGAATATGTATTTATTGAGTATAAAACAGGTCCCCTGAGAGTGAGCAGACTGGGTGCTAGTCCCCGCTCTTTCTGCTATAGTATTTTGAACAATTCACCTTCCAACCTTGTGTTTTCTTCAAGTATAAAATAAGAGATTTACATCTAATCTTTTCCAAGGTCTCTTTCAGTTTTAAAATTCTTGTCTTCTATGATTTCCAATTTTATCTAGAAAGCAATTTTGGAAAAAATTCATTTACAGAGTCTGCAGTTCAGCTTCTTCTTAGAACTTGTATTCTGTGATGGGTCCATAGCTATATTGGTGTTATCTCCATACTGTTTTGCATATATTAATAGTTCATTTGATGACTTATATGTAACATAATTTTTCCTTTTACCTTTTTTTAAAGTCAAACCTATTTAAAGGTATCAGAGTCTCTTCTCCCTCTAAAGGAATTGGCTGTAATTTCCTTAGATGCTTGAAAAATGTTGAGACATAGTGAAAATCAGTTCCACTTCTATTCTTTACAACCACACTATAAAGAAAAATAATCATATCCTGAGTATTCATTTGTGCGGCCAAGATCTTTGTTCTTCAACAGGAACACAGTGAAGTTTAAATGCTGTTTCAATGTAGGAAATTTTAAATAGCTGAAATGAACGCAGAGCAGTTCTGGATAATTTATTATTTTGTTCTCATACCTTTCAAGGTGATATTTTACTTCCAGTTGTCCCTAAGGGAATATAGAGATCCCAAATGCTATATAGATTTCCTTTTCGTCTTCTCAAATACAATGCAATATACCCATGACACTTTAAAGAGCTTCTAGTGAGAAAGTATGAACTGAAGTGGGCCCACTTCTCACATTAGGATATAGTTGACTACATAGATTATACTAAAGCTATGAGTTGTTCCTGACTATTTGATAAGAGTTATTTGCACAATACCTATGGAACGTCCTTTTAGCTTTATTATACTTTGTGTATGTTTCATCATTGGTTGAATTCAGTAGTAAAATGCAATTATTTGATGTTTTGTGGCAGTCACTATAACATAGTTAGAAATTTCTAAATGATTGTTTTTGTACTGAAAATATTTATTTAATGTTTATGTATTTAAAATATTTAAACCAAGATCTGAGAGTATCCGTAAATCAAAAGTATATAAAATTTTACTAATATTTTCAAGTCAAAAAATATTTAATACCTTTAAGGAACATACTGTTTATGGTTATTGGCAGATCAGACACTGCAGAAAAAGATTAAATTAAACATATTAATTCTTAAAAAGCTCATATGTCAACATCTGAGAACAAACAGGTTTGTAGGTCACCAAAAAAGTCCAAAAGTTTTGTTCTTAAGTCAGCAGTTATGTACTGTGTTTGGTGCTTTTGCAAATGAACCAATTTCCTTCCAAGTCTTGCATCGGATATCTGCCCCTCTGGGCCCCTTCTCTTCTACTGCAAACTCTTGTTCTCAGTATACGGCATTAAACTGAGTAGTAAAATTAACCAGTTTATAGTCTTTGTATTTTATTCCTTTTGTTCTTGTGGTATAAATTTTCTTTCCCTGCTGATTTATAGAAAATCTCTATTAAAATTCCACTAGTCAGCTAAATCTTTAAAGGTGGTAAGTTAGAAATGTTTTAGGGTACTTGGCTGGAAAGCATAATTAGAAAATCCATCATTAAATGTCCTATTTCTATTTTTGGTAAATAACAACCACAGCACTAAGGAAAGTTCAAAGTCTTTGGAATCAGAAGAGATACCTAATTTAAAAACTAAATATATCATTTATGAGGTCTTTGGCACATTATTTCATACCCCTAAACTTGCTTTCCCTGACATATGTAAAGGGAAGCCTCAAAATATGTTATTAAGACTAGAAATCACCTAGCAAAATGGCTAAGACACAGGTACTCCATATTTACTGAGTGACAACCACTGGCAATTATTGTGGAGGCAATGAATATGACTGTTCTAGTTTGGTTAGCTATGAATTGCTCAGCATTGTTGTGACAGGTAGAGACTGAATGAGCCTGGCCCTCCATTGGGAAAAAAGTTATAAAATTAAACTATGCTCTTCCAGTTTCTTCAAGGTGGAGTAACTGATCAGATTTATAACCTCACTAGATATCATAAAAAACAAATACAATATATGAAACAGTGGTCTTAAGACACTAGATATATGAGTAAGTTGAGGAAGCATAGAGATCCCTGAGAAATCTCTATCTCTATGATTGCCCTATGCTTTGGCCTTGAGAGTTTCTAGTGCTTGGCAGTGAAACCCAAGTGACTCCCAGAGTTGAGGAAGTTGAGGAAACAGAGCTAAGGTTTTGGGGAGACCAAGACACCTTGAGTTTGCAGGACAGAGGGCTGGTGAAAGGAGAGCTGACCAGAGACGGACTCTGGAGGCCTGCAGGTGGTTCCCTCCAGTATTCAGCTGAGTATTGTTATGAGCACATTACAGTATACACATGTGATGAAACTACTCAAGGCCAGAGAAAGAACCACTAGGAAAAAGGGATGGAAAAAGTGCCAGTGACCACCAGCTGGACTGTAAAAGATTATGATTATAGGGCATTGGCTATAGTGTTCAAAATTTCTTGCCTTAGTAGGGAAACTATTAGCCTTAGAATGGACACTATGTTAGTCTTGCTGAAAGATTCTTAAAGGCAGACACAAAAGGAACCTTTGAAGATTACCAAGTAGCTTAACTTTGTACTATAGCAAAACTCAAAAATATTCATAGAAAAAACAAGTGTCCAGCAGCACCCAACAAGGTAAAATTTACAAAGTCTGATATTCAATAAAAAAATTACCCAGGCATGCAATGTAGCATGAAATATGACCCATGGTAAGAAGATAAAGCAATCAATAAAAAATTTAAAGTTTATGTAGACATTATAGGAAGCATAAAAAACATTGCAATTATAACTTGATCTACATATTCAAAAAACTTAAGTAGAAGCCAGGAAAAGCAAAGCAAACACCAACAATAACAACAAATCTGAACTTTAGAGATGAAAAGGACAAAGTATGAATACACTGTTTATGGTTATTGGCAGACTAGATACTGCAGAAGAAAAGATCAGTAACATTAAGATATAAAAGTAGAAAGTATGCAAAATGAAAAATAAAAGATAATCTGAAACAGACAAACAGAGCATGAGGTGTTGGACAATCTTTGGCAGCCTAATACATATATGATTGTCATACCCAAAAGTAAGGAGAGACAAAATATTTGAAGATGCTGGAAAACTCTCAAATTTGATAGAAATCATAAATCCACAGGTTCAAGAAGCTTAAAGAAGCACAAGCCTAAGAAACACTAAGAACACTAATCAAAATACATAATATTATATTGCATAAAAACAGTGATAAAAAGAAAATTGGAAAAGCAACTGGGTGTGGGAATGGGTGTAACATCTTCCATTCATAGGAATAAAGATAACAGCTGATATTTTGTCAGAAAAAAATTCAAGGAAGAAGACAGTAAAGTAGTATCCTCAAATTAGTGAAAGAAAAATGTGAACCAAGAGTTCTGCATCAATAAAAATATATTTAAAAATAGAGATTATGTATTTTTTAGATATGAATATGCTTAAAGAATCTACCAACACACTTGCACTACAAGAAATAATGAAGGAAGTTATTCAGACTGAAAACTATGCTATATGGAAATACTGATCTACAGAAAAGAAATACAAAGCATTGGAAGTTTACCTATGGGCATATATAATTTTTAAAATTATTATTTAAATCCCCTTTTACTATTTAAATAAAATGAAACAAAGTATTGTTTTATGTAAAGGTAAAATGTATGACAACAATTGTACAAAGGGCTGAAGGGTTGAAATTCAAGTCTACTATTTATTGTAAGATTCTTATACTATATATTATACGGTATAATATTACATGAATATCTGGTGTGGTGAGTTAAAGATGTATACTGTAAACCCCAAAGAACCAATAAACAACAACTAAACAATTATAGTTTAAATATCTAATGAAAGATAAAATTGAACCATAAAAACTCAATCCAAAAGAGGGCAGAAAAGATAGAAAGGGAAAGAGGAAATGAAGAAAAAAGGGACAGTTAGAAAAAATGAAAATGCAACTGATATCTAAATTTTAATTTTGTATCTTGCTGGTTTGCTGAATTCATTTATCAGTTCTAGTAGTTTCCTGGTAGAATCTTTGGGTTCTCTATATACAATATCATGTCATTGGCATATAATGATAGTTTCACTTCCTCCTTTCCATTTCGGATGCCTTTTATTTCTTCTTCTTTTTTGATTGTTGTGGGTAGGACTTGCAGTACTATGTGGAATAAGAGAGGTACAATATCTAGAAATAGTTGCATTTTTATATGCCAATAATGAAATAACAGAAAGGGAAATTAAGAAAACAATCCCATTCACAATTGCTACAAAAAGAATAAAACACCTGGGAATAAATTTAACCAAGGATGTAAAAGACCTGCACTCAGAAAACTGTAAGACACCGAAAAAAGAAATTGAAGATACAAATAATTGGAAGCACATACTATATAATAACCCATATACCACAATAGCTATTAAATACATTTGTTTTAAAAATGTTTTTCACTGAGAAAATGCAGTTCAGATAACTTCATAGGTTATTGGTCAATTCTGCCACACATAAAGGGAAAATTAATACTAATTCTACACAAACTCTTCCATAATATTGATAAAAGAGAGAATATTTTTAACTCATTCTTTGGAGCAATAACTTATGCAAACCTAACAAAGATATTGCAGAGAAAGAAAACTACAGACCTAAGTGCCTCATAAACTTAGATCAGAAGACTCAATATTACTAAAAAAAATTTAAACACATTTTAGCAAATGAAGTCCAGCAGTATATTAAAAGGACAGCACTTCATGTATACTGTAGTTTATTCTAGGAATGCAAGGTTGGCTTAATATTTGAAAATCAATCAATGTAAATCATATATTAGAAAACTATAAAAGAAAAAATCACATGATTATCTCCATTGATACTGAAAAGCCTTCGTAAAAAACCCAATATCCATTCCTGATAAAATATCTTTGCAAAGTTACAGTAGAAGGTCTCTTTCTCAACCTGATATGGGTATCTATGAAAAACCTACAGGAAAATCCTATATAGTTGGAAAAAACTAAATTATTTTCCTTCCATATCTGAATAACACAAGAATCTGTGGTTTCAGTACTTCTAGTCCACACTGTATGCAGTGTTTTGGCAAGTGCATGAAGAAAACGTAATAGGCATCCAAACTGGTGAGGAAGAAATAGAACGGCCTTTATTTACAGGTAACATGATTGTCTATGTAGAAAGTCAAATGGAATCTACAAACAAAGCAACTAGACCTACTAATTGAGTGTAGCAATGTTTCAGGATCCAAGATCAATATATAAATATCAATTTTATTTCTATATGCTAGCAGCAAACAGAATTTCAAAAACACATACTAATTAAAATAGCATGAAAAAAATAAAATACTCTGGAATAAACCGACCATAGATGTGATAGCTTTGTACACTGAAAACTACAAAACAGTGCTGAAAGAAATTAGAGAACAAAACAGACAGACACACCATGTTCACGAACTGGAAGACTCAATATTGTTGAGATGTCAGCTCACCTCAAATTCATGAATATATTCAGTTCAATGCCCATGAAAATAAACTTTTTTGGTAGAATCTTATAAACAGATTCCAAAAATCAGACAGATGTGCAAAGGACCTAGAATAGCCAAAGACACTTCAGTGGAACAGAATGTATAGTTCATAAATAGATGAAAAAATATATAGGCATATATGGACGACTGATTTTTATCAAAGGTACAAATACAATTCAGTGGAGAAACAATAGTCTATTCAATAAATGGTGCTAACACCTTCAGTTAATTTCCTTCATTGTATTCACAAAATAGCTCAAAATAAATAATCAACATAAACGTAAAATCTAAGAAAAAAACATTTCTAGAAGAAAAGAGAGGAAAATTCATTTTTACCTTAGGTTGGGCCAAGATTTCTTAGTTTTAACACCAAAGCATGATTTATAAAATAAAACATTAATAAATTGAACTTCATCATAATTAAAAACTTTTGTTCTTCAAATGACATTTTAAGAAGACAAAAAGCCACACTTGGAGAAAATATTTGCAAAGTATAGTTCCTATAAAGAACTCTCTCCAAAGCTAATGATACTAAAATAAACATTCCAATAAAAAATGGGCAAATGATTTGAATAGACATTTTTCTAAAGAAGATATACAGATGGAAAATTAGCATATGGAATGATACTCAACATTAGTATTCATTAGGAAAATGTAATTTAACACCACAATAAAATAATTACACACTTCTATTAGAGCAGCTAAAATTAAATGGGACTGATTATCCCACAAACTGGTGAGGATATAGAGGAACTGCCACTATCAGGCATTTTTTGAGAATTTGAAATAATACAGCCACTTGGAAATTGTTGGCATTAAAAAAATAATGATATACACCTATCATGTGATCTAGAATACACCCACCATATGGTCTAGTATTCTACTTCTAGGCATTTTCACTAGAAAATAAAGCATATACCCATACAAAGACTAGGCAAGAATGTTTAAAATAGCTTTATTTACGATAGTCAGAACTGGAGGCAACTCAAATGCTCATCAGCCAGTGAATGGATGAATTATACTGTCCAGGGGCATACTATTCAGCAGTAAAAAAGGAATGAACTCTTGATACATGTTACAACATGGATGAATTTTAAAATAAGAGTGCTGAATGTAAGAACAGAAACAAAAGAGAGTACATGCTGAATAATTCCATTTATACAAAGATCTAAGAAATGCAAAGTTAGGTAGAATTGCAGATGGGAGAACAAAGGTTGCCTAGGATGGGATGGTTGCAGAGAAGAGCAGAGGGAAGAATTATAAAGGGACAGAAGGAAAGTTTTGAAAATGATAGATTAGGAGTAATGTCTTAACTATAATAATGGTTTTACAGGTATACATATGTCAAAACATCAAGTTGTACATTTTAAAAATGTAGAGGTAGTTTTGTGCCGATGAGACCTCAATATAACTGTTTAAAAAATTAAGTATTCTTAAGTATAATTATGACTTAGAGAATGTTAACAGTTACTATAACTTAAGTCCAGAGAGAATAATTCACTTGAAACCATCACTTCTTCATAGTAGAGCAGTAAACAGGGATATGACAGTTGAATTGGTAATAATTATGTTAATCTTACATTGCTTTTCCTTTTAGTACTATGCCTTCTCAAGTGACTTTTGCTGGCCTTAGAAATCAGTTGAAATTAGCCTTCAGAGATCATGGCTTTGGTCTTAGGAAATATCTTCAGGTCTAACCATTTGACAGCTTAACCAGAGTGTCATCTGCCTGGTAGCTCCCACCTGTACTGCTGCGTCTAGGCCCTGGGGACCTGCCTTTGCCCCCACTGGAATTTGCCACTCCTAGATCCTCTCCAGCCTCAGGGGTCTGCTCTGACACTGGGGCACTTTGCAGTTCAACACTTCCTTCTGGCCTTGTCCTACTTCTTATCCTGGTATAACATGATCTCAGATGCTTTTCACTGGTGATTATTTCAGCTTTTACTATGCACCTGCCAACACACACACACTTATCTTTCATTTGAAAGAGAACAGACTCCCTCACAGACTCCTGAGAATGGCATACACGGTTCTCCCACTTTGAGCATCCAAATCTCCTGGAAGGCTCATTAAGACACAGAATGCCGGGTCCCAGTCCCAGAATTTCTGATTTTGTTGATTCGGGATACGTTCCAAATTTTGCATTTCTAACCAGTTCCCTGATGATGAGGATGTTGCTGGCCTGGGGCTACATGGAAAACTATTGGTTAAACACTAATGGCATTACCGTTTGGGAGAGCAGGGTTCAAATCCCAGCTGTGTAACTGAGGGTGATTTATTCACTTTAATTTCAGTTTCCTCCCCTGAAAACTGTCAATTATTATTTCCTCTTTATAGGAATATTGTAAAGATTAAATATATTAATATCTTCAAAGCACATAGAACATATGAGGACTTAATCAATGAAACCTAGTGTTATTCTTAGTAGTGTGATTACCATCAATAGACCAGTTACTTGGAAAATATAAGAAGGAAACTGTTTCTCTCAGAATGTGTGCTGTCAGCAGAAATCCCTTCCCACTTCAGTCTCCCAGCATTCATCGTTCCCTTACTCCTCCTACCGTCACCTGTTCCAGGTGCCCTCTCTTTCTGCGGTCCAGGACCTTCCTACTGTCTGTTTCCCTTTAGCCCGGGTTTACTCTTCCCCTTATTTAAACTAATTGGGCCTATTACCTAGTCATCTGATAAGCCCCCACAAAACATGTAACTTCATTGGTGTCACATAATACCTCATGTCCTAGGTATTCTCAAATTTTTGGTGACATCAATTATGAAAATTTTAGATTTGAAAGTCATTGTGAGCATGAAAATCTGTATAAATGTGTGTACGTGGACACGTATGTTGGCAGACTAGAAGGAACACTGGTTTTGATGGGATGAAAAGGTTTTCAGTACACCTCAGAGGATGTGGTAGAGGAGGCTGATTATTCCTCTCAGCTCAGGGACGGGGCTGCTGCCTTTGTTGGGGGTTTAGACAGAATCCAATTAAGTTTTTGTTTTTTGTCTTTGCCATCAGCCTGCAGGAATTCTGGCTTGAAAGGCTGCCATGCTCTCCTCTGCTCTGCAGCTTTCCTTCTGCATCGCTTTCCTTGGTCATTATCTCCATTCTTTTTTGAAATTTATTTTTATTTAAGTATAGCTGGTATACAATCTTGTATTGATTAGTTTCAGGTGCACAATATAGTGATTCCACATTTTTATACCTTGCAGTGTGGTCACCCCACCAATTCTAGTCATTATCGGGCACCATGTAAACATGACGAGATTGTTGCCTCTACTCCCCCTCCCCTTTTAACTTATTCCCTCTCCGACTCCCTCTGGTAACCATCCCTTTGGTCTCTGTTTTAGTCTGTTTTTATTTTGTCTTGCTTTTAGATTCCACATGTAAGTGAAACTCTATGCTATTTGCCTTTCCCTTGCCTGACTTATTTCACTAAAGAAATGACCAAATCAAAGCAGGCCGGACTAAGGATGCACACACCGTGAACCCCACACCTTAAACACATGACATCAGCCCCTAGTGTGGTATGTGTTGTTCCTGTATGAAAAGACTTGGATACAACGCTGCTGACTGTATTGTTATTTAACGATGCTGGAAACCAACTGGGCTTAGCCCTGCAGAAGGCAGGTGTGTTGCTTTATGGGCCCTTCTGTGGAACGCATAAAAGGGAGGATGAGAGGAAGGGAGGACTCGGTGTTATGCACCCTGACAAGCAGCAGCATTTATGGCTGCTCCATGCCATCCCTTTGTACACACGGAAGCTCACGGAAGCAAAAGAAGTGTGTACGCAGGAACTTCCCATTTCCCTTTTCTCAGCTGAGGGGCATCCAACCATAAAAATGTTCAAAAGGCGGTTTAACATTTCTGATAGATTGATCTGAGGCAGCTCCGAGCTACGTTAAATATCAGAGGTGTGACTGCGAGAGTCTCCTGCCTCCGCCGCAGCGATCCTTGGAGAGTTCCCCCATCACCGTGTGCCAGAAAAAATACTGCTGAGCAAGTTTCCTCTGCCCCTGTGTTATGCCATATTTCTGATCTCTTTCCCAGTGGCATCGTTTGACTTCTGGAATTAAACATTATCCCCTGCAATCAGTTTTTTCTCCCTCTGCCCCATGATCAAGTCTCATTTTCTGAATTCGTTTCATGTCTTCAGACTAAGTTCAGTTGATATCACCAAACCCTGACAGATCACATATTCAGTCAATGTTCCTGGCTTCTTTAGATCTGAGAAGTCCAATCCCTATTTTCGGGTAAAATATATCATTAAGGATAATACTGGCTAAAGTGTGACACTAATTTTGCACTAAAGTGACCCATTACATTACATAGTTAAATCAGTTCTTAAGAAACAGAAGCTTTAAGAGGCCATGGCAAGATTGTGAAGCAGTAAAACATCAAACTGGACTCAGTTACCCCTGGCAATTGGCCCATCTCTTCTAAATCACCTCGATACACCTTCCATCAGGATAGGTACCACTAATCTTAGTGGCAAACTAAAATTAGGGAAGGAATCTAATGAGCATCCCCTTCCCATCGCACAATGGCTCTCCACATGACAGTCCTTCTCTATGAAATAGAAGAATAGGACTTTTCAAGAGAGAATTTAACATAACTCAAAGAATCAAATTTCTTATTTAACTTTTTCTCTTCCAAGGGAACATTATGGATGTTTGTTAGTTCATTCATTTATTCAGCAATGTATCTTTACACCTACAATGCATTATAGTGTGGGGATACAACAGTGAACCAAACAAGACAGAAATCCTTGCCTGAATGGGGCTTATGCTTTTGTAGAGAGGGGAGACAAGTAACTAAATGTGTAAACTCTCTGTTATTCAGGTGGCCTTGGGGGTGATGGAGAATGAAAAAACAGGGAATAGGGATGGAAAGTGGCAGTTTTGGGTGTTAACCTCATGGCTCACAGGACTGTACAGGGATCAGAGTCCAGGGGCTGAGTTCCTAGGCTCCTGGAGGGTCTGAGATAAGCAGGGAAATATCAGCCCTAAGTGTCTCAAGTCCAACAGCGAGAGTGAGGCTGTGGCTGTTGGCTGAGGAGGTGTTAGGATGTTTTCGGAAACACTCAGAGTTCTGGGTCCTTTCTTTACCAATGGTGTGGTAGGTATAGGACCAAGAGGTTCTGTCTTACCTGGTCGCACAAGGTTGACATGAATTAGTGGGGGTGGAAGTGAGGGGGTGGGACACAACCTGCTCTGGACCTCCGTTTCTGAAAAGCCTGCAGTTCTGCACGGCAAGGTTGATGTGAGATGGAGAGAGGACAACTTCCTCATGTCTGCATCAGAAAGGAGATTTAGATGAAGTCAGGCTCTGAGACTTAATCTGTGCCTTCATCTTCAGCAGTGACCCATTAATGTTTGGATGCCTCTGAGAGTTAACATGGTTGTCTGAGCAGGGAGGAAGAGCTTGGGGGTCATTACAGACTGGTGGCTCCACACTTCTGTGGCTCCCCATGGCCAAGATTTAAGCCTCCCTTAGAGATATGAGATTACATCTCAGAGTTCACAAATCTTGGCCAGACTGAATGCCTTGGCTTCCCAGTGAGCCCTCACCCCACTTATACTCCAAGAATCCAATCCAGCTCCCAAGGGACCTGCTCATGACACCAATTGCCCTGCTCCTACCATCTGCAGTTCACAGAGCTATTTTATGAGAGAGTACTGAATACAATCCTAAAAGTCAGCAACATTCTATAGAAACGTAATTGAAGAGAGGCTCGAGAGTAACAGAGAAGAATAGAAATGCATGGTCAGTTCTGGGAGGTGTGGTCAATACTTTGCTAAACTACTAGTTTTAAGCCAGGTTGCCTTGAGGCTATATGAACATTTAGAAAAAGATAGTATGTGTGGGCTTGTTTCTGCTCTTCTGGTCTCTCGGGCGCCCTGTGGGGGTGATACACTGAACATTAAAGTGCTGCATGGCGCTTGAAGGGCCGAGTGCAACTTCCTAAAGCATCTGTCCCCAGAGGGGTAAGTGGGAGGACAGGACTCGACACTGTGAACGTTTCTGTAGGGGAAATAGAGTCCCTAAGCTTTTCCTATACGTGGAAGAGGAAACAGAAAAAGCTCACACATTTGCACGTGCTGGGCTTCTTTCATTTTCTGAAGGACCAGGTAGTCCTGGTACTTAGAAAACAGATGTAATTAGCAGGAAATGAATATGGCATTAATTTTCATTGTGTCAACATGGTACAATAATGTTTTTGAAATCTAATTTGCTGATGAATGAAGAGGGAATCCTGATGGTTTAAGACAACATAAATATCAATATTTTCTTTCACACTTTGAAGGAACCTCTATGAAAGCAAGAGGAAATTATTGTTTGTGGCTCATTAAAATAGCTATCTATAATTACTCTGTTTTGATATCTACTTTGTACGGATATGGTAATTCTGACCTTTGGTTATGGAGTCAGTGAAACGCAGACTTTGAAACTGCCTTTCCTAGGATGTGCTTTCATCATGAATTATTTTCAGGGACTGTGGAGCAAATGCATGTGTGCAGGTGCCAGAAACGTTTTCCTGTTCAGTGTATTTGTTTTCAGTGTCTGTGTCTCACTTGTTACTAATTGTCTTCCTTTGAGGAGGTGAGGAAATATCAAATTAAGGTGCGAGACTTGCACCCAATCTTCAGACTTCAAAGGCTGATTTTGCACAATAGCTTCATGAAAATATAAATGGATTTACTTAACTGAATATTTTAGTGATTGTCCTAATAGGCACATAAAATGGGCAATGAGGTTTGTCCAAAGGTTTTATTAAAAAATCTCAAGTTAAGGAGCTAAAAGTCAAGTGGTAGAATTGTTAGTTGGTTAATTAATTTATGGAGTTTAAATTGTAACAAGGAATTATAATACAATTTCTAATAAGTAACACATCCTTGATTATTTGGTTATTAAATTATAAAATAAAAATTTTACATAATCTTTTAAATGAATTTTTCTATTTTATCTTTTAAAACACAAGGCTAGTACATGTCTGTTGTAGGAAATTTAGAAAATATGAGCTAGCAAAGGGAAGAAAATAAAAGAGTGAAGTACCATTAACATTTTTAAGTATCTTCTTCCTGTTGTTTTCTATACATGTGATATATATAGCTTTTAAACAAAAATCACATCATATATATATTGCCTTTTGACCTACTAGTTTATTTTATTTTTACTTATTTATTTTTTAAATCAGTTTTTAAAATTTAATTAATTAATTTTTTGATTTTAGAGAGAGGGGAAGGGGAGAGGGAAGGAGAGGGAGAGAAACATTGATGCAAAAGATTGATTGGTTGCCTTCCATATCACCTGGGACTAAACCCACAACTCACCCAAGTGCCCTGACTGGGAATTGAACTGGCAACCTTTTGGTTTGGGGATGACGCCCAACCAACTGAGCCACACTGCCTGGGTCACTACTAATTCATTTCAATAATATACTCTGAAAATGTATTATTTTTTTGGAGAATTTGTTAATTTTTTTCTATAATATTACTTGCCATGTTTTCTTAGTAGTCAATTCATGTAGACATTCTATAGTTTTTCTTAAAAAAATACCTTATTGTTGAATATTTAGGTATTAGGTTTTCTAAGTTTTTGCTATTGTAAACAACTGTCTACACACATATTTATATATTTACCTAATTGTTTCTTTTTGATCAACTTCTAGAAGTGACATTGTTGGATCAAAGGTCTGCGCACTTTAATGGCCCTTCAGAGAGAATACATCAGTTTATATTTTCACCCATAGTTCCTGAGATTGCCAGTTGTATCTTCTCTTTCCAAAATAGACATTGACTTCTTTTAATTTATGAAGAAATTTATGGATAAAATTATGTTATCTAATTAGCATTTTAATTTTTCCTTTCATAAAGTCTTTATTGACTTTTATGTTTAGGAAGGTCATCCCTATTCTGAGAATAAATTGATGTTC
Source organism: Trachops cirrhosus (assembly GCA_028533065.1). NCBI lineage: Eukaryota > Metazoa > Chordata > Mammalia > Chiroptera > Phyllostomidae > Trachops > Trachops cirrhosus. Next base: position 15,631,498 of record CM052541.1, read on the forward strand.
ACATTATTTAAAAAATTTCTTTGTGATTTCAATTTTTAGATTTAGATCTTTAATCCAACTGAAATTAATTTTTATACAATGGGTAAGGCAGAAATGTAATTTCACTTTTATAATGATTAACCTTTAAAATGTATTTTTAGAATGATACTTTCTGTCATCAGATACTTGGATGTCACTTTAATTGTGTATTAAATTATAATACAAATGTTGGTACTTTGTAATTTGTTCTATAAATCTAATTATTTTTGTTTCAGTATCATACTAAAGTAGTATATATTTATATATTTTTATATACCTGGTAGATTGAATTTCTCAATCTTACCAAGTACATTCCTTTCCATTCACACACATAAATTTTCCAATTTTTGTCGACTTACAAAAAAATTATACACTTTTGAAAATTTGATAGGATTTCCATGTAATTTATCACTAGACAAATAGCAACCTAACAAATTTGGGTTTTCATATTTGAAAATCTTGTATGTCTTATTTATTATTTTAAAAATAGATCTTAGTAAGTTTTTGTAATTTTAAATGGTATACAGATATCCACCAAACATTAATATTTATTTATTTTTCTTTATAAAGTAGCGAACTGCCCAGGCCAGTATGACTCAGTTGGTTGGAGCATCGTCCTGCACACTGACGGGCTGCAGGTTCAATTCCCCTTCAGGGCACAAACCTAGGTTGCAGGTTCTAGAGGCAACCAATCAATGTCTCTCTCTCTCACATCAGTGTTTTTCTTCTCTCTCTCTCTCTCTCTCTCTCTCTCTCTCTCTCTCTCTCTCTAAGCACTGATAAAATGTCCTAGGTGAGGACAAAAAAACAGTTTAAAAAAAGTAGTCAACTATCTGTTGATGCTAAGTAGATTTCTATTATACAATTTTGAGCAATGTGCAATTAAAGTTTACAAATGTAATATGAGATGAAAAAATAAAAGGAAGGTAAATGAAAGCTAATGCAATAAAATGTTTCACTGGTTATTTAAAAAATAAATTAGTTCTTCCTATCAACTAATAGCACATTTAAAATTTTAAATCTATAGTTATTTATAGAAATTCTCTGATCATATTCCATTGATGAGAAAGTCAGAGGTACAACACACAAAATGAGTAGCATTGCTCACAGGCCGTTTCACACATCTGTAAACAGAAGGGCTATTGCTGAGATAAAAGGTACATACACTTTGAATTTGACATATATCATCAAACTTCTTCCAGGAGGGGTTTTACCAATTTATACATGCACCAGCAATATGAAAGATTGCCTGTTTTATTAAATTTTATTAATTGTGCCAATCTGTAAGTAAAAACTGGTATCAATTTTTATTTTTATTTATTTATTTTATTGTTGTTCAGTTACAGTTATCTCAATTTTTCCCCTGTTGCTTTCTTTTGAGCAAGTTTTCATATGTTTTAGGAACTTTTTGTTTTATTTCTTGTGTAAAGACTTTTGAAGAGAGAGTAATGGGGGGAAAGGGGGACAACTGTAATTGAACAATAATAAGAAATAGAGTTGTTGGTCAATTTCCTTCTAAATTTCTAAGAGCTCTGTATAGATGTGAGAGATTAAACCTTTGGGATATAAGATGAATTTTTTCACTCAGTTTTTAATTTTTTTACAGTGAAGTTTAATTTTGTTTTGCTATGTGGGGATTTTTGTCTGTTTTTAAAATCTAGCCAGTTCAATCTACCCCTTACTACATAATAGGTACACCAAGACAAAGAAATATGGCCCAAATGAAAGAACAGATAAAACTCCAGAAAAAGAACTAAGTGACGAGGAGATAGACAACCTATCTGATGCAGAGTTTAAAACAGTGGTAATCAGGATGCTCACAGAATTGATTGAGTTCAGTTGCAAAATGAAGGAAGAAATGAAGGTTACACAAAGTGAAATAAAGAAAAATATGCAGGGAACCAACATGGAAGGGAAGGAAATGGGACTCAAATCAAAGATTTGGGACAAAAGGAGGAAATAAACATTCAACCAAAACAGAATGAAGAAATAAGAATGCAAAAAAATGAGGAGAGGCTTAGGAACCTCTGAGACAACTTCAAATGCTCCAACATCCTAATCATAGGGGTGCCAGAAGGAGAGAAAGAGCAAGAAATTGAAAACTTACTTGAACAAATAATGAAGAAAAACTTCCCCAATCTGGATAAGGAAACAGATGTCCAGAAAGCCCAGAGAGTCCCAAAGAAATTGGACCCAAGGAAAAATACACCAAGACACATCATAATTAAGTTACCCAAGATTAAAGATAAGGAGAGAATCTTAAAAGCAGCAAGAGGAAAGGAGACAGTTACCTACAAAGGAGTTCCCATAAGACTATCAGCTGATTTCTCAAAAGAAACTTTACAGGCAGGAAGGGGCTGGAAAGAAGTATTCCAAGTCATGAAAGGCAAGGACCTACATCCAAGAGTACTCTATCCAGCAAAACTATCATTTAGAATGGATGGGCAGGTAAAGTTCTTCCCAGATAAGGTCAAGTTAAAGGAGTTCATCATCACTAAGCCCTTATTATATGATGTTATTATAAATGTTAAAGGGACTTATCTAAGAAGAAGAAGATAAAAAATATGAACAGTAAAATGACAACAAACTCACAATAATCAACCACTGAACCTAAAAAAACAAAAACAAAAACTAAGCAAACTACTAGAACAGGAACAGAATCACAGAAATGGAGATCACATGGAGGGTTTCCAGTGGGCAGCGGGAGGCCGGCAGAATGGGAGGAAAATGTACAGGGAATAAGAAGTATAATTGGTAGGCACAAAATGGACAGGGGGAGGTTAAGAACAGTATAGGAAACAGAGAAGCCAAAGAACTTATATGTATGACCCATGGACATGAACTAAGGGGGTAAAAATGCTGGAGGGTGGGGGAGTATAGAGAGTAGAGGGAGAAAGGAGAGAAAAAAATTGGAACTGTAATAGGATATACTATTTTAAGTAAATAAAATATACTTAAAAAGAAGAGGAAGAGACACCAGAGACTCTCTCCATACACGCACAGAGAAAAGGTCATGTGAGGACCCAGCAAGAAGAAGGTGGCTGTCAGCCAGCCGGCAAGAGTGCCCTTTACCAGAAACTGGATCTGCCAGCACCTCCATCTTGGACTTCCAGCCTCCAGAAATGTGAGAAAATGAGTGTTGTTTAAGCTCTCAGTATTTTGTTAGGGCAGCCCAAGCAGACTGATACAGATGGAACCCTTCCCAAAGGGGATCTTAGGTACTGGTGATTTTTTTATCATGTACATAAATTTTTATGATATTTGAATGGAAATTATAATATTAGGCTTTAAGATAATCAACAATTACAAATGCGGCATTAAAGAAACAGGGAGAATAGATGATTTTACCAGATAATTGACTACTATGCCTTGGAGTGATAAGAGGGGGAGGCAGATATCACATTGAAGGCAACTGGAACAATTACTAGCCATTATGAAATTGAGATGCTTAGAATGCACTAAATGGAAGCCAGTGAGTTTCAAAGTGCTTACTCTGTAACAACATTGTGTAAGCTAAACATAAAGCAAGACTTCTTTATAATTTATCCTATTGTCCAGCTCAATGATATTAAATCAGAATTTTTGTATCCCACATAGGAGGTGGGACCAAAAACACCTGGAATTTATTTATAAAAAAGTATGTATTTATTCATCTGTATTTATTTTTTAATATATTTTATTGATCATGCTAAAAATCTATCTACTTCAAGATTACAAAATCAAATTATCTAGGGTAACTTCTTGTACTGTTTTGAAAAATAGTTTATATTTAAATCTGTCTTTAATTGATTTTTTTAATGAAGTGTGAGATAAGGTAGGAAATTTAAAATATTTTTCAGACAATTTATCCTGTTGGTCTTATACAAATTATTTTTCTGCCATTGATTTAAAGTTCTATTTTTTCTGTGATGTACCAAATTTTCCTGTTCTTAGGTCTGTTTATGAACTTTCTATTATATTTGTTAATATCTCTGTACCATCTATCCATGCTACAATCTTAATAACATATATACATGTACATATACATAAGAAGATGTGTACATTCATTTTGTACCCTATCTTCACAGTAGTTTTATTATCTAGTGTTTTTCAAGTATACAACCCTGTCATATGACAATATAACAGTTTTATCTTCTTTCCATTTTTTCCCCTCTTCTTTTTTTCTAATTACATTAGCTAGTTTATATCTACTGTCTGTCTGAAATTTTAAATAGTGGGCATCCTGATCTCTTTGTGACTTTATTGAGAATATATCCGAGTTTACTTTAAACATTATTTTCTCTTTTTGGCCTGAGGGAGGTGTATTTTATTGTATAAAAATTATTCACTTTGTCTTATTTGATGAAGAGATTTTGTCAAGAGTTTTGCCTAATGTCTTCGTGTATATATAGAAATAATATGCTCTTTGTCTTCAATTTAGTAGAATAAATTATATTTAGACAGTTCCTAATTTTAAACTATTTTTGTACCTTCCACATGGTCAGGATAAATAATTATTTTAACCCACTGCTATATTCTGTTTGCTAATGCAAATATACAAACCTTTCCTACAATCCCTGAAACTGCGATATTTTTTCATAACTTTTATACCAAAACTCAGTTGGGATGAAACCCTGACTTGAGATGATATGAGACTCTATATTTACTCCATAGTATAATTATCCTATATTTTATTGCAAAAGTGTTCATGTGATTATTGAAGAATGCTGCACTAGACCCATTGGCGATGTAAGACATTATATAATGTAAGAACTGCATACCCTCTGTAAAACCCACACCCCGATGGCTTTAGTTTAGGGAGTTAGTATTCTAATCATTCTTCATTACACTCTCTGCCCTTAATATTTTTGCTAATTTGAAGTATCATCAATCTCAAATTATTATCAGTATGATATTGTTATCTCTTCAATTTCTATCTTCTTTATCCCTTGTGAGGTGAAACCAATGGTTATGTATTTATCAATTTTCTTTATATGCCCTTTGCTCATTTCCTTCCTCCCTGTGAAATTCTTTTTCTCTTATTTCAAGGAACAATTCGTATATTATGGATGTTAACAATTATACGTGTCAAACATTTTCTCCAAGGACCTCTAGAAGGCACCAGATGCCGCTGGGTGCACGTCCTCTCCCCGACTTGTGCACCGCCCACCCCTTTACAGCCTTCTTTCCGTTTGCCCTTTTGGCTGGTCTGCTTCCTGCTTTATTTGTTTCACTACCAAACTAGAAGAGAGTACGGATATGGAATTAAATATTTAAACAGGGCTTATGACAACTTCAGTTTAGTTAGAAAGGATATGAAAATGCCTCACTTCATGTGTATAGAGGTTTTTCTCAGTGTTTCCTGTCTATTCCAATTTTCATGAAGTGACTTTTCCTTCAGAACCAGGAAAACTGACTGACTACATATGCCAGCGAAAACATAGAGCTCACTGACATGCTGGCTGATGAAACGTGAAAAAATGCAGTTAGTCATTTAGATGCCCTAATGACCATATATTTCACTAGTCGAAGGTATGATAAGTTGCCAAATATTTGAAATATTTATGAACCTCTCCAATGTAGAATGTTTTCTTCAAGCAGATGCTGTGCTAACCTATTTTCTCATGTTATTAAAACAACAGTAACAACAACAATGAAACCCCGTAAAGAGTAATCATTAATTCACATGGAACGTATTGGGGCCAAAAGACAGGTCAAAGCAATACCATCGTGGTATTACTAAAAACAGTCTGGAAATGTCATATCATTCAGGAGGCATTTGAATTACTAGCTCTTGCAGATACATAGAAGAGGGAGGGAGAAGCAAATGCTTAATAATATTTTTAAAAACAATAAATTCCTATAGTAACCTCCCAATTCTCCCCAAATAAATAATTACCCTCCCCTTGCTTCTCCTGGTTTGTGTGTGTCAAGCCACTCACATCTCTCCTTACTGCGCCTGTTTCATTCAGACTAAATTGAGAGTCTTTATTTGGTGCTAAACTAACTTAAGTTTAATGGAGTATATTTTATGGCTTCGCTATATTCACTGATAACCATTGAAAATCTTGCTTGAGGTAATCATTGAGACCAGGAAATTAAAATTTTTCATTCCTTTCTTTAACATACTTAGAGAAAAATTTTAGAACCATATGACTTGAAATGTATTCTTAAAATTATATTATGGATAATAAAGGTGAGCTATCTTTGTTTAGCCAGGGAGCATATTACTTAATACTTTATAATATTTAAAAAAATACTTGTATCTAAAGATAATCATCACATTTGCATTTGAAATTTACTGGAAAACTACATATGTCATTATAGTTCTTAGATTTGTTTTTTTTTTCTGGAAAACCACATGTCATTATACTTTTTTGATTTGTTTGCTCTTAAATAATCTGAGAAGAAATATTTTGATATTAGTTGGATATTAAGATTTAATGTTAGGCATGGTAGATTCTATTGCTTTAAACTTTTATTTTATATCTTTAATGCCTCTTCCTCTCGGTAAATTATAATTCAGGAAGGCAGAACAATCTTAGTATGCAAAAAGGAAGTATTTGGCAGCCAACATAATCAGCATTTATGTGAACTGAAAATTTTCAATATTTATGAAGATTTTTAAAATGTAGAAAATGTTACAGAACTGTTTACAAATTAAGATCTAGTCCCTCTACCTGGAACCCACAGAGTAGATTTTTACCTTATTTTAAAATATAAAATAAGTGGATTTTTACCTTATTTTGAAAATAGTTTACATTATAATGGGCAAATTAATCTTGTCACCCAGAATGAGGCAGGCTTATCATGGGCTGGAAATTTAGGAAATTGCTTTAGTTATGTCTTATAACAATAAATGTGCATTTCCCCCACCTTTTCTATACACAGGTCATCTGTTTCTGTTCACTGGACTCGGTGTCCAATGAGGCAAGTAAGACTTGGGCTCAGTCTGTTGTCTCAATAAAAATCCTGGTAACACTGGGGTTCATAAGGATTCTCTAGAGGTCCTTAACATGTTCTTCTCTGACAGTGATTATGCTCTACTTTTGAGCACAAGGGACTAACTACTGGTATATAATAATAAAAAATATATCATAATGTTATAGTACAATAAGAGTTAGTATTCCTCCTAATTTTAATTAAGGTTCATGTCTCTTAGAGAAAAAAAATTCCTTGGAAAGGGTGAAAGATAAGAGAAGTGGTCATTTTGCACTGCTTCATGAACAAAAATTTGGAAAACTTTCCTAATACTTCTTATTCCATCAACATACAGGGTACAGCACAAATAATGCCCCTTTTTAAATTACAAAATCATTAAGCATGTAATTCTGTAACATAACAATATCATAATCAAGAACACCATGTGACATTTTAGGTGAAATGTGCAAATTAAAACTGTAAATTATTACAATCATATTATTACTCTACCAACCACACTCAAGCAGACATTACTTCTGCTGGACTCTGTATGTTCTTCAGGAATACCAATGGGTCACTAATTAATTAACGAATTAATTGAACAATGAAGCCCATTCATTATATGTTTTTGTACAAAGAGGGATTCATTTGAAGACAGATTCCAACTTTGGCACATGATGGAGAGAAATAGGATACTCTTGGGAGATATCAAACTAATCGTGACTAGCTTGTAGTGGCCGATTTAACATTTGACACAGAAATGAACTCTGGATATATTGTAGGCTTTGGCGTGGGGTAGCAAGGATGATGTGGCAGGCACACATGTAAACCTCTATTATATAGTCTTGAACACTTTAAATCTGTGAGTATCCTGAGTATGCCCACACAAGAGTTTTTAACCGTGAGCATAAATTTGTTTTCCCTAAATGTGAAACAAAGCCAACCAGAGCTGCTTAGGGAAGAGAAGATCCTCAAGGACCTATTTAGACAGTTGCTTCCAGGAAAAAAAAAGTAAGTCTTCAGTCAAAGACGTGTCAATCCTAATTTTAAAGATTGATTAGGCAGCTGATTTTTTCTTCCTTCTGTCCTTGGAGAAAATGAAAAATAACGGGTCCCCTTCCACTTTAGACTAACCATTCATATACTTCATGACAGTTAGGTTTCCCTTGAGCCTTCTCTTCTCCAGGACAAATTATGCTAACTCCTTCAGTCTGTCCTCATAGGTCCTATTCTTCAACCACTAAATCATTCTTTGGTTCTCCCTATATCTTTTCCAGTTTCTTCAAAATCATTTTAAAAATGTAAAGTCTTAAATTTTACTTCTTTGCTTATATTAGTTAGATTAGAACTTTGGGAGGATATTTGTGTCCCCATGCTAAGTCAGAGCGATGGCCAGTGGCACAGGTCAGTGGGGTGAGAGGGAGAAGAAGAAAAGGAGGAGCCAGGGGAGCAGACTAATATTCACCTCCATGGGTTTATATAATCAGAAAGACTAAAAACTGTGCTGGAAAAATGTCATAGGATTCATTATACGTCCTTTGGGAAGATACCAAACTATAAAATTATTAAAACAATCTTAGCTGCTTTTGAGCTTTCTTTAACTAAATAGCCTGATACCTCTCTTCACTAATTGCAGTTCTGCAAAGTAAAAGATTAATATGTGAACTAACATCATGCCAAATTTAGGCCCCCCAAAATGGAATAGATGAAGATGAGCAGTGCTCACTCAAAAAAGGGCATAGGGATTTAACATTAGGGTGACCTCAGCTTAATTAAGAGCTAGAACCACTTTTTCAAGCAGATATTTATGCAAAGAGGGGACATTGGTGGAGTGTTACCTAGCAAAGTTTCATTTCCTGGTAGTATATGACCCATAGGAAGAGTATAACATTGGCTTTGTTGATATGCTGTTCTGGATGTGTGGCATTCCATTGTCTTTGCTGCAGCCTCACCTTGACTTGGGTGATTAGCATACTGTAGTCATTTCCACCTCTCTGTTCCATGAGAGCCAAAGAGAAAGCCATAATCTTATAAAAAAAATTCCCTTCTACAGCAAAATTATTATGAGAGCAAGATTCCACTGTAAGAATCTAGAATAAAAGTCCTAAACTTTCTAGTCTTTCTTACTTCTACTCAAGTGCATTAATAATTGAATTTTGTATTTATTTGATAACTATCAACCTAAAGACATATCTATGCCAAAAGCAAAATACCTGGCATTGATCCTCTTGATTCTGGGTTGTGCACTAGAAATGATGTGAACTGCCTCATAGCCTCCACAAGAGAGGAATTCAGTCACTATGAAAAGATGGTACTTATTCTTTCCAATATACTTCTTATAAATCAACAATAAATAATAGGCATAGAACAAAGTCAACTTACAAGAGATTTAGTTCCCCATTGGAAAGCTCCATGATTCACCCATTGCTGGTTTATTTTCACTTTAGGGTGGGGTAAAAATATAAATTGGCCATGCCCATTTTGAAAAACCACAGGCAGATCTTATAAGAAGGCTCTTGTACTGAATGGTGTGCAGTGGTGAAATAGCTGTATTTTGCACTAACCCCTCTTTGAAAGCTAATGCAATATGGTCTTACCATTTTTGCAGACAGGACAACACTGTTCTGGTTCATAGACTGGGTTGACACACTCAGGAACTGCGCAGTCTGCTACAACACAGTGAACTTCATTGCTGGGCTCACAGCGACACCATTCACATGGAGAGGGCTAGGAACAAATCTAAAATTAGCCCCTTTTCTCCTATAACTCAATGCTTGCACATTCATATGCTGTCAGAAGACAAAACATTAGTGTTCATATTGGCTTTACTGTATGAACTCCATTTACCATGTGTAGGATCATTCCTCCCCAACAGAAGGCAACCTCGGCATTCAAGCCGCGGTAGGTTGCCCTGTGCGGCTCAGGTCGCCATGAGCAGCTGGGCCCTCACATGTGACTTCCCCTGTCTATGTTCCTACTTTCCAAACAAATTTTTGGACAACTAATATGTCACCTCCTGGGTTGGTTTCCAGATGTGCTGATGGCTCTGCTTTCCTCTGGTAAAGAGGAGCGAGTCTGGAACATAGGAAATAAGTTTGTACCATTTGTCATTTTTCTTCCTAAGAAAATTACTGAGAAACAAGAAAATGGTAAGTGGACATTCTTACCCTTTGTATGAACTCTTTCTTTTTCAAGCTAACCTAGACTTTAAATGGCATGTTTTCAATATGAATTTTAGAGGAGATTGCATTTGGCATCCAAACATCCAGGTACTGCCTCTTGAAAGATTTCAGGAATACCTTGCATCTAGCCTGCTTGCTTTTATGAATGATTGAACATTCATCGACTTAAAAAGTCACTCTAAAAGTCAAAGACTCTGAAAATAGAACTGAAAAGTAATTTAAAGGAAAAGACAAAAATTGAATGTAAATTGTAATCGAAAAAGAAAAAAGAAAGGAATCAGAAAGCAATTTTTTGTCTTCCAAGTACTTACCAACCAAGAGTGAGTTTGGGGTTTTGTTTCCTTTTAGAAACTGCCTACACCACAAATAATTGCAAGCAGTGGCCAGTCTGTAACTTTTACATTCTTTACAGGTCCTAGCCCTCCTTTTCCATGAAACAGAGGTTTAGAATTCTGGAGTGACAACTTGGAGGTCTAGGAAGTTACGCAGGTCTATACTTCTCATATCAAGCCATTTGTTTACAGAAAATTCTGTCTTGCTCCCTTCAGGATGGTGTTAGTGAAAGACCTCTGCCTTTGTGGCTACTTAGTGGCTCTTAGTGGCTTAGTGGCTCTTAGTGGCTACTCTCCATAACCACTGTCAGCTCTCGTTTCTTCCTGAATCTGAAAATTTGGGTAATATCAGTGCTCCTGGACTCAGGTACCCTGTGGGGGTGGAAGTCTTTCAACTAATTATTTTTAATTTTATATTTGGCCTCTGCTTGAAGAATGGTAATCTAGCTTTCAATTAATTACTTTACTTTCAAATTTGGTAGGAACAAGAGAAATAGCCATACAATCTGTGGGAAAAAGTATTGCTATTTTTTTTAACATGGCTAATGAGTTTGTTGTAGGGTAGATTTAAGCTCTTTACCATGTGGCGAGTTGCGTTAAGTATTTCAGAATTTATTGTGTTGTGCCAAGCACAGGGATTTTCCTAAAGCTCCTCTACTAAATAATCTCAGTACATGAAGGGAAAGCTTTCATACCACAAACACATTATTTGACAGAGGGAATGTTTAATGAGGAAGCCTTGTGACAGATGAAAATTCTTGCTGCTATACTGTTCCATTGTAGTATCTTACATCCCCAAGAAAAACTGCCAGGAGGTGTCCCCGTTTCCTTGGTTAAGAGTAAAGGAGTAGTTTTGTACAGCTTTCTAAAAGTATAGCTAGGACTTGGCCTGCATTTCCTGCTAATCTGAGAGGAAAATCAGCCGCCGTTATCATGGCTTCCACACCCTGCCCTTGCACAGCTGTGACCGTTTTTTTCTGGCTGGTTCCCTTCTTGCTGAAGGGGTGGGGGTGCTCATCTGGGCAATTCCAATGGACTGATTCTGGCATTAAAAATCCCAAAGGCCCCCCTAAATGTTCCCATGCAAAATGTGGGCCTCAAAGTAATTGTGGTCTTTGAGAAAGATTTGTTGGGCAATTAGATCCCCAGCACAGACTGATGAAGAATACTATTCCAATTCCAATGTTTTTGAACATTATTAACTACTGGGTAATTACACTGTTTGAAGGAAGATTTGTTATTTCTCCATCTCACAGCTGAGGATATAGGCTGAGAGACGTCCGGTGGCTTCCCCAGGCACCACAGGCAGGCAGTAAGGGGCAGAGTCAGGATTCTGATCTCAGTGGCCTAACCCTGATACCGTGCGGCCACGTGATAGCAAGAATCGCTATTCTGTGCACTCCCATCTGAGTGTTTCATTTTTCAGTGATTTGTACACTTCTTCATAGAGACAAGATCCTCAGGAACAGCCATTAACAACTAAATAATTGCTTTACAGAGGATAGATATTTCTTGCTAAGAAGGAGATTTCACTAACTAGGGTAATAAGTGCATAGATTATTATGGAGCCAGAGATTTTTGACCTTCTGCTAATGTGAGTTGGTAGAAAAGTGTAGTAGGCTGAAGTTAGGTTGCACGAGGCTCATGTTCTAGGAGCCTGGCCTGTTCAAGCCTTGGAGCCTGGCAGCTACATGTGGGCATATCTGGGAAAAGCAGTGACAGATCCTGGTCCAGTAAAGACCCAGGAGCATCTGACCAAAGTCAGTGGAGGCTGGATGTGTGTGTACTGGAATCCCTAGAAATACACTGAGTAAGAACTAAGGTTGCAAGGCTTACTGGGAAAAGTATGTCTGTTTATATTTTTATGCCTATTTTTAAGGGATTTTTAAAAAATGTCACCGCAGTCATCGGCTTCATTCATATGCCACATTCCCATGTCCCTTCCTGGCCCACAATCTCCTGTCTGAAACATGTAATTTCCTCTTTTCATTCATTTTTTCCAAATGATGTCTCTGTTTCAGCCTATTCCTTTTCATTTTAAGCCTCCATGTGCCCCCTCCTTCCCCTTTCACAGTCCATCTATTCACCCCATTGGTCTCTCATTACAGCCCCTCTGTCTCTTGCCATCCCTTTCATAAGCTCCCCAGTTTGAGCACCATTGTTTTCTTGCCCAGTGTGACTTCCCTCACTGCCCTCATCTTCCCTGCACTTGTGAAAACACATTGCTTAAACATTGAGAAGATTCCTAGGAGTGGGCAGGGTGCTACTTTGACACTAGGTTCAGAGTTTAAAAATCCTTTCCACCAGTGTAAAATGCTGAAAGGTTTGGTGCTTTGAATTAATCTTTATATCTGAAGCATTGAGTTGCTTACAGATTTCCTCTTATCAGGCTCTTCAATATGAAAACTGTAGATTAGATCTGAAAATGTCCCTGTAAAACCTAAGATTAAGCAGTAAGATTCTCCTCAGAGGAACAGAGGACACTGAAATAAGTACTTGGGGAAAAATCACTCTGACCAGCTTTTTGTAGAGGAACCTGTGAATTATGTCTAGTACATGGCTCTAGTCAGCTAGAGATTTGGTAAGATGATTAAATGACACCATCCTAAAATTTTATACTTGGAAAGTCTTTTTCTAAGAAATGTCAAAGAATATTTTACTTTTTTGAAAGCTTTGGAAAATAAAGTAACATTCACTATATATATACATTTACATAAATCTTGATTGAAATTAGAGGTTAAATTAATTTGTTACTATACGTACTCAACGATTGAGCACATGTCTGTTATGAATCCCTACCCCTCCCGCTCAGTGTTTTGAATATCTAATGTGGGACCCTGTTTAAGCAGAAACCTTGCATTTTATCTGTAGTTCCTGCTATCACTGAATACATTTGTATGGCAAATCCAAATGTTGTCCCAGCTGCCCCCAAATTTCAAAGGGAGTTTTTCTGATCTATATTTGAGTAAAAGGAGAATCTTCTTAAATATTGGTTTAGGTGACTGGAATCCAAATTTTCCTCCTCAGTATTAGAATGGAAACACAGCAATTCATTTCATTTTCAAACTAGTTAACTTCTAAAGACCTTAAAGCTGAAATCCCAATGTCCCTGTCTGTGATTTTTGAAGATTTTTGGAGAACTGGAGGAGAGGTACCAGAATCCTGGAAACAAAAGAATGCTCTATGATGTTGTGAAATAGAAAAAGTAGAATGAAAACCAGTAACTTAATTACTGAATAACTGATTAACTCCTGAAAAATTGTCAAATATGTTCTTGTCAGATTTGGAAGCTAACAGTCAACACAGGATTATTAGAACATGTTATGATAGATTGGCTACATGTAATTTTCCAAATGTGTATAGAAAGGCACATTTAGTTTGTATTCTGTACCCACACCTGAGGAAAGCCTGGACATTTCATCCCTATATCAATATTTCTGCAGTAACTGCTGTTGGCATTGCTCACAAAGCACCCAGGAGGAAGCAGTAACAGTCTAAGATTCGTTATGCAAATTCAAACCTCCAAATGGCAAGGGTCATATTAGCGTTCAGCTTACTCTTTTAATTTGGTGAAGTTTAAGATAACAATATTCATACAAGTTTAGGAACCATAATTAGAAAAAATAGAACAAATGTTTCACTTCCTGGGCTTTATTTGGGTGGTTGTGGTGTCATGATTAAAAGGAAGTTCTTGATAACCATGATACCTTACTTACTAGCTGGAAATCTTGGGGAAATTGCATGACCTTTCTATGCTTTAGTTTCTTATTCTGTACAATGACAATAACAGTATTACCAACTTCACAGAGTTACTGTGAAGCACATAGAAATATCTAAGGAATATTATAACCATCATCATTATTGCATACTTAGTGATGGCTTTCTAAAAAATTCAAAAAGTATAAAACTGGAACCCTAAGACTGTTTAAAAGAATAAGTAAGTTATTCCTCTTGTTCAGAGTGTAATCTAATTGCAGATAAAGTTTGTGAAGAAGTTTTATAGGACTTGGTTTGGTGGGAGGGGATTTGTGAAGTAATAGAATTAATCATGATAGAAACACATTAAAAATTATTAGAGGCCTTTATATAAAGAATAATTGTGAATGGTTGAAATGACCACTAAAATTCACTCAGAAAAAGAAAAGTAACAAACCTATTTTACTTTCCTGAAGTCTCATCGTTTAGATGGCAGCTCAGATGCCCACTCTCTGGGGAGGTCTGCCTGATTATCCTTCCGCCATCTCCTTCCGTCCTGTTGTCCACTCAGAGCCCTAGTCAGTTCATGAAATTATCTTACAATTTGTTTCCACTTCATTCTCGTCTGCTTTCTCTAGGGATTATAAACTTCTGTAGTACGTTGGTCATTGCTATATTCTCAGCACCAAGAAGATATCTTAGCACATGATAATCAAAAAATTGTTAACATATGCATAATTGCGTATGCAGTGTTTATGTTTTCTTATTTGTTAAGCCACACCTCTGGACAGCTTCATCTGTGTTCAAGGGCACTTTAGGGGAACAGGTTTCTGACTATGAGACAGGAAATGACTATTTCAGTTTCACTATTATGGCAATGAACATAAACTCACTCTCTAAAGGTAATTTGAAATTCATAATATCTATTGTGTGGATCACAAGGTAAGTCAATCTTCAAGCACTCCATTGACTAGACTATCTAGCAGATGATTGCAGACTTTTACTGCACTGGAAAATGCCATGATAACTAAATTTAGGGCAAGGATACAGCGGAATATCAATGCCATGATAACTAAATTTAGGGCAAGCTTACAGCTAGAGAGTCTGACAAAAGCTAGTCTTATTTTATAATGTGTGTCAAATTTAATGGTTGCTTATTAAAATTATTTCAGTATATTATTTTAGGAAAAAGCCCTGATTTTAAACATGCCCACTTTCCTAAAGGACAGGTTAATGTACAAAGCTTAACAAAACATGTTCTGAATATTCTGAGAAACAAAACTTAATTTCTAGAAAGCCTTCTTTCTGTGAATAGGAGGGGAGACACCCAAAACACTGGAATTATCTTCTGGAGGGCAGGCTGCTTGTAATACAGGCTTCCCCCACTAAATGAGCATTCTAGAAACTCATCTGTATCACTGTACCAGTTGGCATTGTTGTGAGAGGTTGTGTCCAGCTTCAGTAAATTTATTTTGAAGACTCTTTCAATGTGTTTGCCCATTTTATGATGGGTGATTTATGAGCATACTGGCCCACTCCATGTTGAATGTTTCACAGTTTTGGCCAAAAAAATGGCATGACCCCCATACCCCACCCTCCCTATTCACCTGATCTTGTCCTCAACAACTTTTTTTGTTTCCCCAGATGAAAAAAGTCCTAAAAAAGAAAATGTTTTTCCTATGTGGAAGAGGTGAAACAAAACAAAACAAAAACAGCAGAAGCACTAAAAGTCATTAAATCAAAATCAAGTTCAAAAACTGTTTTTGAGCCATGGAAAAAAGTCTTGCTAGGTATATTATATCAAATGAAGAGTACTTCGAAGGTGACTGAAGCTTAAACATGTAAACATAAATATATAACATTTTATAAGTAATTTCCAGGTCTTTTGGGTCCCCCCTCATAATGTTGAAGTCTGGAGGGAAGGAGACCTAAACGGACAAGGACATATTTTAAGTGCCAAGTTAGCACACCATTGGTTTCAATGACTCTCCTTCTAACCATGTGATACTATATTTTGGATGTCATGTGCTCTATTTCTTTGATAATTGGCAAAAATTATCAAAAAGAAGATAGCTCTGATTGCTTTTGCAAAAGCTTCCCATTAAACAACTCTTTAAAATCTGATTTCTACCAAGGAAAATATACTGCTTTAAGAAGCACTCTTCTTTTAGAGGTAATTTATGGCATAAATTTTATCACTTTATGAAACAAATCTCATTACTTTCAAACCGTATGAGAAATTTGGAAGACACTATTTCAAAGTTGCTGATGCCTGTCAGGAATCTCACTGTTCACTTCATTAAAATATACATTAAATTACAGAATACAAGGGTATTTAGCATCCACTGCCACTCTTGTAGCCAGTAATTTGCATGCGACTGGTGTCACCTAATAATCAATGCATCCAATGGGCTTTAACCAAAATTCACCATCATGTGAAAGAAGGCCCATCACATTACTGATTAAAATGCTCCTCAGTGTCCTATGTCTAATGGGATTGTGGTGACCTCTTTGGTGATCTGCCCTATTGATTGGGGTATATTTGAAATACTGAGGTTGTAAGTCATCAAATTATGAACACAGAGCTAGAACTTCTTTAATAATTTTAATATTGTGGAAGCAAATACAAAATCAGATATATGTTTTTTTATAACCATCTCAGCTGGTCAGCAAATGTATATGCTGGTTATCATTTGAGTAACAAGTAGTGGCTGTTCTGACTTTTTCTGAAAAGTTTTTTTGATAATACATTCTAGAATATTGTTTTTAGGTGTCTGTTAAAAAGCACTTCATGTATGTTATAAATACAAACATTTTGCCAAGTGATTATAAAAAGTACACAAAGCTTTGCCTATGTAGATATGATAAATTAGGTAAGTAATAAACAAAAATTCAGAAATAAAATAAATTTTTAACATTATTTATTCAGCATATTTATTAGGTATATATTATATATGTGATAATGTATATAAGGTAAACCAAGATGAAAAACATATCTAGCTTGCCCTCAATAAATGACAATATAAAAGATAATAATGAAATCTAGATAGCTATAAAAATAATTTTTTATGTTTTAAAACAATGATTTTTTAATAAAAATAATTGATGGTGCTATTATAATGGAAGACAGGATTATTGGAATTAATCTTTCTATTTTTGTCTGCAATTACTCCAAGCTAATGTAAAACTCAAGAATATTGCAAAACAGTTGATAAAATGCCTAACATAAAATGATTAATTACAAAGTACAAAAAAAGTCCCCTTGTTCTTGAAAATTCTTCATTATAGTTGTAACACAACACTGACGTTATATTAACGGCCTACTTTGTTTTCCTAGCACTATTTTTATGAAAAATGTATTTATAAACTTTGACATATCTTTTATGGGCAGAAAACTCTATAATTATATACTGATTATTCTGATAAACTGATGGCCTATTGAACCAATTTTTTTTTTCTGAATGTTTTCAAGGAGTCTCATGACAATAAAATGCAGATCTTTCTGAAATATGAAGAATTGTAGCATGCAGAAAACATAGATAAGGAGAATGTAGGCAAAACTATCTTTCTTTAGTTACAATCACATGTATTTTTTAAAGGAGGCACGTGCACTTATCAAGGAAACATCAGTTTGCATTTAACAGGGAAAAAATGATGTTTTCTCAGTCTCTAGGATCTTAGGCGAACCCAATAGAATAGACAAAGGCTAAAGTATTCAAGATAAAGATGTGTATAAAGTATCACACCTATGTTTGTGAAATAACTTAGAAAAGCAGCAGCCCTTCCTCCTTCACTGATAAGCTGGATTGACAGTTGACTTTGGGGACAATGAACTGTTTTCAGTAGGGCCTGTATGTCTCCATTGTAGGGATGCTCCACTTATCAGCCATTTATGCAGAAGTGGAAAACTAACAGTATAACTTCAAAACTTTACTGTTGATGCTGGAAAGGGCAGATTGTTGATATAACCTAAAAAGCTAGTCATCTTTTAAAACAAGTCCATGTGTGTGTGTGGGAGGGAATACATCATCAATTAGAATTCTACAACCTGAAAGAATTATGTAAGAGACAAATACGCCAGTCCTATTCTATTGGAAACATTAAAAGGAAGAGATAATAGAAAAGACAGAGGGCCATAACTCAGCTGCCTAGCCTTATGTGGTGACACCAAATTCAGGGTTTTTCACTGTCTAGTAGAGATAGGAGTTATAGGCCTAGGAAAACCAAACCATTGGTACTGGGAGTGCCAATCAGATTGTTACTTAAGACCCTCTTTGCCACTATCTCCATATTTCACTGGGCACAAATTTTCTAAAAGTTGAAATCTTTTCTACACTTTCTACTTGCTGGTAATGTTTTTTGACATGTTTTAAAGAGGGAGTAATTAACAGTTAATAAAATTAAGTGATTTATAACTGCTAATATGAAAATGTATTAATATTCAATGTATTTAAGTCCAAACAGCAATTTTCTACCAAATTTTAGACTTCATTATTTGATGCTTACTTAACTTACAGCTTACTCCATTCCACAAAACATACTGAGATGGCTTATGGGCAATAAGATAAAAAGCATATTTTAGTTTTAAAAATCTTGACTAATTTCTTGATAGACCTTTCAACTGTAGTGGGCACTGGTATGCGAGGTATAGCAGGTGCAATCACAATGTAGAAACCACATATAAGTTGGTGGTGCTGTGCCCAGTAGAATGTGGCTGTGGGGAATAAGTGCATGTGCATCTCCAGTCCTGCTGTCAAACACTGTTGTTTTACCTTGGACAGATTACGTGGAACCTGGGTTTTCTCATTTGTTCAATGGAGTTAATAATATCACCATAGTAATAGGGCACTCATTTTCTCACTTGATTCTTATGAGACTAAAAGGAATTTTTAAACTATGTCCCATTGGTTAAATGACTATTATCATAGCTTTCACCTTGACCAGGGTTTCTTTTATTTCCTTTTGTATATTATCAACGGTCATGTATTTCTCAAGGAAGTTCTAGATTTGTCATAAATTACCGTATTTTGCCACGTATAATGTGCACCCACATTTTAGTACTAAGTCCCATATGTAATTTGCATTAGTACTACCCAGGTATAATGCACATCCTTATTTTTCCCTCAAAAATTTGGGCAAAAAAGTGTTCATTATACATGGAAAAATATGGTATTTTTATTAAATGATGGCCTAATCATGTTCTTATGGATAATTTGAAGTATTGAATTTGCAAAGAATATATTGTTTGAGTTTTGAAAACAATCTAGGTTTCATCTCTAAAACAGAGCAGTGTTTGCACCAGATCACAGTTAGACTGAAAATGACACTGAGCACCATTTTTAGATAACTAGACTCATAGTTACAAAGATGAAACCTCAATCTTTAATCAGATTTGTGTTAAAAACGGATTTTTTTAAACTGAGTAACTTGAGCTCATGGTTTTGGAGTCTTGATCTAAGTGCCTTCTAGTTTCAATGTGAATGTCCTAAAGTCTTGTTTTTTGAAAGCAAAGTTCTCTGTGATTGTCCTCTTTCCCTGTCATATTTAGGAAAGGGAAATATAACTAATAGGCAATAAAAAATAAGTGCAGTTTCAGATAGCTGTGGTTCTTTTCTCACTATAAAGAAAAATGACTTAACTTTTAACTACTGGAAGATTTTACAGTTGAGTGTGGAATTTCTAAGTCTCAAAAATTATATCAAGGTCCATGTTTGTTGTTTTAAATTTGTATCTCACTAATGTAGGAATTGAAAAAAATCTAAAATCACAGAAAATATTCCTAGTCAATTCTCACTGCATTCAGAAGGCAGGATTTTTTGTTCTAATTGATGGGAATGTGCTTCTTTAATGGCTTACTTCCTTATGGCTATGGGAGTTTTTAAAATGAGACAAATTGAGCCCTGCAAAATGTGGAGCAGGTAAAGAATTTTCCTCATGTTAGCAATGCACTACAATTCCATCAGAAGGATTTGAGACTTAATGTGAAATATGAGTTATAACTGAACAGGTATTCCAGAATATGGGACATGTATATGCTGAAACGGAAGATAAGCCATCTTTGCCACATCTTGCATAATATCCATAGTGAACTTATGGAAGCTAGTCAGGTGTAATGGAGAGAGTACTAGAGTTGGAGTAAGAAGCCCTTACTTCTCACTTATAAAATGACAATAAATATGTCTTAGAATTAAATAATTCAATGAGTGAATACCGGTGCAAAATATATCATAAAGTTGTCAACAATTACTTGTTTTGACCTTGTTGTGTTATTTCCATGACCCAAGCCCTTTGGTGACTCTCTACTCATCCCAGACTTTGGTCCAAGCTCCTCAGTTGGGCGTTCACATGCTCACTCTTAGCTCTCACTTTTTGTCCAGTCTATACCCTATGTTCTGGCCACTCGGGTTAACTCACTTTTCTTTGCACATGCTTTGCATTTACTTTTGCAAAACTTCCTATTTTTGTCTAAAATGCTTTCAGTGCACTGAAATTTATACTCTTAAGATACCATCCTTCAGAATGAGTTATTCCTTTCTTCGGAGGAGTTCCTACAGCAGTCATTACAGGACACTGTCATT
This sequence comes from Trachops cirrhosus, assembly GCA_028533065.1. Classification (NCBI taxonomy): domain Eukaryota; kingdom Metazoa; phylum Chordata; class Mammalia; order Chiroptera; family Phyllostomidae; genus Trachops; species Trachops cirrhosus. The sequence continues at coordinate 15,652,204 of CM052541.1, forward strand.
GGTGGTATTTACGTTATTCCCTTCCATAGACTGGGAGCACCTGGTGGCTCAGATTTTTGTCATATATTTTGGTACACCCCAACAAGACCTACCACTTCTCCACACATAAGACATATTTGGTAAAATGAGATACAATAAAATTGAACTGTGAATTAGGTAAGGTGACTTTAAAAGATGTAGTAATGGACTGAATATCTAAGGCAGCAGACAGTATGTATATTTTTACTTACTGATGTAATAGGAAATCTACCATGTGATATTAAAAATACCTACTGAACTTGTCACACCATTAAAAGAGGGCACAAGGGATGTCAAAATAATAGAAATTTAATTATCTTTGCTTATCTATTTCATTTGAGGATTCTCAGTAAGTAGAAAGTTATTGTTATTAGATAATAATTTATATATTTAGGGAATTATCAATATTATATTTATATAATATATAAATTATTATATATCTATGCAAATTATTATATATCCAAAAGCAAAATTGTACTTGTTGGAAACAAGCATGTAAAGAGATATGACTAAGCACGTGAACTATTAAGTATGTACATAATAGCACATTTAAAATAGGGAAATCTAGGTGCCTATTAAAATTTACATGTCTGAAATTTACATCCCTTCCACAACTGAAGTAAGTCTTATATTTATTAATACACAAATAATTTGTAAACTTCAAGAATGCAGGTTAGAAGGATCTGATGATAGAACAATTTGAGGGATGTGGAAAGGGAAGAACAAGAATTGGATCACAGATCAGAAGTCAGCTAACTTTTTCTATAGAGGGCCAGATAGTAAATATTTTTGACCCTTGTGGGTCATACAGTCACTTGAGCAACACCTGAACTCTTCATTCTATTCTAACAGACACCATAGACAGAAATGAATAAGCATCACTGTTTTCCAGTAAAACTCTAAAATACCAAAACAGACAGTGAGGTGGATTTGGCTAATGGCTCATAATATGCTGAGCCTTGTCTTAGCTTTTTGATTGGATGTGACTGGCATCATTGTCATTATAATTTTAAGTAAGTAATTTTCCAATTAAATTGTTTTATGTAACAAAAATTAATAAATTACCATGAATAATCATATTAGATGCAATTTTGAGAACTTTAAAATAACCAGACAATAGAGGATAAACTGAGACATAAAGATGTTTTATCATTAACTGCACAGAAGTCAAGGAAATAAAAGATTAAGAAATATGTTGCTAATGATTTAAGATAAACCGTGTTTCATGGAGTACTATTAATTTTAAAATGTTAATAGAAATTCTGCAAAAAAAAGCATTTTATTAAATTTGTGAAATACTGGATTAAATTCAGTTTAGTAGTAATAATAGTAAAAGTGACACATAGCTTTTATGAATCTCTTTTTGCATGCCAAACTGTCCTTTTATCTCCATTTTAGAGATGTGTACACCGAGGAAAAGTAACGTTTGCCTCGGGCACTTGGCTGGCGGGTAGGTGGTAGAGCCCGCTCCACGCTCCAGTTTTCAATCACACATTTGAGCTCTTTGCTGTTGAACTGTACATACTGACTCTCAAACCAACCTTCAAAAATCGTTCAAGCACCGTCAGTATACTAATGTGCTCTGCACATTTCCAATAGGTGTTAAAGGAATCATCATTTCTCAAATTTACTTGACCATGACCAAAAAAAAAAAAAAAAATCAAAGTCCTTCCTAAGAATCTCACAGGGTGGTAGTGCTCCCTAGAAGACAGTGTGAAAAAGGTTACATTTCAGGAGTCATTCCCAAACCCAGCTGACCATTAGGCTAATTTGGGGAACTTTAGGAAAATACACATTTAAATCATTTTGATTGCAATTAAAAAGGGAGAGATCAAGGCCTGTGAGTTTTTGCAATATTCCTGCCTTAGATGATACTGACAATATGCCAATTTAAGGATATGCCTCTGTTCTAATGCCATGTAACTAGATATTTTTACCTGCCCCACCCATTTTGCACACTCCATTCTTGCCATGAAGTGAGGGGTGGGAGATTTCAGTCCTCTGTTCCTAAAATCACCCGATGCATGGCAATTTAGTTCCTTACAAATATATAGCTAATTTAGTTCCTCTGTTACTTCCTAGCACAGCCCCAGTGAAAATAAATAGGTAGTGTTTAATCTAATCTATTTTTGTTTTATTTTGGCCTATACTATTTAATTACAGAATTATTCATTTTTAGACAAACCCCCCCTTTTTATCACAGCCTTTGCAAACTTTGAATAGAGTTTGCAAAAAGGAGACTGTGTCAGACTGACTTTAGATATGCCAATATTTTATTGTTCTTGCGTACTTGTAACTCTGCGTTGTCATGGTGACAGGTCCTGATATCACATTTCTATAGACAATTGGCTGAAATAAATCTTTGCCTCCAACATACTTATTTGAAAGAAAGATGCAAATAAGGAGCATTTTTCTGTTATTCAGTAAGATGTAGAAAAAAAGGCCACAGGAAAGCAATGTATTAGTATGACCTTTGCCAATTACGAGCTATGTCATGGCAGTGTACTCACTGTTTCTGTTGGCCTTGTGTTTTCCATTTGTAAAATCCAGGAGTTAGACGAAATAATTTTCAAATTCTTTTCCATATCTAAAATCCTATAGCCTACTTTTACAAATATGAAGGACCTAGACTATGAAAAACAGACCATGATACTTGCCTTTTATATATAGAATTTATATAAACTTGACATTAGAAACCCAATCCTGTTCTAAGAACTAACAATGGTAGTCAAACATCACTATTACAACAAAAGGATTTAAAAAACCCATCTATGTAATATTTAATTAAAACCTTTTATGCAGTTAGAATTTCATTATAAATCAATGTGCAACACTATCATTTTAAAAGTCCCAATATATTTATTCTTCATAAGCCACATATGATGACATCATAGTGTCTACCCTATAGCTAGAAAGATTAAAACTAAGTTTTGTTCACGATCATGTGACGTAATAGGGGAAAAGATTAGAGTTGTGTTCAGTGAACTTTGCCACTTTAGAAAAATGTATATAGCCATAAAATATCATCTGGAAACTTTTCCAGGAGATAAATGAGTTTGCTCATCACTTTCGTACTTCATTCACTGTTTTCATGGTGTCACTAAGTCCTTGCAAAGATGGCTTTATTGCAACGTGCTAAAAGGCAGGCTAGAGGCAAGGAAATCAACAATGGAGGTGTGTTAGGCTGAAATTACTGATGTTAATCAATAGTGATGATAAAAGTACAAATTATAGACTGTAAAATAAGCCAGTTCCCAATTAACAATGGCTATTGTTTGAGAAAGATCTCCTGGATAAGCAAACTCACTGATCTCTTCAAATCGCCTCTTAGTAATTTCTTTCAAGCTCTTCCTCAAGAGCTTGGCGAAGTACAACTAAAAATAAACCAATAAGTTTTTCCTGTGCTGTCCTTTATAAAACACTGTCTGATGTATAAATCAAGTTGTAGGAAAACAAAATGAAACAAAAACATGGTCAGGGCAAATAAGGAGAAGTAGAAACAAAAGATTCACCTAATCTTAAAGTAAGATTTTTGTGAAGTAAAAACATTCCAGTTTCCTCAGATTTAATACACACGCACGCTTCAATGCATGTATACAACAAACTCAATTTAGATGATGTAGATTTATCTACAAAATTTGTATAAAATATGTAGAGCAGGTTTATGAAATAATAAGTAGGTAATATAAACAATTATGCTTGTTAATATCGTACCGTTGACCAATTATGTATTTTGGAGATTAAAGCCACAGTTAAAAATAGGCAAATTTGTAAAATATGCATAGCCTCGTACAAGTGGAGTTAAAGTTTGGAAGGGGGACTACTGGGTCACTCCCTTTTCGGTTTCACCATCTCACACCTTTGGAAGGCAGTACGGGAGGGGCAGCAGAGTCTGTGAGTGGCTGAAGGCTGGCCTCAAGTCTGAGATAGTCACTAACAGTGACAAGCCCCACAAATCTCAGCTGTGGCTGCAAATCAAACACCGATTTGCCCCATGTACACAGGGCGCAGAAGCCCAGTCACAAATCCTTGTCGTCATTCTTATCACACAGTTGCCATCATTAGCAGCAGCAGCTTGCAATACGAAGGACAGCAATAAATATCAGTGGGTAAGAATGAAAAACTCTTTCTATGTGTAACTAACCAAAGGGCTGGCTGACTATCAATTTTCCTAAAATTTACAGCAAGAGACCTTTTTTTTTTTGACTGGAAACAGACAATTTCACCACTTCCAGGATTATCTTGGAAGCCACTTATACTTACTCCCTCATTTTAAAAAGTGTTAAATGAAGAAAACCATTCCTAAATTGTCATTGGAGTGTTTGAAAAAATAAATTATTGTAAAAATCTGATCTATTTCCTAGATTTAGGGTCATTTTATAGAATTAAAAATGCCAAGTAAGCACAATATAAAAACATTGAGAAAGGGTGCAAGGAACTTAAGTTTTAACAAAATTGACTTCTTATCTCTGCTATTGGTTAGCGAGTATACATATTAAGTAGAAGTTCCCTAGTTATTTACAAAGATGGGAATGTCCCATTAAGAATATTCACCCTGAGCCTGTTTATTTTGCATGCTGGGGCTGAACCTCAGGTGAGAAGTCATCACTGATTAAAATTACTTAGTCTATGTTATTTTGTAGAAATCTGAAAGGAGAATCCATTCTGAATTTACTCAAAGGCAATTTTAATGTTGAAAACCACAACGTGTTCTGCAATACAGAAAGCTATTTTGCAGAGTCAGCAACTGTAGAATTAGTCTTCTCAATCTCTCAACAAAGATCCTTAAATGATTCTCATCATAAAAAATTATGATATTTTCTAGGACTTTCTGTAGATGGAATCTTACAGAGGTCCCTGGTAACTCCATTAACCATTTGTCCATAACTTGTAAACCCCTTCTTAGGAAAAAATATTTAAAAAGTTAAAAAATATCACCTATATACTCAAGATCCACCCATTTCTTTTGTTTTTAAAATAAATACAACCTTCACACCTCTAGAAAGATGCACTGTACCCTTTTGCCCAGTGCAGACACAGTACTCTCTGCGCCTTTCATAGGCTGGTGCAGTGATGGGTGGGTGGGTAGGTGGGGTGCAGTAAATGATGTTTCTGTGCGGTGTTAACTATTTGTCCCCTCCACTGAGATTTCTTTACAGCCTTCACTCCCCCCTGTTCTTTCACGTATTTGGTCCTTCGCTCCCAGGGCGTGTTGCCTTCCATTCTTCCACCATATTAAAGTTAAAAGAGATATCAAATTTCTCAAACCAAAATGCACAAGTCCTTCCTGCTTAAACACTTTTACAGATTTAATGTTACAACAGTGGACGTTAATGATGGAGCACAGATTAATGAGAAAGCTGGAGAACCTGCCTTCCTGCACAGGTACCCAATTCAAGAGCAAGTCAGTTCTAAACCTTAATGGGCATCAAGAGCTTTATGGGCGTGATGACTTGGGATAATACTCCAAGTGATTAATTCTGTCCTCTTTTCTTCATTCCTCAAAACTTAAATATTAAATGCAAAATTCAGGGCCCAAACTAGTCAGTTTACTACAACATGAAAATATATTTACTTTAAACAAAACATACATATAGTGTGAGGAAAGAGAAAAAAAATCACACTGAACCTTTTAAAAATAAAAATAAAAAAGCTGATTTACTGTCTTTGGCCTGCATTGGAAAAAGGGCAAAGGTCAATGCCTGAAGAGAAGAAAGATCTTTGGCAAATCCAAATCCTGAATTACAAGCACAAGGTTTTGGCTTGAGAAAATCATGTTGAACTGAGACAGGCAATGCAAACCTGAACTATCTCTTCCAGCTGCTTATAGTATAACCTTCAGTGTCTGACCTAAAACTGAATCAGTACAAGTTTTAAAGTATAAAAAACATCCAAAATGGCTAATTCTAGCTGAGTGAGAGTTATAAAAATACTGAGCAAAATAAGCAATTATTTCTGCCTTTGGGAAACTCAGCAGAAGATAGTTCAGCCCAGAGCCAAAGCTGACAGAGCCTACATTTCCACACAATATTTTTGTAGAAAATGCTATTGTAATTTATTTTTTATACTCCTTATTTCTTCAAAGGTAGGTCTAGTGTCTTTTTGCCTGGGTACACATAAGAGAAAGATGAGAGAACCTACTATACAATGACCTTTATCTTAATACAACATCACTAGAACACTGGGAAATTTAGAGTTTTCAAAAAAGAGTGGAGAGAAATTCATTTTCAAAGCTTTCATCAGTTGTGTGGAAAAAAAATTCAACCTTTATACATAACATTATTCTTCTTATCCAGTGACACATGTGGCTCAATTTACATTTGAATTTGGTGATCAGAAGAGATTGAAGGAGGGACAAAGGCTGTGCAACTGTGTAGAGTGAGACAGCAGACAGTGCAACTAAAACACTGGGTGGTCAAGAAGCACTGGGAGGGAGACAGAATCCAAGATGAGCCTTGGTCAGGAAGGGGTAGGGAGATGAGTAGAAAGTCACAGGACAGAAAAAGGTGCTCTGTGAAAAAGGTGTGTCATCTTTAGCGGTCCAAAGTGTACTGTTTATCTGAACTTTGAGTGCTTATTTTAGCTAATTAAAACAATTTATGTGTCACTCTAACACATTTTAAAGAAACTCTCATTAACTGCTTTATTCAATGGGTTCACTTATCATCTGACTCATTATGTCATTCACCAAAAATGTATTGAATTCATGCAGTGCCGGGGTTGTGAGATAAAAGAAAATACTGTCCCTAGGCTTAATGGGTTCATTGTGTAGCAGGAGAGACAGATGGTGTCAGATTATATTGTTGTAGTTTGATAAAGGCAGCAGAGGTGGTGAAGAGCCTAGATTCTGCAGTCCAGCTGCTTGGCTTTGAATCCTGGTTCAGTTATTTTAGAGCTCTGTGGTGTTGGGCAAGCTACTTACACTTGGATGCTTTGGTTTTATCTGTAAAACAGTGCTAATGAAAGTATAATCCTCATACTGATATTATGAAATGAAATGCATTTTAATACATATAAAGGTCTTAATGGTGCCTAGCTATGGATATAGTTCTTGGTGTGCACAGCTTACAGTGAGATGATATAGTAGAAGAGTGAGACTCAGCCCAGGGTACTGCAGTAGGACAATCAGAGAGGGCTTTCCAGTTGAGATGTTTTTTGTTTTTTAAGATTTTATTTATTTATTTTTAGAGACAGAGGAAGGGAGGGAGAGAGGAAGAGAAACATCAATGTATGGTTGCCTGTTGTGCGCCCTCTACTGGAGACATGGCCTGCAACCCAGGCCTGTGTTCTGACTGGGAATTGAACTGATGACCCTTTGATTCACAGGCTGGGACTCAATCCACTGAGTCACACCAACCAGAAAGATGAGATTTAAATGGAGTTTTGCAGTAGTCTTGTAGGGTTTATGCAAGGGTGCAATGGTGAAAAAGTGTGGGACGGCACGTGCAAGCAAACAGGGAAGAGAAGTCACTGAGAATTAGAGATACTTGGAGAGGTTGATGAGTTGAATCTATAATATACTAAGGAATTTAGATTTTTATCCTAAAGACTCTCATGAATGTTTGTGTCCTTATGCATGCTGGTCAGCTCATTCTTTGTTTTGTGCAACAGCCTTACCTCCCCAGCCATTAATTTATCTTCACTTCTTACTCAGTTCTATTTTTGGTTACAAGGTAATCTTGTTTAAAAAAAACATTTAACTAGGTCATTTCTATGCACATAAACACATATTTTATTCCTTGTTATTCTTTAGACTGAATCTAAACATTTTGGCTCAGTATTCAGGTTTGTCTTTCCACTGTCCAAAACACATGTACAAATGTACCTCTCTTGTTATAGCAGGATTTTTGTAAGATCCACCTGCTTGTTATCCCTATCTCCTTCCTCTCTTTGTAGATTTTATTCACCCCAGTCTGATTTTGCTCAAGTAGTTTCCTCTTTGGAATTTTAATCTCCCCAGATCAATTTCAATTACTTCTTTAAAAATAGGCTGAAATTTGGCCATCCTGAAGTAAAAGAAAGTTTGCTGACCAAACCTCACAGCATGTTGATAAGCTTCTGACACCACATTTCTTGGTGCTGAGCTTCACACTCATGTACTTTAGACTACTCTCTACATCCCACCCCCACTCCATCTGTCTTCACATTGTCCAAGCCTTTCCAGTGAGTGGAGATTTTGTCTTCTAGATATCTTACTTTCCAATGTAAGTCCATCTACAGTACCCTATATACTAAACAGTCCAATAAATGCTTGTTAGATGAATATATTATATGTAAACATATCTCATAGTATAACCTCTTTAATAACATGCCAAGATCATTATGTGAAAGTTTCATACATGTTTAAAAATTAGTTACTTATCTCTTGCAAGTTGAATTCAAAGAAAATCAAGATGACAGATTATGGCTGTTATTTACTTAGGTGTATATACTTCACATTGATAAGTAGAAAATTTTAAGAAAGGTATTGGAATTCTTCCAATCGAATGACTTTTAAAGTTGATCTTCCATGATAAAACATAGGTGAAGACAGAGGAATTTACAACTTCAGAGTAAATCCCTGGACATTAGAGTGTAGAAGACTAGGAACACTGTTTATTCAATATCTATTTTGTACTAGTCATCACAAGTCTGCTAACTTGCATAAATTATCTTACTAAATCTTTCCAATATCTCCTCCCAAGAGAAGTAATTATTATGATGGTCATTTTATAGCCAATGCCACTCTGGCTTAAAAAGAAGTGTAAGGATTCTTTCCAAAGTCTTGCTTCTGAGTGATATATTTGGGACTGGAGTCCAGGTCTATCTGGCTCTCGAGCCAAAGTGCTTTGAGAGGTTATGTAGACTGTATCATTAGTATGGCAGTACTTAGAAACAGGTTAAATAACTTGACAATTTTTGACAAGTAACAAACTTTCTTGGTCTCAGATCCTCATTCTTAAGAATTTGCCCTAGATAATCTTTAACTTGTTGTGGACAAGTGGCATTTGTTTTTAAATTACAGTTAAAAATTTCATGGCATAGCGAGTCAGGTGGAAAAGGGCACATCAGTGAGTTATATAATGACTATAACAGGAACATACAGGGTGGACAAAAGTAGATTAATAATAATAATATATTAATTAATTAATAATACAGGAATAAACTGTTTCTCATAAACAATTTTAAACCTATTTTTTGGCAATGTTAAAATATATCCAATATTTTAGAGACAAATAAGTTATTAATAAATGTACTGCACTCTATTAGATGTAAATAATGGTAATTTTACTAGACTTGCAGGCCTCTTCTAAATATTGTGCAACAAAGTATTATAATACATAAAAGACAAAAGTCTAGAATAACACTTATGTGTAAGACAGTTGAATATGATAATTATCTTTGAAACTCCCCTCAGGTCCTTGGGGATCTAGGTAGAATGACTGGGTATCCTTGGGTAAATTAGAACTGGTTTGTAGCCATGATCTAGAATGAACTAAATGCAATAAAATGTTAATATACCAAATGCTCTGATTATTATCAATTAAAATCTTTTTCCACACATTGACTTATTCCACCATTTGGCTCTTGTGGAAGACTTTGGTCAGTGCTAATAACTGAACATTCTTCTCTCAAACATAAACAGTCACACTGAAACACAGCTATATCTTCTTTTGCCTATAAGGTTCTGAATGCTTTGTCACTGAACTTGGTTGGATGAAATTTAAAATCTTTTATATCAAGTCATCAGTATGAGAGACACTCCAAGGCATGAACTGCCATTACATTTAAGGGGCGTAATTTGATGTATTAATCTCTACCTCAGGGCTCAGCTCTGGCTTGTAAAAAAAAAAAAAACTAATTAAAACTGGCCATTGGAGAAAAGAAACTCTAAAAAGAGATAAAAATGAGCTCCAAGTTACTTAAAAATAAGATACAAGCATAAAATAAATGTCAAGAAATAGCATGGAGACTGAAAAATATCTTTTTTTTTTTTTTTACTACTTTTGCAATGGACTGTGATAAAATTTCAGTCCTCTCTGGAGTCCTATAAGTAAAAAAACAAAACAAAACTAATTATCAGAGAACAGAATGGGGACCAAGCACTACAACAAGTAGGTCCAATGCATGCTCTTAATATGAAGACCACAGCTCAGAATTGTGTCTCTATAGCACTTGCATTTCCACACACTGAACAGGTAGTTCTAGGCAATAGATTTAACTAAACACGGGCTAATAAGACACACACACAAAAATTCTCATACAATTTAAAGTGTTCCTATCAGAAAATATATTTTGTAATAACACATAAAAATGATTATGAAAAATAGATGTTAGCATACCACAAATACTTCTAAAGGAAAGGGTTGTTGTGAAACCCTTTAGGTATTGAACCATAAACCAATGGCCTTTGGTGACTACAGTGGTTCTTACACTAACTGGAATAGCACTGTAAATTAAAGAGAAACTAAAATGTTTTTCTAGCTTTAATTTTAATGTAGTAATCTACTAAATATGTGGTGTGAAAAGTTAGTATTCAATAAATATGGATGGTAACTCATACCTTAAATTCCTCCAAGATTTTGTAATTTTTCCCATGATATTCACAAAAGTTTTTCACTTCTTTGCACTCAGGACAGCATCCATTGTGTTCCACTTTAGTACACTTTGGGTGAATTTTAGGGCATTCTGGCTGGTCGCAAACAGGTCCATCCAGAGCACAGACACATGGACAGTTGGAATGCCCTGGGAAAAATCGTTCTCCCAGCTTGTATACAAAGCCGCTGTCATCCACACACCCTTTCCCTCGATAATCATCAAAGATCAAATTGTCATTACTGGAGGTCTGGTCACCTTCATCAGCAGGGTAGTCTTCATGACTGATGGCAGCAGAGGTGACCAATCCAGGGATGACCAACAGAAGTATGCAAGCTTCATGAATATGAAGAGCCATCCCCCTCCTCAAAGGCTTCTGGATGTGCTCCTAATATTAAATATACTCAGCTCCTTCCATGGGAATATGAGAGGGGTAGGCTGAAAATAAATATTAAAAAAATAATTTGACATATATAAAGAAAGTGTAGATTTATTTAAGCCTATGCTCTTAACCTGCTTACTTGGGATCTATTTGGAAGATGGACTTCAAATAGAGGTCCATACAACTATCTACACTTTATTATGAAGTCTGGAGAGTTGATCCTTGTTAATATATGCATTAAATTTGTCTTTTATGGAGTTGTTTCACATAGGAATCTTTAGCTTGAATTTACCTTCTGAATTTTAAAGGTCTGGTTTTGTCTAAATTGTAGGAAATGATGTTAGTGACCCTCAAAAGGTGATTTTACAAGTGGTTACTTACAAATAACCCAAGAACAATTTAATTGACATTTTCTATTATTCTTTAAACCATACTGGTGATAGAATGAATATATGTTACAATCATCTGTATGAAAACTCAAGAGACTAGTGGGCAAAATTCTACTTCTAAAAGAAAGGGAAGAACCAACAATTGAATGTGCATTGTAATTAGAATAGAGCTAGTACAAAGGCCTTCCTACTTCTTTATGCTCATAATTGGAGAATGACAATGATCTCAGTGTGGGTTACTTGTTTCAGTCAACATAAATCTGGATTTTGAAATTTAGCTAAGAAGAAAAATAGCATAACTATTCCATAGTGAAGAAGATAGAATATTTAAAATAACAAATAATACAATGTAGGAGAGCTCCTGGTACTTAAATTTATTTGTATTGTATTATTGTCCACACCTTTATTTTACTCAGAGAGTAAGCTTCTGGTGGGCAGGAAAGAGGTATCTGAGAGTTTTTTTCAACAACTTGAATCTAGTATTCATGTAATACTATTGGAATGAATAACTTCAATATATAATAAATACCATTGAACAATCCTGAAAACATACATCTCTTTTGACAAGCCAAAGATATTTTCCACAAAAATGCCAGTGTTAAGCTATTTATTGGTTTCATAGAACAGTAATGAGGTGTTGCCATTCATGGAAAACATGCCTTGTTAGTGTGGTGGCATTGACTCTTGTATACTTCACATAGTGCTTGGTGTGGAGTGTTGCCAGTGGGTTCTCATGCAAATGTTTAGAATGACTAACTCATATGAAAACTCTGGGGAAACTGACCTTAGGGAGTCATAGATAAAGAGAACTGTCATCCAATAATTCATTTGTCTATTTAAATGTTTTTGGCTTTATGCCAAATATCACTAAAATTGTATATAGGACATTTTCAGATCATTTATGATCTGAAATTTATTGGTTTATTTTCAGATTATAATAAGAGCAATGATAAACCATGCATTTTGAGCCTAACATAGAGATGACACTTTTAAATAAGATAAAGATGGCATTAGGAAACTTTATGAACTAAAACATTTGCATTTTAAGTTAGATATGCAAATTCTAGTAATAGTAAAATGTAAGGTAGTATAGTCATACCCTCCCTTCAAGAGAAAACTGCTCTCTGAATATTAGAATTCCTCTTGGGTAGGTAATGATAACTGAGATGGATTTCTTTTGAAATATGTCAAAAATAATGAGTCATGACAGAACAAAAAATGCAAACCTATAATTCTACTTGAGAAGCTGGAAGCTCCCTTTGACAAAGCATTTTTTTTCTCTTAAATTACTACAGAGGCTACAAACATAACAGAAGCTTCTGAAAAAGCATATGCATTTTTTACTAATTAAGGCATGCATTTTATACATCTCTCACATATTAACAAAGTTTATTTGAAAGAAAAAAAAGCTAGTGTGCTTCCTTATAGTATTTCAGCATCACCTGTCAATACGTGCAAGATAAGCCATATAAAATACCCATATCATTCTGCTTCAAAAGGACATAGACAGAAATGATCTCTCTGCAAGCTACAGGTAGGCATTAATATCAGGTTATGGTAAATGTTAACTTAAAAGGTAAAAAGGGGTGTAATACCCATTTTATATAAACATTAAACATACTCATCATATGAAATACATTTAAAATCTGCATGAAGAAAACAAGGTTTTCTATTTAATATAACAAAGTTCTTAGGTTATTTTTTTAAAATTCCAGTTTATAATTGAGCTGCTCTAGTGCAGTTTAAGACTATTTAAGAGAAAAAAGACATTAGAGAAATCCAACATAATGTTTATATGAAGGTTTTTAATAAGTAAACATTACTAAATGGAAGATCACTTTTGAGCCAAACTTTCCCCCCTCCCCACATTGCTACATATGATTTAAAACAACTGCATCTTTTTCTTTGAGAAAACAAACATAACTCATGTCATAAGACACACTTACCTAATCACTCTGGAGGTTAATGGTGGTGATAGGGGTCATAGACCAATATGAACTAAAAGATTAGTAATGTTTTAGGAAAGCAGTTCCTCTTTAATTATCCAAAGAATACATTTTCAGGCTTGAATTAAAGGCAATCCATTTTCTCTACCTCCCATTTCAAACCACAGTCAAGAAGCAGTCTCCCGCCCTTCCAGAGAGAAATACAGCAGACACACATAAGAAATATGCTTTGGACCCGTCTTCAAAATTCAGTGCAAGAAGCAATGCTGGTCCTGTAGAAATCCAGACCCTGGTAGCAGAATCATGTTGAACTTATTTTTAGCGTTTTCTCAGATCCTTCTATGAAATTTCCCGGCTGATTACGCCTCTTCCACACATGAGTTCACTTACACAGTGTTTGCTACGGCAGTAGAGGTGATTTGGCTAGGCTCTGTGGATCACAAACAGCAACAGCATGCTGTAGCTTAAAGCCCGCTCTGCTGGCAATAACATCAGCATCATCCACAATATGTTGCTTGAATCCCCTCTTACACACCAGAAAATACTAACTGTGGACGTGAAGGAAAGGAGCAACTTTAGCTGGGTTTCTGCATCACTGAGAGCAGTTTGCAGACTGCTGATTTGGAGCTCATTCTGCCGGCAGCCGGGAATTCCTCAGCACCACGGACAGCGCCAACTGGCTTCTGAGCCCATCTCGGCCGAAATCCCGAGCTGCTTGCTTTAGACCAGGCTAGTGTTCTCCAAGCAGTCGCACTTTATACTGCTGATGCATGTATGGGGCGGGGGTGGGGGGCGCATTTTACGTGCGAGATACTTATTTGCATTGCAATTTTACAATTAAACATTAAAAGAAAAAACATTGTAATTATACTGAATGCATTCTTGTATGGGCTGCAGAGGTGAAAGTTCCGGAAGAGCCTTGCATTTAGATTTAAACCAGCTGCAGTCTCTGATTATTATTTATAGATAAAGCATAATCGTTGTCAGATAATATGTAAAATGTATGCTCGGCCATTCTAATTGATTCTGGTTGAAGAAATACTTTCCCTGTGCTACATGGTTAAACTTTAAGTCGTCCTGCAGCTTGAATTTGATTTTTTAAAAAAGTAGCCTCATTCTCCTGCAGTTTGTTCTCTAACATTCAAAATCAATCTCCTGTAATTCATCTAGTCTGTCATTAGGCGTCATTGTTAAGCTGTTTCTTCCAAACTCCCAGCAAAAATGCTCTGTCCCTAAAATCTTATTAAAATAAGAAAAAACACCCAGGCACAAACAAATGAGCAGAAAGTTTTTTTTTTTTTTATTGGTAACAGTATGAGCATTAAAATACATGTTCAAAGGATGCTTTAAAGCAAATAGTAAATGTTACCTGCTGGCATACTTAACCAGGTTGTCGCTGGTTTGGGACTACATGAAGCATGTTCAAGCCTTAAGGGAGTGCCCTCTGCAGTGGGATATGGGGGCCGTCAAGACCACATTCGAACAGTGCCCTCAGAGCCTCCGGAGAACAGGCTCTCTGCATCCTGAGAAAACGCGACTGCATGAACTTCATCCTCATGGCCCATCAACTTGTGAATCTGCCCTGATTTAAGGTCCAGCAAATGAATGACCCCACTGTCACTCGCCTGAGCTAATAATTGACCTGAGAGGGAGAGAGAGGGGAAGAGAGAGGGGAGATGGGGGGAATATCAAAGTTTAATTTCAAGTTCTCTGTAATGTAATATATAGTTTGTTTCCATTTTAATATAACAAGCTCATTTTATATTAGGTATCAGTCATTAAATATGAACCAACTCCTGTCTGAGTAGAAAATAATTCTAGTCAAAATTAAGACATGTCAATGATTATAAAAATTTAAAATGACAAAGTAAAACCTAATAGTTTACCTACTTTATATGCAGGGTCATCAAGTGCTTTCCTAGCCTTCTTATATTTGGGATTAATAAATAATTTTGAGGAGATGAGATTGAAAGCAGTGAGCAAAGCTGCTTTCTTTTTCAAGTGAATTATTTGTGAAAAATTGTTTAAAAACATAGGCTTCAAATGTACATGTGGCTAGAACACACACACATATAGGGTATACTTTATATTTTCAAATTTGTACTATGTTTAACATTTTAATTATGATTATCCTAAATTGTTACTTACAAGTATAAAAATAGATTGGTGCTTTAAAAGTTGTGACATTTATTAACTCAGCAAATTTCTTTGGAGTTGAGGTGAAAATACCTCCATTTTAAAGATGACTAAGGTTTTTTACTCTAATTTAAAATTCAAAATTCTGTTAAATTTTTGTTATATAAGAGAATGGAATGAACACTGAGTGTTCTCATAATTTTTATACCATATACTTTTGAGTGAGTAATTTTGTTAAAGGGAAAAACATATCAGCAATCCAATCCTAACCAATATTTTTTATTTATTTAAAAGTTCAGTAGCAAATTATCAGGAAATTTGGAGGTAAGTAAAAACAATAGCTTATGTTTACATAAGTTCAGTATATGAGGTAAATAAATATGGCATTTAGTACTACTCATGGGATTGTCTAATACAACTTAGAAGGCATATGGTATCATTTTAGCAACAACATTTAAAGTTCATTAAACCCTTTTAACATGCTAGATACTAGGTTTAGTTATATAACATGGGTAATTTCACATAATCTAATAAAGGAAATAATACTAAGCTCATTATTTGGGTGCAGAGAGACTTGGAAAAACTAAGAAACTTACTTAAGATGATAACATACATATAAAGGGAGTTAGCACTTAATCTGAAGCACTTTGAATTATGTTGTCCACATCCAGATAGAATTATTATCAACAATGACTTCTTGACACATTTTAAGTAAGTGATACATTGTGAAATTAGAATTTGTCCATTCCATCATGAAAATTCTGTATATCACCATAAAAGTCACAGTGAAATATTTAATCACAAATTATACTAAAAATAGTTCTGAAAAATCTCTAAAACACAGGAAAGTTATAAAAGTAGAGCTAACCATGATAAATATAGCTTATTTGCAAACCTTTATAACTACTGGGCTTCTTCATCCAGAACAAAGCCTGACACAGCAAAGATCCTTAGGATGGATTAAAGTGTCCAAAGCAGCAGATGTGAATATTTATTATAAACCTTCTTCTACAAAGTCTTTGCTGACAGAGGCATTACATATGGATCTCACTTCCTGCCCCTACAGGCAATTGCTGCTTATGACTTTTCTAAGAATCAAACAAATAACTTTTTTCTTGTAGCCTTCTCATAATAGCTGGGAAGGGGGTAAATATTATTTACTATTTTTGAAACCAAACATCAAAACCTATAAAGAAAATGAAAGTATTAGCATCAAATCATTATCTTTTTTTAAAGTTGAATCTGTAAAAATTATTATTACAAATAATTATAAAGGTTCTTGGTAATTTCTGCAAGTTTGTTTGATAAAATAGAGAAAGTAATAATATTGGAATTTGTGGAAGAAAAGGAGCCACATGCAAAATCTGACACCTCCCAGGAGGCATGTGTGATGATGGCCTTACAAACTCAGAGACCTAAAGTAACCACACAGGAGAGTCTGAATTTAAAACTTTCTAACCGAAAGCAGTTCATGGCCAGTAGTCATGCCCTAGGCCGGTATTTTTCCCCTAACAAAGGTCAATTCTTACCTTAACTAAGCCTATCTGTTGTCTTATTGCACCTATAAAAACATACCTTTGGAATGTCTACTTTCCTTTATCTGGGCCCCTGGAAGCACAGGTACCACAGCAGGGGAAGACCACAAATACACTCATTGTTATTGTTGCATGTTAATTGTTGACTATTACCTCTCCTCTACCCACCAGTGTAAAAGTGTATCATTTCACTGTTTATTCAATCCCAGAGGTTTCCCCACTTTGCTTTCTCCCACCTCCCTACCCTATCACCAATGGATTTCTTGTAATCCTCCATGCCTCCTCTTTTGATTGTAATGTATAAGATAAATTGTTACACTGCTATTCTCTGAAAGCATTTCTCAATCCATTGAGGTTTTGCTTCCTGGCAATTGTCATTTTGGCTCAGATAAACTCACAAAAATTCTCTATAGGTTTGAGTATTTCTTATGTTGACAAACTTAATGATATAATTATATAATTCAGCAGCATCATGCCTCAGATATTCTAAAAACTGTTGTCTTTGCTAGAACAGACTTGAGTCACCAAGTTTATGGTAAGATTTACTTGAACTATTGTGCATCAATTTATAATAGTATTTAAGTTTATTAAAAGTATATTGGATTAAGATGAAGATGGCCCAGAACTTAAGCTGTAAGAAGATCCAGAACTCACCTTCTGCCATGAACACACCAAATATACACCTACATATAAAGTAATTCCTCCTGAAGAAATGAGGGCTGATTTAACAGCTTATGTATAACAAACAAGAAAGAAACCACATAAGGAGATGGAGACATGGTAATCTTGAGGAGCCAACCCTTATGTGTGCCTTGTACTGAGGGGCCTTTGCAGACAGACTCACCTGTTCTGGGGCATAACAATAAAACAGTGATTTAAAGGGCACCTAGACTCTACATGAACAAAATTCACTTACTGACCCCAGGGGCCTATCAAATGGGTGGAGAACTGCAGGAACTTTCAGTGTGTGGAGAAACTGTCTGGGATTAGAGGTGTTTGTGAGCACCATTGTTGACATTCCTAATCTACCTTGATAGTGTGGGCAGGAGCTTGGACCAAACACTCTAGCTACCCTATGAGACCTCCACAACATGTGCTGGTCACCTCAGTCAGTGCTTGCTGTGTCCCAGCCAGATGGTACACCACATATACCCATTTAACCTCCAGTTGGCAGCCAAAACCACTTGGCATACACTGTCTACAATATGATTGTTCCTACTCAAGTCCACTTTTTCAAGATTGGAAGAGACAACTGTTTTATTTACTACATAGACACAAACAGAGAAAGTAAAACAAAATGAAAAGACAAATCAATATGTTCCAAATTTAAGAACAAGAAAAAACTCAGAATAAAAACCCCTAATGAAATGGAGATATGTAATTTGCCTGATAAAGAATTTGAAGTAATTGTCTCAAGGCTGGTCACCAAATTTGGGAGAAGAATAGAGAAACTCAGTGAGAACATTGATAGACTTAGAATATATAATACAGAGCCCATCAGAGTTGAAGAATACAATTACTAGAGGGAACCAACAGCAGATTAGATAATACAGAAGAATAGATTCGTGGCCTGGATGACAGAACAGTGGAAATCGCCCAGTCATAAAAGTAAAAAGAAGAAAGGAACTTAAAATATGAGGATACTTTAAGGGACCTCTGGGACAACATCATGTACAATAACATTCACATTTTAGAGATTCCAGAGAAGAGAAAAAATGGGAAGAATACTTACTTGAAGAAATAATGGCCAAAAACTTTTCTAAACTGAGGAAGGAAGCAGGCTCCAGGTTTGAGAGGTACAGAGAGTTACAGACAACATGAACCCAAAGAGATACACACCAAGACATAGTGTAATTAAAAAGAGAATCTTGAAGGTAGCAAGAGAAAGAGAAAACTAGTCACATACAAGGGAAACCCCATAAAGTTATGAGCTGATTTCTCAGTAGAAACTTTGCAAGCCAGAAGGGAGTGGCAGGATATATTTAAATTGCTGAAATAAAGAAACCCACAACCTCAAGTATGGTACCTGACAAGTTAATCTTCCGAAATGAAGAACAGAGAATGTTTTCCAGAAAAGCACATACTAAAGTTCATCACCACTAAACCTACCTTACAATAAATGTTAAAGAACTTTCTTTAAGTAGGAAAGGGGGAAATAACCAGAAACATAGAAAAACATATATAAAAAACAATCTCACAAGTAAATGCAAATTTGTAAAGCAGGAGTCAGTCACTTAAAAAGCCACTATTCAGGTTAAAATACAAATTCACAAAATCATATAAAATACAATAAGTAGACAGGGGGCACTCAAAACAAAATGAACAAAAAGATGATGTTAAAAACAAAGTGTGGATGAGGGAGTAAAAATGTAGCATTTTCAGAATGCTTTTGAACATACATGCCATTAGCCTAAAATAGACTATCGTGTGTGTGTGCATACATCTAGATCTCTCTCTAAATATAAATAGATATCTAGATAGATAGATATAAATACACATTTCTCTCTATATACCATCCTCATGGTAACCATAAACCCAAATTTACAAAACATACACAATAAATAAAGAGAAAGAAACTCAAATGTAACACTAAATAAAACCAGGATACCAAAATTAAAAATAAAAGAAAAAGAAACAGGAAAACTATAAAAAATTATGAAAATTGCAACAAATACATATCTATAAATAATTACTTTAAATATAAAGAACATTTGTAAATATTTATGGGGCCAATATGGATGCACCTAAATGTATTAAGAAGATATTAACAAACATAAAGTAATTGAAAGTAATGCAATAATAGTAGGGGACAATACCCCATTTATATAAAAGGGGAGATAATAATAGAAAAAAATAAAAAAGGAACATTGGCCATAACATATTAGATCACATGAACTTAAAACATATTTATAGAACATTTCTTCCCAAAACTGTAGAATACACATTCTTTTTTAGTGCTTATGGAACATTCATTCTATAGGACAGATCACTTATTAGGTTATAAAACAAGTCTCAATAAATTTAACAAGTAAAATCATATCAAGTATTTTTTCCAGTCACAGCAAAGTAAAAGTTGAAATTAATTATAAGAAAAAACATGGAAAAGCACAGATATGTGTACACCTAAGGACATACTACTAAACAATCAAAATGTCGAAGTAGAAATCAAAGGGGAAATAAAAACGTATCTTGAGACAATTGAAAATGGAAACACAACTCTACAAAACTAATGGAATGCAGCAAAAGCAGTTCTAAGAGAGCAATTTATAACATCACAGGCCTTCCTCAAAACCAAAGTTCAAATAAACAATCTACACATACACCTACAGGAACTAGAATAAGCAGAACAAAGAAACCCAAAGTTAGTAGAAGGAGGTAAATAATATAGATCAGAATAAACATAAATGAAATAGAGACTAACAGTAGAAAGGATCAATGAAACTAAGAGCTGGTCACTTGAAAAGATAAACAAAATTAATATTGTTTGGCCAAAAAGTCCATTTAGTTTTTCCTGTAAAATAAAAGCATATTTTTCATTTTCACCAATAACTTTATTGATTTGAATATTGTGAGTATATCAGCCATCTCCTGCTATTAACTTCTAGTGGGTAGAGGCCAGTGGTGCTGCTAAACATCTTCCAATGCATGAGACAGCCCCACAGCAAAAAATTATTTGGCCAAAATGTCAGTAGTACCAAGAAACTTAGCAAATCATTTTGACACGTTCTATCAGTCACAGTACCTTCTCCACACATGGCACAAATCTCGTTTTACATTTCAGTTGCATTTTTACCTTTCTTGAAATCATAAATTATAATGCACCAAAAATATTGCATATCTTCTTCCATCTTCAATGTTAAAAATGGCTGCACAGAAATTCACCAATTTTGATTTTTTTAATGCACACTAATGTGACAGCTGTCACAATAAAATCTAACAAAATTGTTTCAAATGAAGTTAAAGACAACTAAGTATTACTAGAGCCACTGTACAGAAAAAAAAAAAAAAAAACTAAACAAACATTTTGGCCAACCCAATAAAATTCTGGCCATACTCAAGGGAATAAGAGAGAGAGCCCAAGTAAATAACATCAGAAATGAAAGTGGTGAAGTGACAACTAATACCACAGAAATATATTTAAAAATCATATACCAACAAATTGGACAATCAAGAAATAAATGGATAAATTTCTAGAAATATGCTCTTCCAAGAATGAACCAGGAAGAAACAAAATCTGTATATATTGATTACTAGTAATAAAACTGAATCAGTAATCAAAAAACTCCACACAGTCAAAAGTCCAGAACCAGGCAGCTTCACAGGTGAATTCTACCAAACATGTAAAGAAGAATTAATACCCGTATTTCTTAAATTATTCCAAAAATTTCACAGAGAAGGTAACCTTCAAAATTATTCCATGATACCCAAAATATCTTGATAGAGACACTACAAAAAAATTACAGGCCAAAACAATTTTGACTGAAAAGAACAAAATTGAAGGAATCATGCTTTCTGATTTCAAACCATACTACAAAGCTACACTAACTAAAACATTATAAAGTCAGCACAAAAGCAGACACATAGATCCATGGAATGGAATAGAAAGCCCAGAAATAAACCCTTGCTTCTAAGGTCAATTAGTCTACTATGATGACACGTAAGAACATACAATGTCTTTAATAAATGGTGTTGGAATAAAAGGATACATATAAATTAAAATGAACTTGGACCATTTTCTTGTTTAAAACTTAAAAAAAAACTTTACTGTATTTTTTTATTTTCATTACCATTTAGTCCCCTTATTCCCTATCCCCCCAACAATCACTATACTGTTGTCCATGTCCATGAGTCCTTTTTCCTTTTTGCTCAGTCCCTCTACCCCTAACCTCCCTCACCCTTAGCTGCCATCTACTCTCCATCTATGAGCCTGTCTCTATTTCATTTGTTAGTTAAGTTTGTTCCTTATACACCATATACAAAAATAAACTCAAAATGGATTAAAGGCTTAAATTCAACACCTGAAGCCATAAAACTAAAAGAAAACATTAGGCAGTAAACTCTGATTTCTATTTCAGTGATATCTTTTTGGATATGTCTCCCTGTGCATGGGTAACTAAAGCAAAAATAAACAAATGGACTAGACGAAGCTAAAAACTTTTGTGTAGTAAAGGAAACCCTAATCAAAATGAAAGGACAACCCACTGATAGGGAGAATATATTTTCAAATGACATGCCCAACAAGGGGTTAATACCCCATATACAGGGTGTGGTAAAGTAGGTTTGTAGTTGTGAGTACAAGAAACACAGCACTTATTCTTATATTATTATTTATTAGTTATTGTATTATTTTCCACATGGACAACTGTAAACCTACTTTTGCCATACCCTATATATAAAGAACTCAGGCAATCAACATCAAAAAATATCCAATTAAAAAATGGGCAGAAGACCTAAATAGTTATTTCTCCAAAGGAGACATACAGGTGGCCAATAAACATGAAAAGATGTCCAGCATCTCTAATCATCAAGGCAATCAAATCAAAATCATAATGAAATATCACCTCACACCTCTTAGATCAAAAAGTCAACAAATAACAAGCAATGGAAAGGAGGTAGAGGAATGGAAACTGTCATGTACTGTTGATGGGATTGTAAAAAAAAATAAATAAAATAAAAATTACAACTATCACATGATGTAACAATTCCATGTCTGGCTACTTATCTGAAGAAAACAAAAGCACTAATTCAAAAAGATATATGCATCCCTATGTTAACTGCAACATTATTTGCAGTAGCCAAGATATGGAAGCAACCCAGGTGTCTATCAATGTATGAATAAATAAAGATGTGGTATATTTAATAGAATAGGATTCATCAATAAAAAAGAATATAATCTTGCCATTTGCAACAACATAAATGAACCTAGAGGATATTACCAAATGACAGAGAAAGACACTTATAAGTGAAGTCACATAGTATTTGATCAGATTGCCAAAGAGGAAGGATGTGGGAGGACAGGTGAAAAAGTGAAGGCAAATAATTAGGCATAAATTCCCAGTTATAAAATAAGTAAGTCATGGCTATGGTAAGGCACAGGGGATACAGTCAATAAAAATGTAATAATTTCATATGCTGACAGATGGTTATTAGACTTGTGGTGATCACACAATAAGGTATGTAAATGTAGAATCACTATGTTGTACACCTGAAGCTAATATAATATATGTCAACTATACTTTAATAAAAATATACTAAGAATAATTAACCATGTGTCCTTTATACATATTCCTGGACAGCCCTTCCTCCATTTCCCCCCATTATCCCTCTCCACCCTCCCTACTGGTTACTGTCAGTTTGTTCTTAGTTTCAATGTCTCTGGTTATATTTTGCTTGCTTGTTTGTTTTGTTGGTTAGGTTCCACTTATAGGTGAGATCATATGGTATTTGTCTTTCACCGCCTGGCTTATTTCACTCAGCATAATGCTCTCCAGTTCCATCCATGCTGTTATGGAAGGTAGGAGCTCCTTCTTTCTTTCTGCTGTATAGTACTCCATTGTGTAAATATACCAGTTTCTTGATCCAC
>CM052541.1:15676267-15724457 GCA_028533065.1 Trachops cirrhosus
ATGGTTTCTTTAGCTGTGCAAAAGCTTTATATTTTGATATAGTCCCATTTGTTTATTTTCCCTTTATTTCCCTTGCCCTAGGAGATACATTGGTGAAAATATTGCTGCATGGGCTATCTGAAATTTTTCTTATGTTTTTTCAAAGTTTGAAGATTTTCAAAATAGTATACTAGGATGTGCCAATCACTACATTAGTATCTAGTTGGTGTGTGAGAGAGATGGCACTCTCACAAAAAAATCACGGTATGATTATTGGTACATTTCTACAAAATAGAATGTTTACAGACATCTATGTGGGTGTCTTCCTAAATATCCTGACAATTGGCAATGAAAAATAAAACACAATACAAATTATTTGTCTTCCCAGTGTCAGAGCCTTAATGACAACTTTAGGGAGTATCATAGATTTAGCAACATCAAAACTTGGTCAATAGAATTAAATATAGTATAAAGAAAATTTTTAATAGTACCATAAAATTTATGAAATTTGCATCAATAATGTTAATGTTAAAGTAAATATGCCTATTAAAATGTAAAATAAAAATATATAATAAATTACATTTTATTAAAAGGCTATAAAATAAAGATTAACCAAAATAATTGTCTGATAACTTGCAAATCCTGAACAGATAAGTTAAAAATATCATTTAGCATAGTATTTTAATGACAATGATTATACCAAATTGTGACTATACATATTCCATAAATATCACATAGAGTGAGAGTGTATAATTAAGAAACAAAGGGTAGGCCCTGGCTGTTGTAGCTTAGTAGACTGAGCACAGGCCTGAAAGCCAAAGCATCATGGGTTTGATTCCCAGTCAGGGAACATGCCTGGGTTGCAGGACATATCCCCAGTATGGGGTGTGCTAGAAGCAACCACACATTGATGTTTCACTCCCTCGCTTTCTCCCTTCCCCATCTCTCTAAAAATAAATAAATAAAATCTTAAAAAAAAAGAAAGAAACAAAGTGTAGCTTATCAACATTGATTAAAAATAAAGATAGCCAAATTGATTCATACAAGTATTTTAAAATAAGATGTAAATAAATATTTGAACATCAATTATATAGAAAAATGACTTGGTTGTTTTCTTTAGTTAATATTTATTAGCATGCCCCAACTTTTCACAGAATGGGAAAAATAAGCAGTCAGAGAAGTTTGACATAGTTTTTTTACATGATAATGTTTATAAATGGTATTATTTCATATAAATAACTTAGTATGTATTAATAGTAAGTATTTATGATTATCTCCCCATTCACACATCTCTGAAAAACCTAATGCTTACTTTTTATCTACCAAGACTTCAGAATATTTTCTTGTTGGTTAAATTAGTATCTGTTTTGTTGACCAACTGGATTTTCTTAAGGATAATGTGTTGCTATCCATTTTAATCTATTGGGTAAATTTGCCAACTTTGGCTATGAAAAGCACTAAATTTCACCTACCCTGAAAGTATTGCTCTGCCATTAAATGAACCAGTCAACATTTAAAAATTAGTAGTTCTTTCAAATTTTAATTCCAAATAAACCTATAAATTTCTTAAGATGATATAGCTCCTTTATAGTTTTCTTTAAAAGGTAATTTTTTTGAAAAAAGATCTTGTAATATCTTTAGTAAAATAGACTTACTCAGATTTGCTATAAAAACTCAAATATTTCAATGTACTTACTAATTTAAGCATCATTAGCAACAGAACTATTGAAGAAGTTTATAGAATAAATCAGCCCATGAAAATCAAGTGGTAAAATTTTATCTGGGTGCATGTAATTACTTTGGAGAAACCAATGTACACTGGAAGCTTTTATTTCATAAAATCAAAGGTAAAAAAAATATTGGCACTTTTTCAAGTTACAGAATTTTAAATTAATTTTAAATATATACATATGTGACAATTCAACTTGATTTTGAGAGTATATAGCCAGAATAGCTGAGAGTTATCTCCAATTTTTCAACACTTACTTGCTTTCTAACCTGGACATTTTTTCTTCTTAAATTTAGGAATCCTGCAACTGCTTAACATGCAATATTTTTACACCAACCATAGAGCTTGACCTCATGAGTGTCCTCACACTTGTTGCATGAGGAGTTGAGTGAGATACAAACAGGGGCACAGACTCTTATGATTTTTTAAAAATAATAAGAATATGAACCCATGCCTTTGTCTTTAAGTCTACCAGAATAAGTTTATATTTATAGTAACCATCATGTTAGCACTTCACATGTTACCTCACATGTTCTGCACCCAACTCCAGGAAACAGATGCCCTCCTTTCTGGCTAATGAAGAAGGTTGTGCTGGGATTTGTATGAAAATCTTTTATATTCAAAAGTCTTTGTCTATTGGGTTGAAAGCTTCTTTCACAAATTAAGACTCAGAAAACTGTGACACTTCGGAGCTTTTCTATGAATGCAACTACATTTATTAGGTAAATAGGACTTTTAATTGAATGCTCATGTTAATTACATAACTTTTATTCTATACTGATTTTACTACTTTGTGAAACTCTGAATCTAAAACATTCATGTTCTTGCAAGTGTCATTCTTCATATATAGCCATTAATCCTTGAACACACATATTTTTAGGCATGTATTGTACATACTAAAAATTGTACCTAACTGATAACTAATAAAAGTCATGTTACATCCCTTCCCATATACGCAAAACTGTTTCACTAGTTCTTCCATTTCTATTTCAACTAGTACATTCTTTTTTTTTTCCAGATTCCAAAGAACAGTAGTGTTCACTTCTCACCTTTTCTCCCTCTCCATCCTCAGCCCAAGTACTATCCATTCTTCTTTACTAATTTTCTATAATCTTCCCATTTCCAACTGCTATGTGTACAATATTGACTTTTAATATTAATCTTAACTTTTAGCATTAATATTAACTTTTTAAAAATGATTTGAGAGAGAAAGAGAGACATCAATTTGTGGTTCCACTTTTATGCTTTCATTGGTTGCTTCTTGTATGTGCTCTGACCAGAGATCGAACCTACAAACTTGGTGCCTTGGTATACATGGGACATTGCCCTAACCAACTTAGCTACCCAGCCAGGGCTTAAAGACCTTAACTTTAAATGTCAGCACCATTGAAATGATAACCCAAATGATCTTTCCATTACAATGTCTTCACTTTTAAATCTACCTACATTAATTCCTAAGGTGTTTCTTCAATTATGTTACACCCATCCTGAAATACCATAAATTTAAATGGAAAACCAAAAGCAGTAGTGACAACAAACATTTTTAGACCCAAACAAAAGAGGTGTGACAAACTGACTTGCCCAAGATGAGAAAACATATTGATGACAGTTGCAGAACCTGGGTGAATGAGATCTTTGACTCCCAACTCAATGCTCTTTCTATTGTTTCCCTCTGACACTGAGTAATGAGGTCCTCATGTCTTAGCATGGCTTTTAAGGTCTCTCCACTGTAAACCACATCTGCATTTACTCACCCACATACACTCTTACAGGAACCCTGTGTTCATCAAATGATTTGCCATTACTTCCTGAATACATTTCTCACATCCCCAACCTTGGGTTTTACTCTTATTATTTCTTTTGGAATATTTTCCTTAGCTGTCTCCATGGTCCCTGACTGTATATCTTCATAATAAGATTTCACCTGTTTATAAATCCCAGTTCAAAATGACTTTCTTCACTAAGTCAGTACAAAGCATCCCAAATGATCTTCCTCCTTTGAACGTTGTTTTGCATTTTGTTCACACCATTCCTGTGATAATACGATGCCCTGAATGATAGCTAACTAAGTATTAATCCTACCTTCTTAAATTTGTAATTACTCAGGAACCCCAGGGGTTGTGTCATATTGTTGCCTTGCCTCCAGCTCCGCTCTCAGGCTGTTGAAGTCAATACTCAATTATCATTTTTAGTGTCTATCATTTGCCAAGTACTATCACACGCCCTCTATACCCATTGTCTCACTTCATCCTTTCAACATTCTTGTGGGGTAGCCATGTACGGAATACCTGCACGATCCATTATACGGCCATGACTCACTTGTGGCGGTTGAGAACTTGAGATGCAGCTAGTGCAAACTGAAATGTGCTACAGTTGTAAAACGCTCACCAGATTTCAAAGACTTGGTATGAAAAAATTCATTAGTGATTTTTATATTGACCACATGTGTGATAGTATTTTGGATATATTTTACTAAGTAATATGTATTTTAGAATGTCCCTGTTTTTTGAAAATATAGCTACTAACCATTTAAGATTTTCTATATAGTGCAGTTATATTTCAGCTTGGCAGTGCTTGCACATATTCTGTTTCATAGAGGAGGAAAATGAGGCTTAGAGAGATAAAAAGCAACTTCTCTGAGGCCGCCCAGCTTTTAAGTAGCAGAGTCTGGATTGGAGTGTGTATGACTCCAAAAGTCATGCTCTTATCCTCTGTGTCATCCCTTAGTACCTCTGGATGAATTGTTATTGATTGGCTCAGTGTCGTTTCTCCCACTATGATTAAGCTGCCCTTACTTAAAATACAGCATGAGTCAGAGCAAACACCTCTTGGGTGCACAGCTCCAGTTACCAGATGAATCTTTGCTTGCTCCTTGGAATACTTTAAAATTAATTCCTACTTAAGTACAAGAAATATTTCAAAAGTTTCACTTCTATGGTTACCCTAATAGCACGTATTGACTCTGAGAATCTTATTGTGTGCCATTAGCCCTCTGGGAATACTATAATTGTTAGGGAAAAAAAAGAAATAGTTCTCGTTTGGTTAAAAGATTTCAACTTAGTTTGTTCTGCATTAAAGTTTCCTTCAAAAGGACAAAATTAAATTGTTAGATTGATAAAGTAAAATTAATGATGTAAGATAGAGATATCAATTGTCAATATGACAATTTATACTCCCTGATATTCAAAATAAAAATTATGAGATGAATGAAATGTTTTAATAAAGTAAACTGGTGGTCAAGTTTTAAGAAAATCCCAGTTCAGCAACACATTCCATGGTAGTGTATTCAGTGGACAAAATAACGTCATTTTGTAATGGCACATTTAAAGAAGAAAAATAGGTAGTGTACATTATGAAATTTGTTAAGTCACATTGATAGGGATCTTTGACTTTTTTGTTATTGGAGAGATAATTCACAATATTAATTAATGCATCAAGAGTTAGAAGTTGAGTTTTCTTGGAAAACTTCTTAATTGGTCTAATAACATTCATCCAATGAGCCATCAGCTACCATCACTGCTAACCAAGCAATTGTAGATACATATATGGATTGTGCCAAAGATAAAGTCCTATTTAATCAGACTTGTTAAATGTCGTATATAATGAGATTGTAAACTTATTGTTTAGAAAATTATTTAGGAAGATATGCTTTTCTTATTACTTACTCTATGTCTATACACAACATATATAACATATAAACAAAAAGGTCATGAAATTCACTTACATTGTTAGCTCATGTTTCAGAAATACAATTTTCCAGCAACATTATGAATCAACAGTTGACTAAAACTATGTTGTTTTTTACAATTCATGCTATCAGGAATAGCATCATTCTGGACTAAACAGAATTTTCATAAGAAATAGAAGTGGACTCAAAACTTAAGCTTATTCTAAATAATTAAAATGTGAATGAAATAATCTTACACTTCTCATTAAAATAACTTCAGTAATTTTTATGATTATGCATGCTTTGATTACATTTTTTTGTTGTTGTTCAGTTACAGTTGTCCCAATTTCCCCCCATTGCCCTACCCCCACTCCCTTAGTCAATCCTCACCCTGTTGTTCATTACCAGTGGTCCTTTATACAGTTCATTGACTAGACCCTTCCCCTTCTTTCCCCCATTGTCTCCCTCCCCTTTTCCCTCTGGTCACTGTCAGTTTGTTCCTTATTTCCATGTCTTTGGTTCTGTTTTGCTCATTTGTTTGATTTGTTCATTAGGTTCCACTTATGGGTGAGATCATATGGTATTTGTCTTAAACAGTGCATGCCACCAACAAAACAAAACCACCATTTTACATTTCGTTCAAATTAGTCTCATATACAGATCATGGGAAAAATTTTATCACATATATATGAGAATAAAGTCTAGAACAATTGTGTGCC
The DNA here is from genome assembly GCA_028533065.1 of Trachops cirrhosus. Classification (NCBI taxonomy): domain Eukaryota; kingdom Metazoa; phylum Chordata; class Mammalia; order Chiroptera; family Phyllostomidae; genus Trachops; species Trachops cirrhosus. The sequence continues at coordinate 15,682,362 of CM052541.1, forward strand.
ATATATGAAATAACATATCAGAGAGGAAGAGTCTTTGATCAATAAGGAAATGATTTTTATACACATCAGAAGCAATTTGAAGCAATTCTCTCAATCAATATAGATAGGCAGAAATGCTTCTCAGCATTTATTACCTGTGGAGAGCATTATTGATTAATTGTATTGATTTTTTGAATGCATGTGGAGAGGCATCTGTTGTTTCTTTAAAAGATGCCTCAAAATGAAAAGTATCAAGAAACTATTTAAGTTTTCAGGATTTGCATTAATGGCTCAACCTGAGTCATTACTCAGAGTTTCAAAAACACCACTGAAAGATATGTGAAATTTGATTTAATTTATTTTGCATCCTATTACAGATCAATACATTTCAGAAAAAGAAACACATTACTTGGGAATTTCACTTGTTTAAGTGCATAAGGGCTAGTAACAGTTTATAAACTTTTTCAGTATTTTTACTATGTATGCACTTGCTAAAGAGTCTTTTCTATTGGAGGTAGTAATGCTTGAACAAAGATTAATGGCATCAAAGTATAAATTATAGGTTAAAAAATAAATGCACTCAGACTGATCTGGGTAGAAAACTCATGCCATAAACATGACCATAGAGTGAGCATCAATATCTTAATCTAGGACTGGAGTCAAGCAGATGTGTTTACCTTACTTAAAATAGATAATATGCTTAATCCGTACAACAAATAGAGCTTGAGCATAAAAATCTACCATTACTTAAAGTTGATACAGAATGTTATTTATTGAGTTATCCACTGAGTATGTTTTATATGTTTGCCCTAAATAAAGTTTTTTCAAATATATTAATTGTCTTTCATCTTTCAGATGAAATCCACTCTTGTTTAGAAAAGCTTTTGGTACTGCAGGAATTCCTAAACTTCAGCAGGTAAATATAAATCCAAAAATTGTCTTTCCTTGCTAGGAACATAATTTTTGGTCTTACCACATGTAGTTTTTAAAATATTTTCCTCCCACTAGGAGAGCATGAATGAATATTTCCTTAAGCAGGTCCTTTCCTCCATGAGCTGCCTTCTGAATATTACAAAAATCCCTTGTGAGATGCACCTAAAGTCCTAAAAATGTTCTAATTATCGAATCTATTTAGACTATCAAAAGCCACCTGCTTTCATTAAAAAAAAATCCTTGTAGACATGCTTCTTGGTCCTCACCTATGCAGCTGATCAGTGTTGAAATAATATTTATTCAGGGACCCCATGCACCTGGAGCTTCACACACATTGCAGAAAAGCTTTTGCTGCTCCCGGAGGAAAATCTAGTTTCAGTTCCGTTCTGGGGATCAGATAGGCTGAGGTAAAGTGCACTTCAGAGGCTGTGATATCTTCTTCCCTGTTATTCCTGAGTAGAGAAAGCCCTGAAGGCTTCTATTTTAAATCAAAATTTTAATTGAAACTTTAATTTTTTAAACTTATTATAAAGTAATAAAACCATCTTTATTTAGCACTTCTCATTTTTCACTTTTAAAACCATAACATTTACTGTATTTTAAGACTTAAAGACTTAGAATTCTAAAATTTTAGGAGGTTTTTGCTTCAGGAACAGTCGTATCAACACTAACTCCATTATAGAGGAATCCCCCTTCCTGAATGTGGAGATTTGTCAGTGGGGAAGAAAACAGCGTCAGCTTTGTTAATGTTGAGGTGGTGAATTATTATACTTGTATCCTTATTTTTAGAACTTCATTCTTTCCCACCCCAGGGCAACACAGCCCATTGGATAAAGGTGGTTAAATGATAAATCAGCACAACTAAACCATTAATAGTTATAGTAAAAAAGATGTAAACATGTGAGAAAAGCATTATAGCCAAGGTTACACCGACCACTTGCCCAAAGAGGAAAAGAATGGCTGGAATATCTACTGTAAAAGTCCATATGAGTTTGGAGTAGCAAAATGCATTAGTTCAAAAGATATTATCAGCTGATGTTTAGAAAATCATCAAATTCTCTGAAATTGTAGAGAGATTAGCCTAAATTACAAACCTTTTACCTGAGAAAATACAAAGACCTAACACTTTCTGAATACTTGACCTTCAAAAGGATTTCAAGTGGTTGATAAAAGAGAAAACCACTAGTTTCCATTTATTGAATATCTACCTTTTTTCCTGAATATTTTCTATTATATTATGTAATCCTTTCCATGAAGGAAACATTATTTTCATTTTATAGATGAGCTATTGAATCAGAGAAGTTAGGTAACTTCTCCAAGATAACAGACCTAGTTAGAGCAAGAATGCCAACCTGAGACTGCCTCTAATACCTTTCTCTTTTTCTCTTCTACAGCCTGGGGACAAAGTAAAGAAGTTATGCCAGAAGGCTAAGCTAATTTGGCTGCTACATGAAGTGCTAAATAAATTTATATTAACTCATAATTCTGTGGAGGCATCTTTATGAAATCTAAAGTAATATTCTACCATATTGTATTCTGATGACCTGGCTTTGTACCTCACAGAAAATGTAAAGCAAAATGTGATTAGTTTGTGCTTTACTTAGTCTCCCTCCATCACATTTTCTTGCACTTACCCTCTTACTTCGACATTCCACTTGTATCAAATGGGTACTTGCTAAAAACTGGGAGACAGTTTGAGATTAAGGGCACTGATGACTAGGGTTAAAATGAGACACAAATTATTTTGACATGTACATGAGACATAAAAATGGCACAGTTGACATTACAATTAATTTTTTTTAAGGAACACAGTTTTATCTGAATAGATGAAATAGGACATTTTTCAGTTGCAGAAGAAAGAAAAATCAACTCAAAATGGCAAAGAGAAAAAATAGCTTAAGAATATATGTTTATAACCCAGAAATCCATGTACACTGAAACCAGAAATAGTTGGACCAATAAGCTGGAATGATGTTATAAGAGCACCATCTCCTTGTCCCTCAGCTCTGCTTTCTACAGTGTGAATTCACTCTCAGGTGGTTTCTCTTCATATGGTGGTCATAGCAGGTTTAGGTTCATAGCCTCCAAAATTCAGCATCTATGGAGAGATTACCTCTATTGCCCAGCAGTTTTATATTGGGTAAAAATTGTTCCTCATTGACTATCTTGAGTCACGTGCTTTTCTCTGAACCAATTACTATGGTTGGTATGTGGAAGGGTATGATGGACCAGGCCAGGGCTGAGTGCCCACTGCAACCACTGGGAGTGTACAGAGACCCAGCGGGAGATCAAGATGCTGTTATTGAAGAGGAACAGACACTTTGCATGAAAACAAACCAACTCTCCTTCAGATAGTCATTATTGGGGTGCAAAAGCAGAGCCAGTTTTTGAAATAAGTCACATTCTAGACTATTGAAACAATGCTTCACTTTCCTGTTTTTCCCATTTTACAATTCATTTCATTGCAAACTCTTGCTTCCTAAAATATTCCTATGCAAATCAACTTCATTTGGCTTTAACAAAGTAATTGTGCTGATTTCTTAGCAAATAGAAGCCAATGTGGGTCTCTTGATTTACAGTGAGACTAAAAATGCAGGAAAATTTCAAGGAAAACTTCAGGAAGGGAGCCACAGTTACAAAGAAACTGAAGCACCAGTTACCTGTATGACAAGCAATCTATATTAGGAAATAAAAAATATTCCATTACATTGGGCCTATTTTGCATTAACTTGATACTATGATCACTAATATCTGAATGGCATTCATATGTGTCCCCAAAAGAAACACCATTCCAGCAAGGCATGTTGACTTGACTTTGTTACAGAATAAAATGGTTATAATCTTAAAGTTAGAAACATATCATAGTTTTTATAAGGCTTTTTAATAATCTCAGTATTTTCAGAAAAAAGTAGTTAAGAAAACTATCTTTTAAGGGCTCTTCTATCAGGTCAATATATTTTAAGTTTCAGTGACACCCTTGATGTGGTTCTGAAAAAACTTCTGCATACTAAAATACATTATTCTAGCTATTTCTACAATAAAGAGATCATTTTTTTCAGAAATAAGATACAAAACCATATACAATCTAATAGATAAAGGTTATTTTATGAAGCCATTATCTTGAAAAAACTATATTATTTTTGCTGTAGACAATGTTTACACTTTAAAAATATTCTTTCAAAATTGCTTCAGAATAAAATACGTGAAAACGTAATGGGAAGAGATTGATAAAACAAAATTGACAAAATCTTGATAGTTGTTTGACCTGGGTGATAGGTAAATGGGATTCATTATACTATTTTCTCTACCATTATGTGTGTTTAGAAAATTATATTAAAAGTTGTAAAGATATTATTCATATAATAAAATCTGCATGATCACTATGCAGTCATTTCTTATTTTTATAACTAAAATGTTTGATTATTATTAAGGAGATATACAATTTGTTTTAGAACTAGGTTTATGTAAAATGTGTCTAAGTAATTATGTTAGCAGCTATAGAGTCAGTAGTAATAAATAAAGATGCTAAAGAGAATAATGTGTTAGAAAAAAAGAGTCAAAACTTAGATAAGGTTAGTGGAACATTTTCAATTATAATTTAAAAAATAAAATACGTATCATTTAAGATGAGGTTAGTAAGTGCTAAGAAGTAGGCACTTTAAATGTCTTCTTAACGTCTTTAACTCTTGTACAGAATTCTGTGTGAACCACATCATATGATTTTTTCATATTTAACTCAAATAAAATACTAAAATTTGTACACTGGTATAGGGAGCAGTTATTTACCCAAAGAATTGACAGTGATAAGCCATGCTGATACTAAAAAATAATGACATTTCAAACTCAAAATTAGATTACTAGAATTATCACTGTAGAGCTCCACTGGAAAGGAAAGGAAAGGAAGGGAAGGGAAGGGAAGGGAAGGGAAGGGAAGGGAAGGGAAGGGAAGGGAAGGGAAGGGAAGGGAAGGGAAGGGAAGGGAAGGCAAAAGGGGAAAGAGGGAAGGGGAAAGGGGGAAGGGGGAAGGGGAAAGGGAAAAGGAAAAGGAAAAAGGAACAGTTGCTTATGTACATGTAGTTTGTACTATAGAAACTAAAATAATACAAAGCTTTTTATTTAAGGAACATTATCCATCATAACCAGAAAACAGATTGAAAACACAGAATGAATTTCCTGGCCCACACTCTATGAATTGCCCAGTATTAGTGCCCAAATACACCAGATAATTGTTCCACCATCTGCTTCACATTGATTACACAGTCCTAGTGGCACATTTCCTCTGACTGAGGAGAGATTACATTAAAAAAATTAACCATAATTTGGTCTTTCTAAATTAGGAATCTCTTTGATATAGCACATTATTAGCCCTTTAAAACTTTGCTTAAGTGCAAATATAAACACTTGATTTGTTTCTTTTTCTGGAAATTAATCAATATGGTCAATATTTTTAACATGTATAACATTTTCCTGTTCTTGTTTTAGCTTCATGTTATAAGTTTTGTAAGACATGAGGGGTCTAAAATATTCTTAGTTTCAATCAAGTGCAAACATCTCTCTGAACATATACGGAGTCTTGTTTAATTCTGCACATAATGGATTTAAATGATCTTAATTGATATGAATGGCAACTTATTTTACTGGATAACTATTCTATAATTAACTTTGGCAAAATATTTATAAAAATATTTTATCTTTCCTGAGTATAAAGATAAACCTGAGTATACTAATTCTCATCTATCACATACTTAATTCAATCAATAGCTTACCTTTTATTATTCAATGAACTAGTAAAAAGATAACTTTTTCAACCCAATTTTGGATATTCTTGAACCAAGATTTTCCACCCTGTGATAGAAAGGACAAGGCCAGACAAAGCCAAATCCTGCATATTTCCTTCATGGCTGCCCTAAAGAGTAGGGCGTAATTGTAGAAAAACTATATTTATAACATTCATTCAAGACAATGATAAGCAAGCCACGAGCCATCTGACATTCATGAAAATGTCCTTAATCTAATTTTAAGAGAGATTAGAAGACTGTGTCCATGTGAGATATTTGCATTTAGAACTAACTTTAATTTTTATTGTCATTGTTATTTTATTACTGTTGTTCCAAATTTCCCCCCATTGCCCTCCTTCACCCAGCCTGGCCCCAACTCCCACAGTCAAACCCCACACCACTGTCCACATCCATGGATCTTTCATACATGTCCTTTGACTTTTTATTGAGGAAATATATAATGTAATTAAAAAATCAACAAGTGCTGTAGGTCTCCTAGAAAAACTACATCCTCTGGGATTCCTGAGAAAGGGTGTGTATGGTGATAATATTCTGAGAGTGGGAGGTAAACTGATATTTTCATTGTGTGATCATCAAATATCAGTATATGTAGTCATTTTGGGGTCCTATTTAATTTCTCCAACAATTAATCCTGACTGGATCCTTGTAAGAAACCATAAAATACTCTAGATAGCCAAAGGAATTAAGAAAGATGAACAAAGCTGGAGGCATCACATTTCCTGAGTTTAAACTACATTACAAAACTGTAATAATCAAAACATTATGACATTGGCATATAGAGACATGTAAATCAATGGAATAGAATAGAGAACCCAGAAATAAAACCATATATATATAGTCAATTAATATATGACAAAGAAGCTAAGAATATGCAATAGGAAAAGGAATGTCTCTAATAAATGGTGTTGTGCAAACTGAACATCCACATGCAAAAAATGAAACTGGATCACTATTTTGTCCCATAGACAAAAATTAACTCAAAAGTAATTAAAGACTTGATCATAAGACCTGTAACCATAAAACTCCTAGAAGAAAGCATAGACAGTGAGCTCCTTGAAATCAGTCTTGGTAAGGATTTTTTAGATTTGATACCAAAAGCCAAGGCAACAAAAGTAAAACAAACCAGTGGATCAACATTAAACTAAAAGTGTGTGCACAACAAAGGAAACCATCAACAAAATGAAAATGCAGCCTTTAGAGTGGAAGAAAAATACTTGCAAATTATATATCTGATAAAGCATTAATAACCAAAATGTTTAAAGAACTCATATAATTCAAAAACTAAAAAACAGACAATCCAATTTGAAAACAAGCAGAGGATCTGAATAGATATTTTGCTGAAGAAGACATACACATGGCCAGCTGATATATGAAAAGATGCTCAACATCACTAATCATCCCGGAAGTGCAAATCAAAACCACAATGAGATCCCACCTCTCACCTGTTAGAATGGTTACCAACAAAAAACAAGTGTGGACAAGGGTGTGGAGAATAGGGAATGCTTGTGCACTGCTGGCAGGTATGCAAGTAGGTGTGGTCACTATGGAAAACAGTATTTAGGCTCCTCAAAAAAAATAGAGCTACCATATAATCCAGCATATCCACTTCTGTGTATCTGATCAAAGGAAATGAAAACACTAGTTCAAAAAGATTTCTGTAGCCCCATGCTTGTTGTGGCATTAGTTACAATAGACAAGACCTAGAAGCAAACTAAGTGACCATAGACAGATGAGTGGATAAAGGTGTGGCATATATATATACAATGGAATTACGCAGGCATGAAAAAGAATGAAATCTTGTCATTTGTGACAAAATGAACAGGCCTTGAAGATATTATGCTAGGTGAAATAAGAGAAAAACAAATACAGTATGACCTCACTTGTATGTAAAATCTTAAAACAACAACAACAAAACAGATAGAGAGAATACCTTGGTGATTGCTATAGGTGGGGCTTGGGGAAAATGGGTAAAGTTATTCAAAGGTATACATCTCTAGTTATAGGTTTAATAAATTTGGGGGGATGTAATGTGCAGCATGGTGATTATAGTTTACAATACCATATTGTATATTGGAAAGTTGCTAAGAGAATAGATCTTAAAAGTTCTCATGACACATAAAAATGTGAGGTGATAGATGTTTACTAAAATTTTGTGGTAATCATTTAGAAATCCATACATATATTGAATCATTATGTTGCATAACTTAAACTAATGCAATGCTGTATGTCAATTAACTCTCAATAAAATTGGGGAAAATATAGTTTAAATAAATAAAATAGAAATTCCTGGGTCAGACAAAAAGTATTTTGGTCTGAAGTCTCTGCTCCTAACCATATGTTCACTGCCAGTTTATTTATGCTCAGGTAATGGCTTTGTTGCTGTGATGTTGGTATCTTCTATAGTTCTTAAGAGCTCCCACAAGCCCCCATGTCTAAAGCCACAGATATCTAAGCAAATACCTTCCTCAGCTGACTGATCACTGCCTCAGAAATATCTCTGGGCTTCGCTCTACCCTTGTTTCACGTCTCCTTTCTCGTGAAGCATTCTTCGTCCGTGCCAAGTAGTGTCACGTGAGCTTGATTTTCCGTCAAGTCTCCTATAGATTCACAGCTCAATTTTAGACCCTTGGGTTGAGTCTGATCTGGCTCTCACTGGAACTTGCTTCTGGAAACGTTCCCCCTTGGCTCCACATATTCCATCCAGTTGGACACTAGCACCGTGACCAACACCCTCCTCTAGACCCAGTATTTTGGTCCCTGGCCACCACCTGCCTCTCCCCTTTCATCAAGAGGGGAGGACAGTGCTCTACTCTCATTCTAACTGGGTGGTGTCGCATTTTAACTGCCCCTTCAAATTGTATTTTTAGTGGTATTTAATTCAGCATTCAGAATATAACTGTTTTTAACCAATTTGTACTCAAAGGGAGCCTGAGATAAAATGGGAGCTGGGCGGTGTAGGAGAATAGTCAGTTGTTTGGCTGTGCAGGAAGCCAAGTTTAATTTTAGCCTTGAGAGAATTTGAAATCATTATAATTAGATGAGTATTAAAGCCCACAAGTGAAAAGGACCCTTTTCTACAGCATACCAATTCATTTAGCATCATTCACAACTGGCAGTTCATTCTCCCAAATGCTCTATCACTCAGCGTGCACGCGGGGTTAGAGTAAAATATTTCCGGAGGAGTTCAAATAACTTAGAAGTAGGTTACTGCTGGAGATATGACATAGACACTGTAATTACTTGAATACCCATAGAAATGTAAGAAATATAAAATGTATACGAGTTTGTGGAGAGGAAGATTATATTGTCCCACACACATTATTTGTGGTGCAGAATAATGAGATAGTTGATTTAGAATGATTGCACGGTCCCCTGCACACCATGTTGGACTTCAGTGTGCATGTTGAGTAATAACCATTCCCGGGCTTAGGCTCCGAGGTTAATCTGAAGTGCCTTCCAGAAAAATGCGCAGTAATTTCAGTCACTTCAGTCACTTCAAAATTCTACAGAAGTTCTGCTTTGGGCCCGACTAATGCCCTGACTGGAAAATGTCAATGACGTGACGGTCCGAGGTATCATGAAAAACAGAGAGAAAATATGACTGGCAGTTTAGTCGCCTGGCTGGGTGCAAAAGAACTAAAAGGTAGTTTTGTAAGATTTAGAAAAAATAGATTCAAAAATGGGCTTTAGGATTTTCCGTAGACAATGAAAGCAAGGATTCTTCTTTTAACATAAGCATGTTATTGTCAAGGGTGGCGTCTCTATTAAGCTTGTTCTTTTACCTAAACACGCCTTTTCCTGTCATCTCTCAGGTCTGAAATACCCACTGCCCTGACAGTACAAACATTCCACTGTAAAATCTGTCAGAGGGGCCACTTGGTTGCCTGCATCTTCTGACATATGCTGCTGTTTAATGCCAGCCTGTCAGAGCACCTGAGAGGGAGGCATCTGCTTTCAGGCTTGGAGCTGAGGCTGGGCTGACCGTCACGCACGCTGTGATCACCGGCCTTGCCCTGCTAGGAAATCCTGCCGGTTGGAACCGTAGACTCTCTTGCTGGAAAATGCTCTTGGCTTAAATGTGTCACACAAGTTAGATTGTACATATATTGGTGGAACTAGCTATTTAAAAAAAATATTTTTTCAGGTGTAAATCTCCTTTAATTTCTTCTTATAAGTTGTTTTGAAATGTGTATTGGATGTACCTCTACCACAATCAAGTGGCACCTTGACTTGTTTTGATTATAGTCTATTCTCGTTGGTTATACACGCTGCTGCGTTCATCTTAAGTTTGTCTTCTTTAAGGAGGAATGTGCCTCTTGGTTTCAAACGGTGACTGAGTTAAGTGGTTTCATGTAGATATACTGGAAAGTCTTTTATTTACTAAGATGGCTTTCCTGGCACCCCATTTGTAGGTCATTGGGCTTTTGTGTTCTCTCTTCTTCTCTGGTTCTTCCATGATGTGTTTTTATGGGAGGCCTGGGGAGCAGTCTGTTCATGTAAGGCATGTTCTCATAAAAGAATGTGGCTAATTTTGTAACATATTGTACAACAGAACGTCTGAAACCAGTATATGTGGTACCTGCCTGTGGTTGCCTTGGGAAGATGTCGATGTATCCCCAAAACAATGGCAGAATTCCTTCTTTGGAGTGCCTTCGGGGTGTACAGTAGCAAGCACATGCTTGTGTCCTCAGTAAAGTGGATTTTCATTTTTAAAATTGAACAGTTGCTCATCATCACTGTAGTAATGCAAGCACACAAAAGTGTCTAAAATGAAAATGATCACAAATCCCCACACACACCTTTCCTTAACCTATGGCTGAACTTCCCCTTCATGAGGCTGATTTTAATAACTTGTTTTATATAACTGTATAGTTTTCATTTCCTCATGAAAATATATACAAATGTATAGTGGCTTTCACTTTTTAGAAGAATGTGCAGATCATATATATTCTTTAATTTGTTCTTTTCCCTTTAATGACATATCATGGACATGGACAACATTGACCATGAAATAAATGACCCCAAAACTGTAGGGACCCTCACTTGAATATGCAGTTTTCAGGATCCTGGTGGGGGTTCTGGCAATTTTTTAGTCATAATTTTTTTTCTTAGAGAGGGCTCCTGGCTATTTATGCGTCAGACTCCACAAAGTCTGGATCTGTTCCTGAGCTTGGACAGCTTTCTAGGCCAGTAGATCTGGAATATTTATGTCCTTTTTGTTCTAGCATTCTCACAAATGTGAATCTCCAACAGGAAAGAATTGCCAAATATACAAAGAAATATATGCAAGGACTATTGTAACAATTTTAAGATATTAAATGTATGACAACAACTTGACTTTTCATTGCTTGGGAGAAGTTACCATTATGGTCCAACCACACTTTGGAAGATAGCATATGTTTTTGCAATTTCTTTTTTTTTATCCATTTTTAAAAGTTTTATTGTTGTTCAAGTACAGTTATCTGCCTTTTCCCCTCACCTCTCCCCACAACCCCGGCCATCCCCACCTCCCTCCCCTGATTCCACTCCCCCCCTTGATTTTGTCCATGTGTTCCTGGAAACCCTTCACCCTTTTCCCCCCATTATCCCCTTCTATCTCCCCTCTGGTTACTGTCAGATTGTTCATAATTTCAATGTCTCTGGTAATATTTTGCTTGCTTCTTTGTTTTGTTGATTAGGTTCCAGTTAAAGGTGAGATCATATGGTATTTGTCTTTGTTTTTGCATTTTCTAAGTGATGGTAAACTTTGGTTTCTTAGGATGAATTTGACTTTTGGAAGACATCAAAATATATTCAAAGTCTGGTGGAAAGGAAAGGAGTAATTGGAATAGTATTACCTTTGGTTAAAAATCAAGCTGTGATTGATTGCAAAGTTGTGGAATTATTTTATTCAGCCAACTTTTTCCTTCAGTAGACACGCATTAAGAACCCTCTGTTTCAGGTATCCTGATGGATAAAACAGTGCCCCATTTAAAAAAGTGGAAATAACATTTGCACCATAATCCAAGCTTAATGTGGAGCGTCAGCCAGCAGGCCCTTAATGAATATTTGTTCAAAGAGTAAGCAAGTGAATCAATAAAATGCCATAATAGTATTATGTATCTGGCATTGTAAGAGCTCAAACAGGGGAAGATATTAATTGCCTAAAGGTGTCAGACAATGCTTGCTTCACAGAGGATATGAAGTTTGAGTTTCATCTTTAAAGATAAAAAAAGGTTGAATGGAAAATAGAGTGAACTGGAGAACATTTGGGGTAGAAGGAAGTAGTATATAAAAAGACATAGATGTGTGAAGGATTTGACTTATTCAGAGAAGTTAAACTGATTGGGTTTGGAGAGCAGGGTATGTGCAGATGACTGATTAGTGCTGGGAATGCAAAGTTAGGCAGCTGCCAAAGGCAAGTAATCCTCCCCATTTTTATACTCTTATACCATGTCCTTATTTTCATTCCTCAGTAGTCCCTGGTAGAACAAATTGTCCCTATTGGATGAACTTTGTTATTCATATTTAGCTGAGTTTTCCCTTTATAGACTGCAATGTTCTTTAAAAAACAATATTCATATCTTTTTCCTTTATGGAGCATTTTATGATGTGGTTATTACCAAAGGTATATACAGTATGGGAGTCAAATTGAAACATTAATAGAAAATCAGGATCATGAAAAATAGAACATACAAATGGCAACCAGTAAATTCAACACGATGTCCTCATTACCAAGCTTTGGATTTGATTTGTGCTTGCTGGTAGCTGAGTCAAAAAATATGTTCATAATTTCAATAAAGACATATCACTCTAAAAATAAAAATATCCTTTCTTGACTTTTTACATAAAGAAAAGGTATTAGCCCTGGCCAGGTAGCTCAGTTGGTTAGTACATCATTCTAGTACACCAAGGTTAGAGGTTCAATCCCCAGTCAAGGTACACACAAGAAGCAACCAATGAATGCACGGATGGGAGGACAACAAAATCGATGTTTCTCTGCCTCTCTTTTTTGTCTCCCTCTCTCCCTGCCTCTCTTTCTCTAAATTAAATATATATATATATATATATATGTATATATATATTGAAGAAAGTGTTGAGATCATAGACTCTAGAGTCAGAATGTTTTAGTGGTAATTATTTAAGCTCTCTGTGCCTCATTTGCTTCATATATAAAATGGAGATTCTGTGTGGCTTAACTGAGATACTAATAAGTAAGATTTGCCTAGTGTTGAGTCTGTCCAGAAAGTATCCAGCCACATATTATGGAAAAGGCATGTATTGAAGATGATACAAGATACAAGAAACATTGTACATAGGAGAATGATACCTCAGTCCCCTTCAAAGTTATGACCTTCTTGAGGAAAGAGGGTTCATTGGTGATGTTTTGAATTAAGTCATTAGCAACTACAGCACAATGTTCCTTCTGCTCTGGTACGAATTTTGCCACAACATCTTTCATGCCAAGATCCTGTGTCAAAATCTAGGACACAATAGTTTTTAGATCAGCTTCTAGGTCTCACACTGTCTGATCTTTGTTGATTGCAGCCCGTACACCTTTAACATTCCCAGGTGTTCTGCTTGTTGCAGGCCTTCTAGAACATAGACCACCCAACAGATTCTCTGCCATCTTTGAAGCGTTTGTGCCACACTTTTATTTGTGTTGCACTCATTGCATCATCCCCCAAAAGCCTTCCGACTCATTCAAATAGTTTCCATGGAGGAATGTTCAAGCTTCATGCAAAATTTGATGCAGATTCGTTGCTCTACTCGCTCCGTCATTTTGAATGTGATGGCCACACAGCACATGTTACCACTCCCACTGCCCAGGTACAGTGAAGTCATCATTGTTCACCATGCACATTCCAGTCCGCTCTCCTTGGCAGCCAGCTGACATCAATGTTGTGCAAACCATTCTTGTTGTATTAACAATAGCAGGACTTTTTCCAGACAAACTGGGTATGTTGAGAACTGATCTAAGTACTTTATGTATATTAAGTCATTTAATCATCATAATACCCCAAAGGTAGGAGCTCTTATCTCCTGCTCCATTTGACAAATGAGGCACCGAGAAGTTAAGTCTCTCAAGAGTATAAAATAGTGAGTGATTGAACCATAATCTGGGCTCCAGAGCCTGGCTTGGAACTAGTGGCTCTGCTGCCCATCTGAAACAATAAAGCCACGTGCCTGGCACGTTGTGAGGGCTTTACTTTTAATGACTATTAGTGTCTATGTTAAAAGTATGATATGAAAATGGAGCTCGCTGTCAGCAATCCTGTTGCAAGTATGAGGATTTTAGGAATTCCAGCTTGACCCAGGGAGAGAGTCTAAATACTCAGAAGAGTGACTCAACTGTGTGCGCTTCAGTCACACTCTCCTAAATAGGACTTGTTGTAGTTTGTCTCCCGCGCTGCTGACTGAAGAAGCAGCCATATGCTTTGGAAACCAGGTCAGCAGATGGCATGTTTGGCGACCTATTGCATAAATTGAAGAAATTTGAAAAAGTTTTCCTGCCTAGAAAACATGTTCTGCCATTGGCGTGTAAGCATCTAATCTTCCACCTGGAGAGGAATGCAGTGTTTATCAGGAGGGCATCCAAGATACTTAAGACACTTATATATAAGTGGGCTAGGGAGGCGGAATGTAGAGACAGTACTTGTGAGGAGAAAAATTAGTTCAATCTTCCTTCTTTATATGAAATGTGGCAGCACTCTGAAAACCCACAGTTTCCTGAGTGACAGTCACACTGAAGAAACAGAGGCATAATTAGGCATAGATTCATATTAATTGTCCTGTGTAACTTCCTAACTTGCTGTGTCACAGGATTATCTGTAGAGAAAATATGAGTGCTAACAAGTGTTGCTATTATTCAAGAAAAAAGAATTCCATATATAAAATGAAAATTATTGGGGGGGAATAGTAACAAATATAGTTCAGGTAGTAACTGTCATGCTCTGGTGAAGAACAAGTCTTTTCAGACAACTCAAATATCTTTGTGTCCAAGATCAAAGGGAGGCAAAGTATAGTACATTTTAATAATGCTTTTAATTTTGTTCCACTTGATATATTCATTAAAGAGCAGAGACTTGGTTTTAAATTGAAATGTTCTCACATGGTCCTGGGCAGGTTAGAAACTCTTACTGAAAGCAATAGGGCTATGTTAGGAGTTCTAGACCCTGTGCACTAAATGGGTATTAATTACTGGGAGGATAGAAGAAATGTGTCAGTAATAACAGGCTAATGGGCAAAGTTGTTTTATCAGCACAGATTTATCGAGGGTTGCCATGGGCATGAATTTTTACAACCTCCCCTTGGATCTCCCAGCATCTTCTCTTATTTCTGTGTACATGAATATCCACACGATAGTGAGTTTTAAGACATCTGAATCTGATTATGCCATGCCTGTCCTTTGATGGCTTCCCACTTGCTGTATGGTTTATAGAATCTCCCTTGCACTTACGTTTACATCACTTGCCCCACCCCACCTCCTCCTCTGGGCCTTGACAAGTTACATTCACTCTGGCTGGAATGTTCTTCTCTCCAAGCACTTTCAAGTTCTTGTCTGAATGTCCCTCCTCTTGGGAGCCGCCTTCAATCTCTCAGACTAAACTAGGACCCCTTATTTTATGCCACCAGGGCACCTAAACCTATTTTCAGACATGTGGCATGTAGTTAGCTAAATGAGTATTTGTGATCATCTTACCTGACGCCTGTCTTCCCCACTAGATTGTAAGTTCAGTGAAGGCTGGGAACATGCCTGCTTGGCTCACCTCTCTAGGCCAGAGACAAGCACTGTGTGTTGTGCTCAGTCAGAAGTTTGCTGACTGAACGAAGTTGGTTCTCATGGGACAGGAGCATGGGAAAGGGCGCTAAGGGAGGGTGGGGCTCCGCCCTGAGCACAGGCACAGAGGTGCATCCATGGCAAGTCTTTGGGTTCATGGGGTTCGGGCTACTTTATGGAAGACCTTAGCAACAGTCATGCTTGGAGAGGCAAAGGGCCAAGCAAGCTGATCTCATGGGATCCTCTCTACTGTATGATTTTTCATATCTGGTACATCTTCGAACAACTCTCAGAGGAGAGAAGCCTCATCTCTGGCAGTGTACTGAACAATTATTTGGAGACACAAAGGGCCATGAAGGTGATGCTCTTCATTCAGAAAAAGAGGCTCAGATTCAATGTGGAAACTTGCACTGAGCATAGGCCATTGCCATTTGCTTGATACTCAGTAACTGAGCTATTGTTGCTGAGAGAGGATGGTGCCATCTCTCCACCACTATTATCTTTTCAAGCACACGCTCCTCCATGAGAGTGTTCATGTCTGAAGGCTGTTAGCTGCAATCACAAAGTCTGCTGCCCAGAGCAACACCTGTCATTCATTATAAAGGTATATGAGGTCTGTCTGGAACAAGTCCAGCAATTTTTAAAATAACTAGAACAGTTTGTGTGGCATCAGTGTAACCTGGCAGCCACGGAGAGTGGACTGGAATGTGCATGCATGAACAATGATGATTTCATGGCACTGGTCAGTGGGGACAGTAGACACCATTGAGTGAGCATATGTACTGTGTGGTGGCTGCATTCAAAATGACTAAGTGAATAGAGCAACAAATCTGCATCAAATTTTGCATTAGTCTTGAACATTCCCTTGCAGAAACTATTAGAATGATTCAAAAGGCTTTCGGGGATGGTGCAATGAGTGATTGGCAGCTTTATCATGACAATGTGCTCGCTCAAGCGTCATGTCTCATGTGGAATTTTTTGGTGAAAAATTAACCAGGTGATTCCACCCCCTAAAGTCCAGATTTGGTGCCCTGCAATTTCTGGCTTTTTCCTAAACTTAAATTACTTTTGAAAGGGAAGAGATTTTAGACCATTGATGAGATTCAGGAAAATAGAGCAATGCATCTCATGGCGATTCCAACTGATTTTGCAGAGTGTTTTGAACAGTGGAAGAGGCACTGGGAGAACTGTGTGAGATCCCCAGGTGCTTACTTTGAAGGGGACTGAGGCATCATTGTCCTGTGTATAATGTTTCTTGTATGTTGTATCTTCTTCAATAAATGTCTCTATTTTTCATACTGTGTGGCTGGATTTTTTCTGGACAGACCCCATATATTACACTAATGTTGAGTCTCTGGATAGAGAACCATGAAAATCTAAGGTTTGTCCTAACAAATGTAGGTCCTGTTTTACAACAAATATGTTGTGGTTTAGAGATACTGAGCATGTCTTCTCAGTGAAGTTGTGTTAACAAAAGCTATTTTGCAGGGATGGATTATGCTTCTTTGCACATTTGTAATGGAATTTAGTTCTTAGTCAAACGTGCAGCAGGTTAGAGCGATTCCTTATTAATCAGATTTCTTTGAGGATTTCATCTTTCTGTTTATAGGTGTCATTCGTGTGAATAAGCCGTAAATTTTAAAAATATTTTTCTATTTTACGACATGGCATTGACTCTGGCGACCAGAGGAACATTTGATGATTCAAAATTTTGAACATTTGATGTTGCAAAAAAGCTGGCTAACAAATCACTGTGATATTTATTTTTTCCAAATCTCAGGGAAATACATCTATGGGTCATTTAACCTTTCGCCCAGGGAACAAATCCAAGGCAGTGCTGGGTTAATATCGCTCTGAGGATGGGAACCGAGGTCTGGTTTTCGAAGCAAAGCTGGGGGCGAAGGCAACAATCCAGTTAACAGAGGCAGAACTGCTTGTCCTCCCCTGAATTACATGATTGTTTCAGTCCCTAGAATATTATGTAGACGTCTAATAAAATGTTTGTTTGTTTGCTTTGCTCTGTTTAGCTTGTATAAAGCAACAAATCTACTGCTTTGAATAGGGGTTCTCCAAGGCCAGGAAATCTATAGTCACCTCCATCTCCCCAGAGATGGCACAGAGGCTAATGCTCTCCCTCACCTGAGACCCCTACTGTAGCTTCCCCGTGGAATCTGGCTGCTCTCAACACCCCAGCGTGGGGAGAATGCATTAACAATTTTGTGGATGGTTCTGATGTTGACATTGCATTACGAAGTTTGCCGAAGATGCTGTACATGTGAATAGCTCCCTATTCAAATAATGAAATCTCTTAGGCATTCGGAAAATATTCTACTAAAAATGAGAAATGTTGGCAGAAAAGAGGCAGCCATCTTGGGGATGTGCTTCCCCATCTCTCACAGTCTACGCAGTGAGAACTTGCCCACATAAGAAAACACCATTGCTCTCTCACACGTGGAGTAGCTTTCCCCAAAGTAAAACTCCCTCGGATTTTGCTAAGTTAACAAAGATCTGTGTTCAGGCAGGAACTGTTGGAAACTTGGCTTTGGCAGCTATTTTCTTAATAGCAACTGGAAATTTAAAACTTTAGAAATGGCATACACCTGTACATATGTTCCTTTGAAATACCTCTGCACACATTCTGAGTGTCCTTTCAAACATACGAAAATCAATACTTTGAAAGGTACTGCTTCTTAGAATTGCTGTCACTAAGCATAGCAATTTTCTTGGGAAAAAAATAGTGTCCTCTGCTTGCTCTTGCATGGAGAAAAAGGCTTTACAGATACAAGAATTCCGTTAGGATCTGCAGGAAGATGAGAGTGATTATCCACACCCAGTGGATTCAGTAGCAAATCGGGACCCCTTTTCCCTTATTTACTGAAATTGCCTTAATAAATTCTCCTCTGGAGAGCAAGAACCAATTACACTAATGTGGGAGTGGAAGCAGTAATTGACTTCCCATTGTGGAAAACACCCCCTGGAAATGGTGATGGGAAAGTGGCGGCCATGTTCGCCTCACTGCTGTTCCCTGATGGATACTGTGGTGCTTCCGCCCTGTGATTTCAAGTCACAGCTGCCTTGAAAAAAATCTGGGGTGTATCCTGAGCACCTCTGAGCCATTTTACTCTGAAGGTGTGCTATGTTTTAACTTCTTAATACATACACTGATTTATCTCTAAATTAGAAATCAATTAAACAATTATATGCCAGTAAATTATCTCTGGAAACTCACTCTAGCAGGATCTTCACTTTTTTATTAAAAAGTACAATAAAAGAAATGTAGGTCCTATTCTGTTGCTCGTTTTCTGCATATTAAAATTCTTACTCATTATTAATAGTTCTTGAACAATAAAGCAAAAGCAATCACACAGGACAATATAAAATATAATTTCAGTAGAGTTCCATAGAAGAATTTCTGAAAATTGTCTTTGGCATTTCTTTGAAGATTGCCGGTAACTAGAAAGGCTTTTCAAACACTAACATTTTGCAAAGCCTAAAAATTCATGTGATGCTCACAGGGTAAAAAGATCTTTGATTCTACCCCATGAATGCCATTGGTGGAATCTGGACTAGTTCAAAGGTCCTCACTATCGGATTAGGATTTAGGGATCTGCCTTAGGGCACGATGTCCCATAAATTTGGTTGGATAATGACACAAATCTAGCCCTGTATGCCACCAGCTCCCATCTTGCTCTATCTTTGCCTTCCTCTTTGTGGACGAAATGTTTACTAAGGTGTCCATGTTTTCATTCATTTAGTCCTTCATATAACAGTAGTGATTTACTGTGGGCTAGGAGCTGTGCTTGGGACAGGAGAGGCAGCACTTGTAACAAGCACTCTCTGCCCCTGTGGAGCCGAGCCCAGCCCATTCCTCCCTGTCTCCTGGAAGCCTGGGCTCTCCTGAGCTGTAGATAGGGCTGGGGTGATTTGTGTGTTGTTTCTAAAAGGGTCCTGGAAAACAAGGAAATGGAGGGGTACTTCTTTTCTTTGATGTTAATCCTCTGCAAATATTTAGGACTGTGGTATAGGAAGCATAGGCCCACTTGGAGAGTAAATGACACACCAGTGCTGATGAACAATGTCATTTCACGGGGATTTCACCTTAAAGTGAATTGGGGGGAGAGCAGACCTAAGGGGGCTACCAAGCCACGAGTTCCATTCTAGTTTTCTTCTGAAACTTGTCTAGAGGGATCTGTCTTCCCCTGTTCCTCCTATTCTAACAAACATGGGGAAGGTTTGATACTCCTTGGATTTCTCAGTCTCCTCACAGAACATCAGGACCAGTTCTGGGATGAGCCTTAAATCACGGGGATAGTGTTAGGATGGGGCAACTCTCACAGGTCAAGTCTATTCAAATACCAGCTCTGTGAGTGGTCCCTACAAGTTCAAAAGGAAGAACCTGGGCTTGGGAACCATACTGCCTAAAGGATAGTAATAATTCTCACATTTTAAGCTTTACAAATCAGTTCTCAAATTTCATCTACTGTGAAATTAAAGAAAATAATGCATTGAAAGTTAGAGGTTAAATATTTTATAAATAAAGTACATAGCATACCTTATAATTACCTACTTAGTCTCTCCTCTGTCCTCCTTTTTTCCTCCTTGTATTAGTTTGCCTGGCTACAGAGCAGGGGGTGGGTGGGAGTAGGAATAGGAAAATCATAAGAACTACCTCTTCAGATACTTGTAAAAAAGTACATAAAGAAGCAGATTTTGATACCATAATGTACACAAAAGAGCGTATCAGTTATTGAAGGGAAGGCACCATTTGGGGGATGATTCACCAGGGGCTAGCTGGTGTCAATCTAGCCCAGAGTTCAGCAACCTACAGCAGGTACGCCAGACGGTGGTCTGATGAGCCCAGGTGCTGGGCTTGTTGCCATTTCTCAGGTGGGAAAAAGTCCAGAGTAACTGCCAGGCTCGGCCTGGCAGAATGAGTCGTGAGTTTTTACTAACTGCTGCTGCTCCTTCTATTATACAGCTGTCCTCACGGAGCAAGGGAAAACATGGCCAAGTAAAAGCTGGAACTTGTTTCTTAGACCTGGGACCCAGGACACAGTGTCCCTGGAACTTGTTGAACCACTTTGATGCCCACACTCTCCTATTCCCAGGATTTTGTGATGTGATCGGTGGTGCATTGCTAGTGTCCTATCTGGATGTGTTCTCCTTTTTCCTTCCTGGCAGAGCGCTTATTTGTTTGGGCATCTGCCTGAGGGGAGTCTTTGAGGAAAGCTCCAGGGATGGGCCCTGATTTGTCCAACTCTATGAAAGTTGATAATTATGAGAAGCCTGGCTCTTTCCTGCTAACAATGAACAAGGAAGCACTTAACTCCAATTGTTACTGGCAACCTCTCCAAACTTATAAGGGAACTGGTCTTGCAATAAAGCCAATCGAACAGAATACAGAGGAGAGGTACAGAAAGGAATGAAATAGCTTACTGATGATATCACCAAGACAACCAAGCAATCCACTCCACCTCATATCAGACTTCCAAGTACGTAAACCCATGTACTTTCTTACCGTTCAAACCAGTTTGGGTGGAGGTGACCACTCCTTGAAAACAAATTATCCCTAACAGACTGTATTAGTTTCCTATTACACATTGCCATAAGCTTAGTGGCTTCAAATACACAAGTGACTGTTTCACAGTTCTGGAAGTCAGAAGTCGGAAATGTCTCTATTCTTTCTGGAGCTCTTGGGAAGACTCCCTGGTCTTGCTTCTGCCAGCTCCCAGAGGCTGCTCCCATTCCTTGGCTGTGGCTCTCATCACTCCTACCTCAACTTCTGTCTTCACATCTCCTCTTCTGACCCCGATTCTCCTGCCCCCCAGGAACCAGGAATTTTATGATCATATTGGGCCCACTGGATCAGTCCATGATGACCCCCTATCTCATTCTGTGCAGATGAGCCCTAAGTTAAGCACATCAGCACAAAATCTTGTTTGCCCAAAATCTCATTGGGGATTAGGATGTGATACCTTTGGGGGTCCAGCCTTCTGCTTGGTGACTGTGCTCAACAGAGCCACGTGGCTACACTCCTGACGGGGGTCTTGTTGGTCTTCCACCCACAGGCATCACTAATATTTTTACATTTTAAAAATTTGTAATTTAGTCATGTCATTTAATCAACATTTATACAACACTGCCTGCTAGACACTGTGCTAAGCATCTCACTTGCAAAGGTGAATAGGTCCTTGTCCCTTTCTAAAAGGCAAAGGCAGGCAGGTAGTCAAGAAGCCTTATTAGTGAATGTTTAGTGCTTTAGTGGAAGCTCTGTGTGCAGAGAAGAACCCTCACTCTAATTGTCAGGTTAGGCCATTTGGTGACAATAAGGACTTTTTAATTACTGCTATAGATTATAATGTTGCTACACCACAAGATTATCATCAAGAAAAATATAGTCTTAAGCTAATCAATTTCCATTCTGAGCCTATTTTTTTGAATTATGTTTTTTTAGATTTCTACAGGTCAGGTTTCCATCAGTCAAGCAGAAAATGCCTCAGGACTGTGACATGTGTGGGCCAGATGATTTTGGACAACAAGTTTAAAAGCTAACTCGCTTCGTAATCTACTTATTAAACTGTGTTTGCTGAGTTACTAAGTTACTCGAAGCACACTGCATCCCAGAGGGAGTTCACAGGTGATTGAGATACCATGGTCTCTTGTGCTCCAATTAGAGATCAGACAGGTAGGTATACATTTAATAACTAAAACACATTTACTACATCTTAGACTATTTAATTAGCCACAAATTATGTTGTTATCAGCTTCTATTTTGTTTTTGCAGCATTTCCTCTCATTTATTTTTATTTTTTACCCCTTCCTCTTTGTTACTTAAAAATTTGAAACACCGATGGTCACAGAAAAGCAACAATCAGCCGTGACGCAGCTGCTTTAACAAGAGCATATCTTATAGAATCGAAGGCACACAGATTGTAATAGGCACTGCTATTTATGTGCTGCTAGAAAGAAACACACACTTCCAATTAAGCCGACACACTATCAATTTTAAAACGATTCCCAATTGTAGAGATGTTAACTTGCGAAATTCAGAAAAATCTTCCCTCTCCGTATCTCTCATTTCAGAGGTAACCACTGTGCATAGTTCAATACCAACTACAGACATGTGGAGGAAACCCACAGGGGGTACGACGTTGTACAGTTCCCAGTCGTCCATGGTGAAGGCTCTACAAACCTTTCCTTTTTTCACCATTTCCACATATGCATCTACAGCATTTCAGGAATGATGCTGTAGAACAGTGTTTCTTGTGTGCAGTGTGCATGCAGTATGTGTGCAGTGTTTGCAGGGTGTAGCATGTAGTGTGTGCAGTCTGTGCAGTGTGTGTGGTGCACAACTCCTGTAATGTTTGCCTCTATGAGTGCATTACTGTGATGTGTGCAGTGTATGTGTGTGGAGTGTATACTGTGTGTGCATGTAATGTGTGCATGGTGTATGGTAAGTGGTGTGTAGTGTGCTCTGCAGTGTGTAGTGCATGTGTTGTACACACGCATCGTGTGTGATGTGTGCCGTCTGATGTGTGGTGTGTGTACTGCATGGTGCATAGTGTGCTGTGAGTGCAGTGTGCGCAGTGTGCGGTGTGTGGTGTGTGTGTTAACTGAGGGTGAATCTAAGTGCCGGCCAGCATTCATATGTTGGTATTCAGTCTACTCAGGGTTGGAGGTGATATGTCACGAAAAGCTATATTCTACTCTTCAGTACTGAATAGAGAATATGAAAGACAAGGTAAGGAGACAACTAAAATCAAATAGAAATCTCTCCACCCCACTTTGTAAACTGGAGTTTTGCAACTGTCCCCTAACAAGTTTCTCAAAAACCAAAATAACTTTGAGCTACTTCAACTTTTATAATTTCTAATAACTCCCCATTTCTTCTTGGAACCACAAACCCTTTATTTACAGTGGAAAACACTTAAAGTTTGGTTTCAAAGTTAGCTGAGGTCTAGAAAAGCAAGTGCTAGAGAAAGGGAGTAAAATGAGGCTGCTGTCCTCCTAATCTCTGGCACTCAGTGGCTGTAGATGTTAGTTCTATGGCTGATTAAAGGAGAAAAGCTCCATTCTGCTATGTGAGCTCCAAGACACCATGCTTATCTTAAGGGCATTTCGACATTAAATATCTTAAAGTAAAGTGTACCCTTCCATAACATGCTAAGGACTTAGATGGCACCCGGCAGTCATCTCGTAGGATTCTGAATCATGCAGATCTTGTCTTCCTGGCCAGGGGCTGCACACACCCAAGAGTGAAGCACACAGCACCCTCCCTGCGGAGGGAACTTAGATTTATCGAGTGCTTACTAAGAACCACGCATTGCACTAAATGATTTTGTTTGTGGTGCTTTATTTAATCAAATGAAGTATGCATCTACTTTGATGTAACTCTGGTGAAGAAATCAAATGTTCTATTTCATATAATGATTAGCTGAGTAAATTACTCTGGTGCAGCTCTGTTTGGGATCCCTGATTATTCAACACATTTGCTTTTGGGGCTGCAGGTGCAGCCTGCCTCTCCGGCGTTTTGTATATTTTGAGAAATTTAGAGATTTTGATGTTCTGCTTGGCTCCATTCTATTTGATAAAAGAGTTTATGATACCAAATATTTTAAAGGAGCAAGTTTTTCAGGCAACAGGAGCTAAAGAATAAAGCCAGTAACGGATTTAAGTGTGAGCAGACGTTTATTTTAGATCTGCTAAATATCCAGAGGGGTTGATGTTCTTACGCTGGTAGCCCCTCACATTTCCCGCCCCGTTTAATGTATAACCAAATATATTTCATTGTACGGATTAACTTTAACATCTGCCAAGTAGATTTTGGACAAATTTGCTTGCGTGGGAATTTGATCTGAAGAAAATCATTCTGGATATTTTTAGAGTCATTTCCAGATTCCCTTCCTGGCTTATCACTTGCTGCCAAGCAGACACTTTTGGATGTTCATTTAAAATAATTAGCATAAAGGCAGTGTTTAGAAGTTGCCCATAAGATAAAATCCAAATTGCTTACAGTTCCAGGTAGGGTTTTTGTAAGTTGGCCTCCAACTCTCCAGCCCCATTTGCAGCCACTGCTTCTTACCGACTTTGCATAATTTGGTTTTCGCATTCTATCCTGCTATATTCGAATTTTTCTTGTTTTGGGCTCTTGTTAAGCTGACACACTCAAGGGGAAAAAACATATCTGTTTTACTTGCTTCCATGTCCCTGGAACATGGGAAGTGTTGGGCACATTGTTGGTGTTCGAAGATCATTTGCTAAATGAAGGAACGGGTTCACATTATTTTGATTACAGCTATGATCTATGGAACGATTGCTATGATAAAGTGGAATCTGAACTACTTTTAGTTCGGGCGTTATTGGCATGAGATACAAAAGCTGTGCATCAAAAGGAAATTACTTTCTTGACCTCTGCCTCTTTGTGAAAGAAGGCCCCTCCCTTAAAATTTGCACGTCCATAAGCCAAGTGATCTGTCTCTGTCTCTGTCCCTGTCTGTCTGCCTGTCTCTCTTTGGATAAACCACTGGAACTTCTGGATCAGAAAGTAAGGGCCATTGTTCCTGTGGAGGGGAGCTTTGCTCTGACATTTCTGTGTTCCATACATTGGTAGTGAGTTGAGCACTGAAAATCACAAACCGTCTGTATAATTTATTTCTATTTTGAAAATGAATACACAACTGATTCACTTTCACCCCATACCAATATACTTGCCTTGCTATTGTTCTGAGAGGATGCACTGCAGCACAAGGTTTAACCACATACAATGTGGACTCTTGTAATCAGTTTCACGGTTTTATAGCCATGTCTCATGTAATCAGTAGTATCAGGAGAGGAAAATGTAATTGGCTTTGGCATTTAGCACCTACCTATCATCTTCATAGTATCTGTTGGTGGTATGAAAGTGACATTTTATTAAAGGTATTGTAAAATTGCACACAAAAATTCCTCAGTATTATTAGTTGATTCTGGAAGCAATTTTTCTGAAGCAATTATTTCCCTTTATTAAGAAAGTGCCAGTCTGCAGGCATATTTAAACTCACCAGGATTTCATAAATAAGAAAAGCATAGAATTCAACTACATTCTTTGATATACTCGCTGTCTCATAGACTTGGAGTTACTTAAAACATTCATCATGATTTTTCTTCCCTCTTCAATATTGCTTTGTAATTCCAGAGCATCAGTAAATGTATGTAGCACCATTTAGTGGTACTCATATTTGAAGAGTTCAACTTAAATACAAATTTCATTTCTAATCTTAAAAAATGGCAAGATGGGTAAGAAATTCTCATGGCCCTTATTTTTTTTTGGAAGGGGAATAGTGATTAACAGAGAAAGGGATGAGATTTTCTATTGGAGGCTGGCAAAAATTTTTATTTCCCTTACTTTTTTGGCCTAGGAATTATGTCATTCAAAGAGTTTACAAATGGAATGATATATTCTTATACCCTATATTGGGGCCAAGTCTTCTTGAGATCGAGTCTTTGAAATCCATGTAACCTTCCCCGGACAATGAATACACAAGACAGAGAAAGGGTTTGTATGCAAGCCCTGATGATGCCCACCTATCACCCCCACCAAAAAGCTGCCTTCCTTTCTTCTACTTGAAACAATTCCCAAGATATATTTCAAATGACATCGAACAGAAAAGTTACTTGATTTTCCTACTCTTTTTCCTTCAAACACTTGTGGTATCCTTGATTACATGCAGTTTGATTT
This sequence comes from Trachops cirrhosus, assembly GCA_028533065.1. NCBI lineage: Eukaryota > Metazoa > Chordata > Mammalia > Chiroptera > Phyllostomidae > Trachops > Trachops cirrhosus. The sequence goes on from CM052541.1 coordinate 15,708,550, forward strand.
TTTGTTTGTTTTGGGAAAGGAAGTCTGATTTTGTTTAATTTTGAAACTTAACTGATAGAGACTAGTTATGCTGTTATGATGCTTCAAGGAAAGCTGAGATCACCATTTGTCCCATTTGGCCATGAAAAGAAAACAGAACACACTACAGACAATTTATCCAATTTCTATTATAGAGAGAAGCATCAAACAGCATGGAATTTGGGTCCCTAAGGAGCTTTATATATGATTCTCTAACTTCAAACCCAGTTTGTGAAGAATCACTAATTCCTTCACTGACTGCTGAAGAAATCGGCTACATGGTATTTCAATTTTATTCAGAATAGGAGAGACCTAATAGAAGAGATGTATGAGACCATGGTATATCTCAAAGTTAGGAGAAGAGAAGGTCTAATAATAAACTCTACACAAGATACACACATACATACATATATGAGAATCTTCTAATGTTTGCAGGAAAATAAATTCACATAAGCCCACACTATTAATCACAATGTTTTCAAGTTTGACTGCCTTTACAGACAACCTCTAGCATGGACCCTGGTACAGAAGCGTTAAGTGCCAACGTCAACGTACACTTGTTGAACAATGGAGTAGGCTGCTGTTATATAGGGACAACAGACTTTTCCCACAGAGTACTTACATTAGCACAATCTCATTAAAGAATATCCTTAGATGTATCCCACATTTTGGAGGCCTCCAGTCAGATATAGTGAATTATCCTACTAACAGCCCACCTTCGTCTGTGAACCTGACAATGACTCAACTTGCATGAAAGTCCCTTCAGAGCTCCAAAATGTCCTGGAACATCCATAATGGATGGGCACGATAGTCCTGGAAATTAAGCCTTCAGCTATGAAGAGGGCTGGGGGTGTCAAGGAGTTTGGGACTTGTGTAGAAACCTAATTGAAATGTGACTTCATTTATTCATCCCCACAATGTAACCCTATTATAGCTGTCTGTCCTTACACGTGTTCTTGAGACACGCAGCAGGTTAGACTTTGCAATAAAACAGAACCCTTCAGTAAAGGTCAGTGCATGTTAGGCTGAGCAACGCAGCCTTTGTAATATGAAGCACAGCAGTTGGCGTGACAGCCACGTTGCAGATTGTGGTTCAAGCATGGATGGAAGTAGTCAAATAGAAATAGCCTACAAATTCTGCTGTGACTTCTTGTCTTAAAAACCACTCTACTTAAAAGTGAACAAGCCCTATCGTATCTTTCCATAATGTCAATCAATTTGGAGAGATTTTATGGCAGAATTTTTAGAAGAACCACTGGCAAAGATGGATACACATGATTAGTCGGAAAGCTAGGAGGAAAAAAAACTAGAGGGGAAGGACTGTAGACATCACGGGAAGGTAGTATATTATCAAGAAGCAGGTTCTAGGCAATAATGTCAAGAGCTGCAGCTGTAAAAACCAAGTAAATTGTTCTGGCTTGCCAGCCACCAGGTCATTTTTGACCTTTGAAAAAAGAATTTCAATACTGAGGTGAGGGTGGAAATTTATCTGAAATTTTTAAAGAGTGAAATGGATGAGCAGAGTGGGAAAAACATCCAGAGATGAGAGATTAATGAGACCAGAGGAGAAATAATTGAGAGAGTAGCATCTCAGAGGAGGCGCAAATGGTGAGATCAATATTGCTGCCACAGAGGTTGACCTTGAAAAGGAGTTCTTCCTTCCCCTGAGACAGTGTAAGTGAGATTTTAGATATGTTTGGAAGAAAAATTGAGGGAGTTCACAACCTCATGATTTATATTCTACAGATTTGAAAAAATTATGTCATCTGTTGAGAAGCAGGAACCAACATGGATCATATGCCTTAGGGGAAAAAATGAAATAAAAGATTTAAGCAAGGATCAATATTGTTGAACAGTGAATGGGTCATAGTCTCTATCACTGGGAAGGGGGAAGAATTATCACATATCATTGGCTCTGAGCCAGTGTATTTGTATCATGTAGCTTTTATAAAAACCCCATAATATGATAATAAAAGTTGTCTTCATTTTATGGATGAGAAAACTGAAGCTTTCAACATCACTCATCTCATGGGTAGTTGAACAAGATTCTGGTCCAAGTTATGTCACAAAACCTGTTCTTTTTCTTTCCATATAGTCTTTAACTTCAGACACTTCTTAGGATTACATGGAGTTGGAGGTTGACAAGAGGGGTGACAGAAAGGAAAGAAAAACATCAGGATTCATGGTCTCAGCAACAGTAGATGAAATAATTATCACAGGTTCTGCTGTAGAAGATAAGGAAATCCAAAAAAGGAGAAGGTGAATTATGTGAGTATTGAGGACTTCTGGTAAAATTTCTGATGAAGAACAGGTTAAGGAGAGTAAGGGTGATGGAGAATTGGAAAGCTAAGATATTACAGGCAAAGATGGAAATTTCAGAATTTCTAAGCGTTATTGGGACTTTAGCTAAAACAAAAGTTCCTGGTATGATCACATGAATTAGTTTCAAAAGTGACTTGAATTTTGTCATAGGAATATAAGAAATCACTATTTATGTTTATGCATATATACATATACATACTAGATATATATGTACTACGTATACATGTAATACACATACACTTAAATTTTTTGTTAGGTTGCATAATTTAGAAGCAAAGTGTCTACTATCTGACCATAGTCACAATTTCAGTAATTCACAGGAGACTCAGAGTAAATGTTTTTAAAAGGTATCTCACAAATGTAGCTGCTCTGGTGACCTGCCTCTCACATTTTTCCTAGATACGTATTTATAGAATTTCTTTTTATTTTCAGTTATAAGGATAAATGTATGGCTGCTTTATCAAGGCTACTAGAATTTGATAATAGAATGTATCAGACTGCCACTTTTAGAAAGAAACAGATCTTTAAGAGAGAGAAGAACTAGTTTTATATGCCAGAATAACAAAGATGTTCTTTTCTGGGAGTAAAAGATGGAAAATTGTATTTGAACAACAAATAAAATTAAATTTAAAAAAATTTAAAAAAAGATGTTATTTTCTTGACAATCCTTTATTTTGAATTTCATTTTTCACAGAAGGGAAAAGTAAAATATTTTAAAATATATAAAATGTAAGAAATGGGATTCAGTCCACCTCATATTTTTAATGGAAATACCATGAAAAAAAACCACACTTTTAATCTATTTTTTGGAATTAAGCCTTTTAAATTTACTCCTTAACATTACTGCCTTATACAAGGAATATTCCTGAAGCGTGGATTTTCTTCTATTTAAAATTCTTAAGGTTATGTTTTTTATGTCTTGTTTTAAGTTTGCTATCCCCTTCATTGGCAGTAATTTAACTGTTAGATTACATTTGGATGGCAACATGCAACCAGTCAAAATGGCAGTCATTCATGGAAGGCTGCTGTTGGCGGGAGAATTTGGTCCTGAACATCTTACTAAGTGGAGGTTCCCTAAGTCACTTAATAGGAAAAGGAAAGCACTTCTGTTATGAAGAGTTTAAGTAAGTGCTGATATTCCAGTTCAAATTCATATTTGTTCTTTAAACTTATGATGTCCAAAACTGAATTCATCGCCTTCTCCTACAAACTTCTGCCTCCTCTTGTATTTCCTATTTCTCGTTGAAAGCCAGAGGGTCCCTTCTGTCACTGAGGCTTGAAACCTCAGTTCTTCTCTTTCCCTTCAACTCTAGCAGCCACGTTTGGATGGTGACTTTACAATGTGTCTGCTTCCGTTCTCTCTTTTATTTATAGTTCTCATTTACACATTTATTCCTTCTGGACTGTTGCAGTATCTTTCTAATAGTTTTTGTACCCTACATTCCATTCCATAATATATACTGACATCAGAATAATCTTCCTAAAGTTATAAATTTGAATAACTGTCTCTTCGGCCCAGAGAGAAAAAATAGGATAAATATACTTGTCTGTTATCAAGGTTCCCCATATTCATCTCTGATCTACCCTCCAAAATACATCCTATGACTCCTTCCTCCAAAATGCCATCGTATTTTAGCTGAGTTGACCTAATGGGTAATCTTAGAGAATAAGCTGTACCTTCAGTTTAATCAGAATGCTATCCTCATCATACCCAAATAGAATGCACTCCTAAGTCCCTGTTTAAATGCTGTTTTCCGTGTGAAGCTTTTAGTAAACTCATACCTTTTCCAAACATCCATCCATGCACTAATTCATCCAAGGGTTGTAAAGATGGTGAGGGTACCCAAAATAAATAGCACTTGATGCCTATCCTCAAGAAATGAAATGTCTTCTGGAGAAAAAAAATATTAAAACTGAGAATAATATTGATAGAACATAAATGGTTTTTCCATTCTTCCCTATAATAACGGTATTAACAAAATACTGTGGGGACACGGAGGAGCATCTCTTCAGAGATGCAAGAAATGTTTTATAAGCCAGTGTGATTTGAGCTGTTTCTACAAGTAGAACAAAGAAAAAACATTCCATGTGAAGGAAACCACGTCCCAAGGCCATAAATAGTCAATGTAGTCAACAAATATTTATGCAGGATCTACTATATGTCTGATGTTACTAATTACTGCAGATGTTATAGTGGAAGGAACAGAGAAGACCAGGAAGAACTAACAGACATGTTTTAGTAAAACAAAGAGAATGGTTGCTCTTTAGTTACATGAGGGTATGAAGGTGGAAAAGTCTACTGAGACTTTGGGTTTCTTGACTGGAAGGCATGATAAGCCCATTGATCAAATTAGAGAATACCAGAGAAGGACTATGTTTGGGTCATTTTTCAACCTATTATGTTTTAATTATGTGCAAGATGTCCATGTGTTGAATAGAAATATGGGTCCATAAGACTCATCAACATGAAAATAATATTTGAAGGCACAGGAATTTTTTTAAGAGAAGATGTTCACTGCAATTAGAGGAAATGTCTGAGAAACTAAGAGAAAAGATTGCCCAAAGATACAGGGAGTAGTCAGGAGCTTTAGATGGTGAAGAGGGATTCATATAAATTATTGGATTCAGCTATGAAGAGGCACAGCCGTGAAAGGCTGATGGCAGAGGCAGACTGCAGTGGTTTGAGATGTGAATGGGAAATGAGAAAACCCGGGTAGTAAGTCAAGATTTCCATCTCAAGAAGCTTTAGAACTAAAAGGAAAATATAGATATGTTCAGAGAAAGACGTATTTTTGATGGGGGAGAAAACGGGTAAAAGTGGTAAGTTCAAGAAAACACGGTAGTGGACAAGTGAAGAGTAAAGCTGTGGGAGAGAAGGGAAAATTTATGGGTCTGACTCTGGAGAGGAAGGAAGGAGTGGAATGAGGAGTCTCGGTGGAAAGAGTGGTCTGGAGAACAAGAGAACAAATAAAGGTGGATGGCAGTTCAATTGAGTTTAGAGCCGGAAATTAAGAACATTGGTGGAATTCAGTGGTTCCAGTTTTATGTGTGTGTATGAGTGATTCCTCCTGGTTATGGAATTTTGTATTTCTTTTAAAGCAGGCCCCACATTCTACTCTGAATCATAGCTATTTGCATTTTAACTTCCCTAGCAGCTTATAAGCTGCTAAAGTCAGGGACCAAATCCAGTTTTCTTGTGTTTCCCCCACGCACTTAGGGCAGTGCTTGGTAAATTTCAATTTAGGGGGAACTGATGCAGCATATTATTGTAGCTGTCTTATTAAATAATAATAGTTAAACATGTATCCATTATACAGTCCTTTTCTGACTAGTACCAGTGAAGAAGAAACCATGGAAATAACACTAGGCTATGAGGCTGGAGAAGGGGGAGAGGTTGTTAGGACTCCACATTCAGAAAACAATTGTGACAATGGGATATCAAGTAGATACGTCCATATAGCACAACCAGTGAAAGTTATGCTGATATGTTTGATTACCTTTCCATATGACAGACTGCATTATTTTTCAAAGGAGTTGTTACCTCTCCCTGAGGAAGGGTTATACGCCCCTCCCCGCTGAATTTGGGCTGGCTGTAAGGCCTGCTTTGGCTCTTCCATGTGGGGAAAGTAAACGTCCACACTCAGGTGAACTCAGGGATGGCTGTATAACTTGCTTTGACCAATAAAGTGCAGACGTGATATGTTTTGACAAGGTTATTTTTCCTCCTCTGCCATGAGACTGGCGATATCACGGATTAATGGTTATTCCTCACCCTGCCCCTAGCGCTGAAATGGCATGGAGCAGAACCTCTACCCCTGCCATGGACATGATGTGACTGAGAAATAAAATAGTCCCAGTAAGTTGCTGAACTTTTGGGACTGTTTGTCCCAAACAATCCAGCCTGATACATTCTCCTACCTGGGACTTCTCCTTGAGAAGTCATCGGAGATAGCTTGAATCATGATGATAAGGGACCTACTGTCTGTATACTTTCAATCTTGCTGCAAAGAAGATATACACAAATGAATAATTTAAAAATAATATAAAGTAATTATCTCTAAGTAGAATATAATATAGTGGATTTGTGAGAGCTGCATGTGGAGGTTGGAAGCAGGGGGATAAATAAGTAAAAGCTTCACAGCAAAAAAGCATATCTGAGTTGAGTTAAAAGGCAATGGGCAGGAGCTAAAGAGAAGAATGAGGACATTGCTCAGACATATAGAAATTCATCTCCAGAGCCCCTGAATTTTCTAGTTTTGCACAGCCAATCATCTCCACTAAAATAATCTCTCAAACTGGGTCTCTACTTAACAAAACAAAAATACTAAAGATCAGATTAAGGAGTGATGTTATAGTTGGACCAGCAATTCACATCCAATGTGACTCCATAATAACAGAAGCCAAAACATAAATTAGTGTATGTGTGTACGTGTATCTGGGGGTGTATAGTCTAAGTATCCTAATTTACTTGATACCTATTTTTTAAAATATTATCATTGATGTCCCAAACACTTGAACAATAGTAAGGTTTCAGCAAACCAAGAAAGCACACAACAGAGATAAAGGGTTTTAATTTACCGATCAATACTCAATGGTAGGCAGCTTCTGATTAGCACAAGGCAAAACACAATTTTAAATTGTTGACAATTCTATTATAATAAAGGGTGTCTTTCAGCTTGAAAAACGCAGGCTCTTGCAGCCTAACTTAAGTATATAACACTGTAGAGATGGTCTTTTAGAATAAATTGATTGGCATCTACCTTGGAATATCCCGTAAATGACAATAGATACTTTGTTTAACAATATAATAAAGTGGCTACAGAGTTATGCTTCTGAAAGTGTTAGAGCTTTCAAATAATTGTTGTAAATTCTCTCAGAACTTTCTTATAAAGAGGATGTTGGTGAAAAACTAGAGCACCAAGGCTTTTGGATTTGTTTATGTGGTTAAAATGACAGTATGACATCCAAGAGTGAGCTTATTCTTAGTGGCTTTTCTGTCTGTAGCAGTTTAACAGTTAAACACACATGGCTGAATGTCTAAAATATTTGTTTCACTTGTCCGAAAGAATATTCCAATGTACTTACTTTATCTCTATTAAAATATCATCATATTAATTTTTAACAATTTACAATCCATTTGATAGGGAGAGCCATTAAGGGGAAATGGCTGATGCCCTCAAGATTACACATCCTCTCATCTCACAATAATATTCTTCGTGCCTTGTCCTGAGAAATGACACAAATGTTGTGATTTTTGGCTGGAGGAAGGTAAAAGGGTACAATTGCATACCAAGCTCTGTTCAAGAAGTTGACCTGGAAGGAAAACTTTCTGCTTGTTTTAGAGTATAGCACCTGAGACCAATCTACATTTTGACAGTGCTCATTAGCAAGCCAATTGTAGACTAAATACTCCCTCTCAGAGGGACTTTAAACAAGTCAGAGTTTATTAGCCAGGAGTCCTTGGTGGCCAAACAAGTCTCCTGCAGATTATGCCAACCAAGCCTTCTTCATTTAAGTCTGGTCTTAATCATTTCTCTCAAAATTTTTCTTAATTAGAGCAAATTGACACTACATTCTGCTTAATACATTTAATTAACTCTTTAATGATAGATAGGGCATTGGGATATATTCTGTTGCTCTGATCACTTATTTCTCTAGAAAATTCTTTTGAATTTAACTTAGGCCTTATGATCCTCTGATATTTTCTCTATTAAAAATGTAAATAGAACCCTGGAGCGACTAATTTGAAAGTTATTAGTTCATCTGCAATTGATGTAGAAATACAGGACAGGCAACACTACCAGAATTAAATGCTCTATGAAAGGCCAAAGCTTTAGATTCTTTTCAGTTGTTAGAAACATCCTATCTTGTGCTCTTAAATTGTGTTAACTATTTAGCATCACTGAAATGCTTGCTAGTTGTTTTATTAAACAAAATGGTAACTCCCCCAATGTCCAATATGATTTTAGGAGAGTAGCTTATTTGCCTCATATAGAAAGGACATAAAGTCTGGACTTGGGAAGACCTGAGTTCAAACCATAACCTGTCACTCACTGACTGTGAACTTGGAAAATTAACTTCTCTTGGGTTAATTTTTATATATAAAATAGGGATGGAAATAGTTTTCACAGAATTATTGTATTATAAAATTTGATAAATATGAAACATTTAGAGCTATGCCTGACATACAGTAAACTCTCAATAAATGTAAACTTGTATTACAATTGTCGTCATTATTATTCATAAAATAAGAATTAAAAAAGCCATAAGTAGTACCTAGCAAGTCTTCTAGCAAGCATTTAATAATTGATCCTTTGTTTCCCCTATACCTTTATGAAGCTGTGAAAAGAATTAGTCATTCTACATAAGGAAAAAGAGCAGCCAATTATTATTAATGGGCTCCTGATTATAAGATCATAGACTATAAAGTAGTAGACACAAATTATTGTAGTAATATGAAATAACATTGTGCCTGGCAAGGGGAAACTGAAAACACCCAACTCATCAGAGTTGATTGATCAGCCTGACACATTAAAAGTACATCCTTCCTCCTGTTACATCTCCCCCAAGTCCAGTCATTATTAGAGTCTGCCAGGGGCGTCCAACTTTTTGGCATCTCTGGGCCACACTGGAAGAAGAAGAGTTGTCTTAGGCCACACATTAAATACATTATGACACATAATCAAAAAAAAAATCTCATAACGTTTTAAGTAAACGTATGATTTTTGTGTTGGGCTGCATTCACAGCCATCCTGGGCACCCCTGGACTGTATACAGTCCATGGTGAAATAAAGCCACTGGAACGCAGAAGACCACAACCACGATTTTGCTGTAGGTGGGTAGGTAGTTATTAACAAAGAAAGGGAGCAAAGGGACTCAGACATTAAGTCTGATTAACTAGGAAGGGGCAGCTTCATACACAACTCAGTGGACAGCCACATTCTCCACCAAAGGGACTTAATCCCCTGAGCAGGCAGGAAAGACCACTTTAGAATCTCCCTGGGGAACAACCAGCTGTCCCCAGAGGCGAAGGAAAAACAGCATGGGAAATTTATCTGCTAGACGCATGTGCAGTAGAAGCCAAGATGGTGGGCAGGGGGAGGTAAGTGCACATGCAGTACAAGCCAGACATTGAAACAGAAATTTGGAGCATGAGCAGTAGGAGCCAAAATAGCAACCATAAAGGGGAGGAGCCTAACCTGGGAAAATCTGGGAAAGGGATCCAATAGGATAAGGACACAAACCCTGGAAGACACAGGGAAGGAATTGGTTAGGAGGAGGGCCCAGCAAAGCCCTGGGAAGACCCAGGGAACAGGTTGGATGGTTTGAAAGACAGCCTGCTTGTTCCCCAAAACCAAAAAAATTATACAGAGGATTAACAAGGACCTCAGAGCAGTTGCTACAACCACCTGCCCACCCTGTATATCCCCAAGGACGTATTATTTCTTTTCACCCCAGTAAATCTTGCCACTACACTTAAACTTCTCCTAAGTGTGTGCACTTTGAAATTCTTTTCTTGTGACTCCCAAACGGCCCATTTTCTCTGGCAATAACCAGAGCTTCTGCTCTGGAACCACAGCCAGTAAAGATTCACTACTACAGGAGTGGTTTTAACAGCAGCAGTAACAGTGACCAGACCCGTGCTTTCAGAGTTGGTCCTATAGGTTCTGTTTTTGGCAGCATGATAGACCAAAGGGCCAGATAACCTCTTCCAGTTCAAAACATATACTATACCATATAGACTGTTCTTTTTTTATATTGTAATTTCCTTTTTTTAAAAAAAAAAGATTTTACTTATTCATTGTTAGAGAGGGTAAGGGAGGGAGAAAGAGGGAGAGAAACATCAATGTGTGGGTTGCCTCTTGTGCTCCCCCTACTGGGGACCTGGCTCACAACCCAGACATGTGCCCTAACTAGGAATTGAACTGGTGACCTTTTGGTTTGCAGGCCAGCAGTCAATCCACTGAGCCACCCCAGGCAGGGCCCATATAGACTATTCTTAAAAATCTTTTACAATGCACTGCTTGGCTTGCAGGGGAGAGTGGGCTATAGTTAAAAAACAGTAAGTAAAAGTTCTGACATACAGATCACTACTAAAACTAAAGCTAGAGTTTGTTATAGAGATCTATCTGTTCATTCCTGGTGACTTAGTAGAACTTGTTCTTTAATAGAGAAAATAATCAGAGGAAAAACATAAACAAAGAAAACCAAGCTTGGCTCAAGCAAGGTGAGCTATTGTCAGGTCACAGACTCATTTACAGCTGAGACACCCAAATGGTGATGCCAAGACCATCACATATGACTGCAAACACTGTGCACTTCCCAGCCCCAGGGAAGGCTCTTTGGGTGGGCATGATGGGAGGTGGCCCTCTAAGCTGTCCGTGGCTGTCTGGGAAATACCAACACTGAGTGAATCAGAGAAAAGCCTGTGGTTCACAAGGGCATCATGGACTGTGCATGTCCCAGTCATGGCTCTCAGTACAGAAGAAAAGATGTTTTTAAATCCCCTGAAAATTGCTAATCATAAACTCACACTTCTGAGACTTTGGGCCCCAAATTCACATTATTGGTATGACCTGAAAATTCTGAAAGAATTGAGTTTCCTGGAAAGTAGCATCTTCAAACAGTTGCCAGAAGCACTACTAGATCCTTCCTACCAGAATCTTTTAAATCCAATCTGCAAAGAATTCCTGTGAACCAGAATCACCATAAAGAAAAATCACAGAGTAAGTCAGGTAAAAAGCCACATGAGGGAGAGTGAGCAAAAATAACAGACAGTGAATCAGACCCACAAAGATTGCAGATAATGATATTAGAGAGGATATAAACTAAGCATATTGAATATATTTAAGATAATAAAAGACAGTATCTAAATATGATAAAGAAACAAGAGACAGTACAAATAGTCAGGCATATTTTAAAAAGACCAAAGAAAATTTTCATAAATAAAAAAGATGAATAACTGAAATTCAAAACTCAGTAGGTGGGTTAAAGAAAAGATTAGACACAGTCAAAAGGAAACTAAACAAACTAGTAGAAAAATTTATTAAAAAATAAGCAGAATGCAGCACAGAGAGAAAAACAGATATATATATATAAACCTGGTAAGATAAGGAAACTAGAGTGAAAAGATATGACATGTTTCTCATTGGCATGCCAGTAAGAGCAGACAGGATGGGAAGATACAGTATTACAAAAGAAAACCATAATTTTCTCGACTTGATCAAAAGCATCAACCATAAGAATAATAAATGGAAGAAATTTATACCAGGCACATCACAGTGAAAAGACAGAGTGACCAAAACACAAAGGCAATTGTAAGGAGGCCAGGGAAAAGACAGACACTTTTCAAGGGAGGACTATTAGACTAGAAGTGTTATTTCCATAACATCAGTGAGAACCAGAAGAGAGGATGAGCTTCAAAGTGCTGAAAGAAAGTGGTCGATCTACACTTCTATACAAACAGAGCTTTCACAACTGTAAACAAATGAGAGCTTTAGAGACAAGCACTGAGCATACTTCCCTTAAAGGAGCACCAACTCATTTCCAGGAAGAAAATGACCACAAAAGAAGGTATGAGATGGAGGAAGAAAATTTGAGCTAAGGAAAAACTAATCATGTTGATAATATTAAATTCTTAAAATTTTAACATTTAGTGTTAACGAATGAAGATAGATTAAAGTACCACCTGATAAAAAGATTAGGTGAGAAAGGACGCTGTGGCTTGCGTTCAATTGTTTCAAGCTCCTTGTATTGTTCTGGATGAGAGTTAACAACAGATTACCTTTGTGGTAAATATTTATGTTGAGAATTCTATAATAAACACTAAAAGAACAGAAATAAAGTCTTCAACTTCTGAGTTGAAGCAGGGCCTTTTAGTACATCCAAAAGAACAGGAAAAGACCTTAAAAATGCATTTGAAAACACTGCATTTTTAAAAAGAACTGTTCTGTTCCCTCATATACACTAAATGCCTTTTATGGAAAAGGTTGACAAATTATGGGAGTCCTAGTTATTTATATATTTTCTTCCACTTTATATGTTTTGGGAGCACATATATGCAATCCTACCTGCAGACAAGTTTTTCTCCTAATTTTTAACTCTGTTCAAAAGGACAGGAGATATGTTTACTGCTATGTGTATCCAGGGGAGAAATGTATATCTTTTTTGAATAACATGAACAGCCAGAGACTGACATCAATGGAAATGATTGTTTTATCTATCCTATATTTCCAGATGTAACTTCCCTCACTAATATAATTCAATCAGATAAAAGATGTGTTATCCTGCTTAAAACATAATAGAAGCAGATTACAAATTAGTGGCTTTGTTAGGTTTTATATGATGATAACTGCAATTACGATTATCTCTAATCATATAAATAACATTGATTTTTCACATAGCTAAAGGGGAATTGCGATTCAGGGAAAGCTTAAATATCTGAGAATTCTAAGGGAGGTCTTGTGTCTTTACCCAAGTACATCTCTCATTCCTGGATGATCCAGTTCTGCCTATTAGCACTTGATCCTTGACTGACTGGGTGTTTTATCAACGGAAAGCAGGACTTAATTTGTAAAGAGAGTATCTGATCTCTGGACCTCTCTCCAGAAGAAAGGAATAAATTTACTGAAACCTTCATCAAGGAATGCCCATAGCTCTTGCAGATAGATTCTGGGAACTGGAATATTCTACAAGTTAGGCCCTAAATTGTAGGTTTGAAAATGTGACTTTAAAAAAACTCCTTAATTATTCTTCGAGCATGGTAGTTAGGTTTAGGAAATTTGTTATACTGATCTCTATTCACAGTGTTACCACAGGATTTAGAAAAAGAAATCAAGAGTTGATTTTTTTTCCCCTCAGCAGTTCATGTGTAACTAGTACTAAATTTAAGTAATGTCATATTAATCAACTGGATTTATTTATTTGTTTATTTATTTTTAGACAGAGGAGAAGGGAAGAAGAAAGGGAAAGAAATATCAATGTGAGAGAGAAACATCAATTGGTTGTCTCTCATATGTGACTTGACCAGGGACTGAACCAACAACCCAGGCATGTACCCTGATGGGGAATCAAACCAAAGACATTTGGATTTGCAGGATGACACCCAGCCAACTGAGCCATACCACTCAGAGCAATCAGCTTGATTTTTATCCTTTTGGTAAAGATACTTCCCTCTTTTTTGCCTGCAGTTTTCTAGGGTTTAGTGTAATTTTATGTAACAAAGCTGAAACGGACCCCAGCTCGTGGGGTCCACCACATTGTGGATGAAATATGAGAAATTCACAGACTACTGAGTCCTATGGGAGAAAAGGGACAGCCTGGCTTTTCTCTCAAGAAGAGAAAAAGCCTCAGCCCTTGCTGTGACTGGCCTTGATTTCTTTTCTGGGCACATTATATGATGGTCCTTATTTACTATGCACGGGTTCACCTTAGGTGGTTACCTTTTACAGAAAACAAGGAGACAGATGCCGCTAATCACATCACAGAAGAGGGATATTTGCAAATGCAAAGGTAAAAGTGGTTGAACCTGTTACACTCCATACTGGGGAGGTTTAGCACAGACTTTAGGAAGTTACACTAGGCACTTGCTGCCTCAATTCAGGGCGAGGGAGCCCCAGCAAAAGCAAGTCTCATAGCAGTCTAGGTACAATGCAGGCCTGATTCCCCATGGGAGAACCTATCCGTAGGCATGGGGCCTGTTTGGGCCCATGCAACGTAGAACAGTCTCCTATACAAAGCAACAATGGTGGTTGAATCAAGTCAATATTTACATTAAGCCTGATTTGTAACAGTATATTATAAAGGAATTCTATAGGACACTTCAAATAAAGAACCAGGATGTCTTAGCATTTGTGACAACACAAATGAACCTATAGGACATTATGCTAAGTGTAACAAACCAGACAAGAAAGACTAACATTATGTGACACCATTTGTATGAGGAACATGAAATATGCAAAGTCGTGGAAGAAGAGAGCAGAGCGACGGTTCCAGGGGCTGGAGTTGGGGAGAATAGGGAGGTATTGCTCAAAGTTCAGCTGTGCAAGATGAGTGCATCCCAGAGATCTCTTGTACAGACAGAGACTGTAGTTAATAATTTTGTATCATATACTTAAAATTGTTCTAAGAGGTAATTCTTATATAAAGTATTCTAATAGTAATAATAATAATAGGGAGGAGGAAGAGAAGGTGGAGGAGGAAAAAGAAGGAAGAGTAATAGTAGCAGTATGAAGGGTGAGTGGAAACTTCTGCAGGAAATGGATAGGTTTATAGCATAGATTCTGGTGATGGTTTCCACTCCTGTATTCTTATCTCCAAACTCGTCAAGTTGTATACATTAAATCAGGGGGGCCAAACTCATTTTCCCACGAGGGGGCCACCTCAGCCTCATGGTTGCCTCAAAGGGCCGAATGTAATTTTAGGACTGTATAAATGTAACTACTCCTTAACTAGGAGCAAGGAGCTCAGCGCTGCCACCGGGTAGAAACAAGGTGCCAGGCCAGATAAAATAAGGTGGAGGGCTGGATTCAACCCATGGGCCTTGTGTTTGCCACCTGTCCATTAAATAGTATAGCTTCTTGAATGTCAATCATAAACAAAAAACCAGGAAAGATACAAGTAGACAAGGGCAGTGACTCACATATTAGGTGTATTAAAGAATTTGTGAGGAAAAAAAAGTGGAAGATCCTCACACCCCCATTTAGATTTAGATCTAGAATCATATGAGAGCTATTACCATGAGCGGGGTAGTATGGTAACTACTTGCATCTTTAAAGGTTTTCTGTAAAAGGTATGAGAAAATAATTGAAAGGAAATTCAATGACAAAATCAAATATATGTTATAGTTAAATAATTATCTTGAAGGCAGCATAAAATCTAAGGGAAAAAACAGTCCACATAGCCAGCAGTAAAAGGACAAAATACAAATAAAGAGGAACAAAGTGCATGGTTTTTGCACATGTGCAAAGTGCATGGTTTTACCAGGACTTGAAAAGTACAATGCAAAGTGTCAGTCTCACAAACATAAACACTGGACAGGGCACTAAAATGTTGTAAGCGATGTCCGGAGAAGAGGAGAGAAGAAAAAAGTGTGGCACAAGACCCAGGGACAAGCACGCACACAAACACAGAGGGCATCAGGGGAAAAGCACTACTTCTCCTGTGTGACGAATGTTACAACTCTGAGGTCTGATCCTTAGGACAGGATCTAAAGACGAGAAAGCAGAAATGAAGATAAAGTCTCTAAGGAGAATTCTATGAAAGCATCTGTCAATTCTCAAGTACATTACTTAATCAAGGGAACGAAAATGTGATTTGTTTCAAATATCAAGTGATAAAATACTTGGTCTCTCCAAAGTCTCAAATCATGAAGATTAAAACTTTGAAAATGATGATATCTCTGGGGATCCAATTAGAATATCTAGGATACTTGATTAACAAAAAAGTACTCACCAATATACCATTTAAAATTTCTGTATTGCATTTGTCCTGATGTAAACAAAACGTTTAATTGTAGAAAATTAGAAAAACAAAACAAAAAATTATCTTATATGTCCCTGCCAATATTT
>CM052541.1:15733567-15760649 GCA_028533065.1 Trachops cirrhosus
CCTTACTTCCCCTGCCTGACTTAAGCCTGAAACAATGACAGAGGGTGGTGTAGCCCTGTGCTGGAAAGGGCAGGTTCCGTGGGTGATCAGGCCTAAGAAAGAATACATAAAATCCTGTGAAACCTGCTGTGCTAAAAACGCTCTCAATTTTCTAATAAGGATTTCAGCAGGATATGGGTTTAATTCCCAAAGTTTTGTAGCCCTTTAGCTAACAGACCCTGACTCAGAATAAGCCCTCATAGTTCTTTGTATGCTATCTACTGTTTGAACCTTACTGCCTGACAATGATTGATGAGCTTTACCTGTATTCCTGTGCAAAATGAACCCAATAAAAGCCCATTGAGGAAAAGGCTCTTGGTCCTTCTCCTTTGAGAGAACGGCCACCTTTCCTCCCCAAGCAGATCAGGTCTTGGTAGACTTACGTTCATCCACGGCAGACCGGGCTCTGCAGGCAAAGCTCCCCCGCAAAAAATATGCTAATTATGTGAGGGGATGGAGGAGTGAATTAACCTTATGTTGGTAATCATTTCATAATATATACATATATCAATCATCATAATGTACATATTAATCTTATATGTTATGTCAATAATATTTCAATAAAGCTGGAAATAAAGTACATTTGACAAAGTCTTTACTTATAAAAACATGTACAAACATGTCATGATTGGTAGTGTTTGACCAAGCATTTTATACTTTGGCTTTTAAATTTAATTTTCTATTAGTCCCTAATGGCCCAGTACAATCAAGCTTAAAATAATATGCTTTACCAAAGTCACTCATGCTTACGAAAAAAATCAAATAATATAGGATAATCTATGAAAAAAAAGTATGTCTCCTGACACCTCTCTTCCAGATCCCTGATGAAGTTTCTGCTTTTAGTTTTACACTTAGTCTGGCAATTCTAGTTAACAGCATACAACCCCATTTCTTGAGGCAATATCTCTCAATTCCTCCATACTGCAAAAGAAGGATTATTTTTCTTACAATACCCTTTCTCATTGTCCTAGTGCTTTGAGAGTATGTTAAAATTTTTAAATAAGAGAGTTGTACCAAAATAGTGATACAAGCAGAGACTAGCATGGTAGTTGCTGAGAGCTGGGGTGGGGCGGGTGCAGGAAGGCCCTAGTCAAAGGTACACAGTTTCAGTTAAGCAAGAGGAATAAGTCCTAGAGATCCACCACACAGCATAGTGCCTTCAGGGCACAATACTGTATGCTACTCTTAAAATTTCTGTTGGCAAAAGCATTATTTATGCTCAGCAAAAAAAAAATGAAACCAATGCTAAGCAGTATTAATAAAGCACGGGATCGGATAGTATGTCAAAATGTATGGTCCAGACAACCGTTATATTTAGTAGTTGCCCGAGGAAATCATTAACAACACCAATGACTACACTTTTGTGGCGATATTATCTACTGGGACTGGGGGCAGAGGAGCATCACAAATAGTAGGTATTTCCAATACTACACACAAAATTCAAAATTTTCCTTTATTTTTTACCAAACCATTTTAGAAGCCCTTTAAAAATAGGAAAAGCTGACAGAATTGAGGTTTGCCTTTTCATTCATTCCCTGTCTGTCCTTATTAGAAGTTGATAATAAAGACAAGCAACAGAAGGAGAGAGAGAATCAAAACATAGAAGGATTGACCTGATCTCTTAACTATGGAAATTCTAGTGGAGGGTATTTTCCCCCTTGGGGTTGCAGGAAATAGGTGTATTAT
This sequence comes from Trachops cirrhosus, assembly GCA_028533065.1. Lineage (NCBI taxonomy): Eukaryota > Metazoa > Chordata > Mammalia > Chiroptera > Phyllostomidae > Trachops > Trachops cirrhosus. The sequence goes on from CM052541.1 coordinate 15,735,293, forward strand.
TGGTCCAAGTAGGTTCAATTAATTTTAGAGATAATTCTCAACTCTGTTGCCTCTCTTTCTGCAGTGCACAAGCCGAAGTGAAACTTGCAGGGAGAATAATATAACTTTGGGTTTCACCTACATATGCATATGGTTCTTAAGTGGATGGTACCTTTACAGTATAAAATTAATATATGGATATCCTGTTTGCACAGGTTAGATAAAAATCTCACAATCCCTAGCACTGAGTAGTGCTCTTAAAAAAATAGCCTTTTAATTTCTAGAAGAAATCAAAGTTCTTAGCTTGAGTAAAAAATTATCTTAAGGCCTCAAATAATTCTCCAATTACCTAGTTTCACCCTCTTGTTTCAAGTTTAGCACTCAGCTTAAAAATAAAATAAGATGAAATAAAATAAAAACTCTGGGTTATAGTATTAATTGATTCCAAAGTGTAAACGAGTTCCATCGTGGCCGAAAAATCATGCTACCAACGTAACATTAATGAATGCAGAATTTAGGAGAGATGCACACAACTGACCCATGAGACGGTCAGAACCAGAACTGGATTATTCGCCACAGCTGTGAATTTCTTTGTTAGAAATAGTCACAGGGGATCTGTTTTGTTTTGTCTTGTTTTTCCTAGAATATCAGAATGGTAGAGCTAGTATAAGAAGAGCGAGGCAACACTATTTCCTAAAGGTACTCCTACATGAAGTTGAGATGTAATAGGGCTCCACTGTCAGTCACCATGGCGTGGCTACTCTCCCGCAGTGTGAATCCGAGATGGAAAGCGATGAGCCTGGTATCTGCACAGGAAAACAATGACACTTAGTTGTGGACGTCTTCGAAGTCATATATACTTTTTGATTTCCTTGTGACAGATAAGAAAACTGGGTCAAATTGTTTACTCAGGTTTAAGACTATGTATGTATGTATGTATGCACATATGAGAGAGAGAGAGAAATATCAATTTTATTTATGTATTCCTTGGTTGTGTCTTGTATGTGTCCTGACCGGGGTTCCAACCTGCAAACTTGGCGTATCTGGACAACGCTAACCAGCTGAGCTACCTGGCCAGGGCCAAGATTTTAGAAATGGGTATCTTAATAAATTGATGTTAGGTATTTTTATTACATGCTTTCTAAACATTTTTTTTGCTTTGTTATATCCTTTTTACCCATTTGGAGTGAGGAAACTTTCCTATAAAAAATAAAACATTGGTTTAGACACAGGAATAACCCTAGCAACCCCAAAGGATTTGTATAGATTAGATCAATACCATGATTTCTTAGAAGTCCCAGTGGGGCCCCAGCACTATGAATTTCTTTCATGAGTGGGAACTAGGGTCAAGAACTTGCAGGTAGGTGTCTGAACTGCCTCAATTTCTGTCTCTCTAGACTTGTCCGTGTTCAGTTATATCGAAAGAAAGGAGGTAGCATAGGAGATTTATTCAGCAGTAGAGAAGAATTCCTGTGTCACAAAGTCTTCTGTTGGCAAATTGAAATTCAATATTGATCTTTTTAGCTTATTCATAAAAATTTCCTCTTGCCTTTAATCTTACTGGTAACTATTACAGTATATTTCTTTAAGTAAAATATTATAGTAAAAGGCTAAAGAGAGAAAATCAGAGTGGCGACCAGGGTGGTCTGACATGCAGAGAACTATGGAGATAATTATGAGAACATGAGTTCCTAGGTATAAGGTAAATAGGCAGCCGACAAGAGTATCGATCAATCTATATAATCAAAAGAAATCATGTATGCACGATCAAGAAGAGGCTGAACTTGGCTGTTGCAATAAAAAGTCAAATTGCTGGATCTGAGTTATGAGATCTGCTCAGACCTAGGAGGACCCGCTGACTGAAGGAAAGAAATGATCAGATTGAAGAAATATCTTGCAACATAATGGCAAGGGTATACGGTAATCCTCATGTGGTCCTTCTCCAAAGAGACCTGTGGCCATTTCCTCAGATGACATTAGAGAGGAAAACAGCTAGACAATTTGAGGACTTTTGACATTGATGCCTGTGGACTAAAGCATCACAGCACAACTCGCTTATTGGAGCTGGTGAAGCACATGAGCTGATGGAGGTAGGTAATTAAGGGAATCCTCCTCCAGTTCTTGGTCATGGTTTGTCCACAAACCCAGTGGGTGGTCATTTCCCTGGTCACTGAATATATGATTAGAATGCACTTACAAGGTAGAGGACAGAATCCCACATTGGTTTCTTGGCCTGTGGAGTAACAGCTATCATAATGGGGAAAATCTGCAGAGATTAGGGCCACTCTTAAACATGTAAAAGGATGAAATGAGGTAGTCCTCATAATATCCCAATTTAATTAGCCAGTCTGGATCCTACAGAAAAAAGACAAATCTTAATGAATTACAGTGGACTACTGCAAATGCAAACAAGCATTCATCCTTATGCAACATGACATCAGACGCAGTATCTCTGATAGAGCAGAGGAACACAGTTTCACGTACTTGGCATTGCATTTTCTGCCATCCCCACCAGGAAGGAATATCAGAAGCAGACGGGATGGACAACACTGCACACTCACGGCCTTGTCCCAAGGCTATATTAACTCTTCTGCCCTTGTCATGATATAGTCTGAAGGGACTGGGACTACTGGGACACACTTGGTCTACTTATGACTCATTTAATTTGTTTAATTAAGAAATGAGTGGCAGGAATGTTAGAGGCCTTGGTAAAACACAAACATTCCAGAGAATGGGAGATAAATTCTGTGAATATTTGGGCGTCTGCCGTGTTAGTGAAGTTTTTAGAGATCCACTGGTCTGGGGCATGGCAGGGCATCCCCTTTCAAAATAAAAGACAAATTATTGCATCTCCCCATTTTCCACCACAAAGAGGAAAACATAATGCCTGGGAAGCCACTTTGGGTTTGAGACACAGCATATTCTGTGCTTATAAAAACTACTTCAACCAATTTACTGAGTGATGTGAAAAGCTGACAGCTTGCAGTGGGTTTCAGAGCAAGAAAGAGCTGTGTAGCAGGTCCACACAATCTGAAAGGCCTTCTAATAACAGGTACCTGTAGTTGGAAAATAAATCCCTTTGGACTTAGGGCAAGCCTGTACAGGAGAATCACTACAGCTAGCTAGTTTTCTGAAGCAACATCATGCCATCTGCCTCGAAGAACTATACGCAACTCAAAAACAACTGCTGACATGCTTGCGTCCCTGGTAGAAACAGACCACTGACTGTGGTAGGTCAAGTCACCTGGTGACCCCAACTGCCCATCGCAAGCTGGTTCCTGTCATAGCCACTGGATCCTAAGGTTGGATGTGCCCCGCAGCAGTATGTAATAAGATGGAAGTGATGCATCTGGAATTACTGATCAGCGGGATCAGAATAAGAACGCAAGTGAACACAAGTAAGTTGCATGAGTGACCCAGACCACCATGTTATTGTCCATTCTTATGCCAGCAACTCTCCCTCAGCTGACGCGTGTGGCCACACGTGAGCACATGGCAGAAACAGTAAAAGTGCAGAAGTCAGTCAGATGACTCAGTGTGTGGGTGCAAACCAAAACATAGACTGCTGCTTCAGTCCCACCCAGAGGTGGTCCTGCAAGTCCACGGTGTGGGGAACCCTCCTGATGGGCAGAGATTCAGGCAGGGTAGCTGATTATCTGTGTCACATAGAGAGGGAGAGTAGCCTGAGGCAAGAATTCATAAGGACTTTGGCAGTGGCAAGTGATTTACTTGGTTGTTTAGGTGCTTGGAAGGAAAAAGACTGGGGGATTGAGGAGAAGCAGAATGGAGAAGATACACTGTTGACATACCTATTAGGGTAAGCATAAAACATCATCTTTAAATCAAACAGTAATGACCCCAAGAGAGCATCTACCATAAGAGTCAGAAAGAAATGAAATGAAAAGATTGACTAGGCCACTTGATATCAGCCAGTCTCTGTCATCCAACACCCCAGTAGCCATGGTGTCAGGGATGGAGCACGTGGGGAACAAAGATCCTGGGACTCCATTCCCAAATGCTGATCTAGCTGCTGTCATTCTGAATGTACATTGCACCATTGAAAGAAACCAATCTTAAGTCATTTATATAGGAATCCCCTCAAAGAATTCCACAAAGTTACACTGTGACAGATGTTTTCATTCGACACTTTGTACTCTGGAAAGGTAGCCTTTCTTTTTGATTAGAATGTATACCTTTCCAGGTATGTTTTTGCCTTTCTGACCACAAGGCTTTGACAAGCTCCACTATGACAGGACAAGTTTTTGTTCAAATGATATGGTCGAACAAAAAAATTGTGTTCAGACCCAAGGATTTTCTTTACAGAAAAACAGGTGTGGAAATGGGCACGGGATAATAGGATCCATAGGTCCTATCATAGAGTCTGCCACGCCAACACTGTCAGCCTGAGAGTTCTGGAATGTCCCTTTGAAACTGCAGCTGAGAGACCAGGTTGGCAAGGATAGATGCACTGCATGAATGGGGGGCGGGGTGGAGGTCATGGCTCCCGTGGACCCATTGTGGAACTTTTGCTTACTTTTCCTGCAACATTAAGCAATGCCATTGTAGTTCCCACAGGAAACCCCTTCAATTAGGGGGCACAGTCAGTGTTCCATTAAATCTTAAGCTCTGACTGCTACCCAGTCACTTCATGCTCCTTGTGCCAAAAGCCCAGCAGGTAATTAGAGGAATCACAATCGCAGCTGGAGTAACTAAATCCTGATCATTCAGGGGTCTGTTATGTAAGGAGATCAACAAAGAGTAAGTTTGGGACTCAGTTGATCTACTTCTGTATTCCATAGTTCTTCCTCAATCCATATGAACTAAAAATGGTAAAGCAAAGCTACTGCAGTCTGAAAAGGGCATGGCAACCAGGTGCTCGGACCTGTTAGGAATGAGGATCTAGATCACCCTACCAGACCTACAGAGATGCTAACCAAGAATGGTGGAGCTATGGAATGGTAGGAAAGAAGAGAATCGACGAGTATCAGCCGCAGCCTCAGGAAAACCACACTGGTGGAAGTTGCCCTATATCTCGAAGGACCTTCCTCCTGTTAGCTTCTCCCTGAAAGAGACCAACCAGAATCTTTGATGTTCTGTTCTCAGGGGAGTCAATTAACTGAATGAAGCAAGTAGATCTGACCAGCACAGAGCTGAGCTCTAGTAGATCTGTGATAACTCACCCCTACCCTCCATCCTTCATTCAGGGCCAACACAGTCATTCCCCTAGTTGTCGAGATTGTTGGCTCCTTATGACCCACAGTTGGATCCAGCTCCAGGCATAGCCCTTGGCTAAAAGAACCTGTCTTGGCTGAGATTTTGCCCCCTTCCTCAAGCTAGTCAGCACAGAATGACTGAATCGTGCAGGGGTCCAAGGCCCTACCCACTTGCTTTGATTTGGGACAACTCAGAAGGACCATCTCAGCTCCAGAGCTTCTTGGAGGACTGACTGGGGCATCTTTTGCCGACGCATTGCAGCTTCTCCTCTCACTCTTGTACAGGTGTCTCCAAGGGCCCTTTCCAATAACCCTGCACCTCACAATTTCTTGGGGAACCTGACATAAGGCAGTGCCCTTTCATTTTCTCATAACATTTCCATTTTCCTAATTTATCTTCAATCCTATTCCCATGGAGCTAAAAGACCTAGTTGTGTTTGTCCCATAAACTTTTCATTTAAATTGTCCACTTTCTGTCCTCTTTAATCTATCTTCTCTTTCTTTTCTCTCTAACGGTCCCAACATACCTGGGCTTTCAAGCTGACATCTCATTGATTTTGTAGGTATAAAGTCGGGAACTTGCTAAGAGCAGTCTTTTATAGCCCTGTTATATTTCACCAGGTTAGGATGCCATTACAGAGGAGTGTTGCATTGGTTTATATACTCTAGGGATAGTATTTGGAAGAAAATCTTACCTAAAGGGATTCTTAGCAGGAACTAACAAGACAAAAATGCCACAATCTAAAACCTCCTTTTCAATCTTTTCCCAAGTAGTTATTTTTTTAACCTTCCGTGCACGGCTGGTCAAATATTTGACTGTCTATTCTAGAAACTATTTTATCTCTCCCCTCACTATCCATGCCTAAGATTTTAGAAATTCTATAAAGTAATATATACAAGGTAGGGCAAAAGTAGGTTTGTAGCTGTGCGTATGCAAACCACAGTTTATTCTTGTGTTATCATTTATTATTGTATTATCCTCCACATGAACTGTAAGCCTGCTGTTTCCCACCCTGTATAAGCATCCACTAACCTCAATTTGTATTTTTTCACCCTTTCGGTTTGCCACTTTCTTAGCATGGAAAATACCGCTATTGGTTTTTATCTTATCTTTTCAGTTGTTTATTATTTAATCAAGTAGAGTGAATGAATATTGAAGGTTAAACTGATTTGCTAAAAATAAAGAGAAGCTAAAGAAGAGAAGTTAAAAACATACATAAAATAAAATAGTGATTCTTTTAAAGGCTGACACCAAAGGGCTGGAAATAACGTTGGAGTGTCTGAACTTTATTTTCTGCTGTGCTGGCCCCATCGTGTCACACTCTGTCCCCCACAGAGTGGGCTTGAGATGGAGCGATCCTCTGCTTCAAGGGCAGCTTTGTTCTCCCAGCAGCCCTGCTTCTCACAGTGTGGAGCGAGAAGCCTTTGTTTCGGGCATCACAGAATTGCTATTGTTCTTTTTGTCATAGAAACATGATGCTACAATAATGACTTTCTAACCACCATGGTGCCCTCGGTTGGGCAAGTAGTTTGGCTTCTCTGTGCCTCAGTTTTCTATCTACATAATGAAGAAATAAGGCTACTTTCCTAAGTAGACACTTCGAGTTTAACACACACATACAGTACATAGGAGAAGATAATATAAAGTGCTTCTTACCTAAAAAGCGCTGGGAACTTAGAAATTGTCAATGAATGTTAACATTTACTATCATTAAGACCACAGGAATTGAAACTTTCATAAAGTAAAAGGGTAGAGAATACCAACCAAAAGTAGAACATCACAACTATGACACCATCGAGAGAAATTAAAAATTCCCATTAATATAGACACTTAGCATATGAAACCTGAACTTCTGAATTTTATGAAATAAATTTAAACACATAACTTGAAATATCAGATTTAAATATATATGTGTCCAATTGAACTGCCCAAATGTGTAATTTTCACCTTTCAGTAAGTTCATACAAGGGAATTGTGGGAGCTGGGTTTCCAAAGTATACTGGGATCTAAAATACTGTCCTTCCACCAAATTTTTCTTAAGGATCCTATATATATATATACTATCAATTATGTCACGCACATGGACTATGTGAATGTAGAAGGAAAGCTAATTTAATCTAGACAAATAGCTTCCTTTTATCTTTTATTTATAAGCCCGCTCCTACCCTGGAGTCTCCAGGAACATACAAACAGATGACACTGAATTAACTGACTGTCAGATCATCCCGTCCGTGATCTATCGCCCACCCTGCAGATGCTCTAGTATCAATCAGACAAGTGACTGATGAGCCAGATGGGCCTTTTGCAAAGTTCCCTGCAGGCCAACAAATTCCAGGCTTTTCAATCAGGAAGGAGAAATCAATTTCAGAGAAATGAACATTGGGGGAAAAAAGAAAGGAAGAAGAGTCTGTACCACATCTTACTGTCTTACTCTCAAGGAAATGCAAGCTCACCCAACAGCAGACCTTTGAAAGTCTCTTAAGCCATGAGAATAAAAGAAGGAAGAATTTCTTTGATATCTAGAATCTGTACTTTATATGACCACGTAGCTAAGTTCATAGCTTGAACAGCACCTTAAAAAATATATGATGACTAAGGGACTATTTGAACAATTAAGACAGTTGAAATATCTTAGGTAGTCCAAATGCAGCCCTGAATGAATATATTCAACAAATCCCCACTGAACTCCTACTGTGTGCTGGACACCAGAGAGCAGCAACCACAAGGTGTGAGGGGCAGGGCTCCAGACCTTAAAGTGTTCTCATTTAACACCCATATTTCATAAAGAAAGTACAGTATTTTTATCCCTGAAAGACTAAGGCACAGACAGATTAAATAAATTGGCCAAAGTCTCACTCTCCCTAGATAAGGGGTGTCAAACTCATTTTCACCAGGGGCCACATCAGTCTCACGGTTGCCTTCAAAGGACCGAATGTAATTTCAACTCATTAACAGTTAAGGAGTCGTTACATTATATAGTCCTGAAATTATTTTGGCCCTTTGAGGGCAACTGTGAGGCTGATGTGGTCCCCATTGAAAATGAGTTTGACACCCCTGCCCTAGAAGGTAGAACCACCATTCAAACCTTAGTCTATTTCCGGAAGGAAACTGTCTGCTTAACTGTTATTCTTAATTGTGTCTACTTTTTACAAGTAACCGGAGTAACCAGTTGTTTAATTGAATTGACCCAGAGCACTGATATCTCAGAAACATAGTCTAGTTTGGTTCTAATATGACCATTTTATAATTTTAAACTTTTAAAAAGTAGATGCCACAAATATACTAATAAAATACTTAATCTTGTTCCAGAGAAACATATTCATCAAGTCATTGCTGCAAATATATTCAATATTTTCACCTACAATTTTGTCTTCTACAGACAGCTTATAACAATTTGAGTAGCCAAATATGACAAGTCTTAGTAAACCAACACTACCAGTAAATTCAGTGATGTGGTATTTGACCTTCACATCTACCAGGCTGGGCAGAGCAAACTTAGGTAAGTTCATTCACCACTCGAGACTTCTCTTTCCTTAAAGATTCCCTTTCTGATACCCGTCCTTCAGTCATCCAGTCATCGCCTGCGTGTTTGCTTTCTCTGCTTACTGTGTTTGGTACCTGTGGCTGCCATTGCAAACTACCACAAATGTAGTGACTTAAAACAACAGAGATCAATTCTCTTACGGTTCTGAAGGCCTGAAGTTTGAAAGCAGGTGTGTGTCAGCGGCCGTCCCTCCTCCCGAGGCTCTAGCGGAGACCGTGGTCCCGACCCCTTCCACCGCTGGTGGCTGTACTGCTGCAGCCTCCGCCCCTGTCCTCCCCCTGCTTCCTTCTCTGCCAGGGTTGGCTCCTCTTTCTTTCATAAACGCGCGTGTGATTGGATTTGGGGCCCACCTGTGTAACCTTGGATACTCTCATCTCGAGATCTCTAACTTAATTACACAGGCAAAGACCCTTTTATCCAAGAAGGTCACATTCACAGGTTCCAGGAGGTAACGTCTTTCGGGGGGCCACCATCCAACCCACTGAACTATTATCTGCCAGGCGTTAGGCTTGGATGCCAGGACAACTTTTGAAGAAACTGGCATAATCTTCACCTTTGAGGAGGGGAGTTTAATTGCTACAGAACTTTGGAAATCAATGTACTGTAAAACTGTCAGTTATCATTATCCATTTAAAATTAATATCTTCATTTCTCTTCCTGCTTTTTTGCCTCAGTATGCTAATCAGAGAAAAAGAATTAAATGTCACACCAATGCAACTTTTCATTTGTAACTGAAATACGTGTCAAAGGAATCTGATCAATAATAGGGAGTTTCCTGTGAATAATTGAAAAAAGCATCAATCAGAAATACAGGTAGATGAGGATGTTTTCCAACTAAAATAAGAGTAATAATGTTTAATGTGGCATCATTTGACCCCAGGACAAAATAAGTTGTAAATGAATTAAATTTGATTAGGTTAGCATTTCTTCAAAATGACTCCCCAGTGACATCATCATTAGAGATTAATTTCTTTGTGTCTTTAAGAATTTTCATTACAATATACTCCCCTCCCCTACCTTAAAAGTTTCAGAAAGAATAATGTCTTACACTTTGGGAGAAAATAGATTTGTTCCTTGGTACTCCAAGTGTGGGCGATGAATTAGCAGGAGCCCCCGCACCTGTTAGCTTGTTAGAAGGGCAGAATCTCAGGCCACACCAAAACCTACCCAACTGGCAGAACCATTTTAACAAGATTCCTAGTCATTGGAAGGAGTATTACATTTTGAAAAGTTAACTAATATTTTCTCCAACTAGTACAACATGTTGGAACAAGGTATTTGGTATACTAGTTCTCAAATGGGTCACCGGTATGTGACAAAATACAGAAAATATGTTTATTTTGTGAGTTTTGTGAAGATGAACTTACTCAATCTGAAGACATGCCTTTGATTATGATAGTGGGAGTTTCCTACTATTTCTTCATTCCTTTTATGAAATGATGATGATGATAGCAGATGGTAATGTGCAACATGCATGTATATGTGCGTTTAACCTTTTATTTATCAAAACATTTAGACAAACACCCACTGTATTTTTTCCTTTTAAATTACTGACCCATAAAATCTAAAAGTGGTGTCACTAGAAGGTGATTCACTGGAGAGAAGGGTGGGATTAGTGGAAGAGGAAAAAGGAGGGAGTGGAGTAGAATATCAAAGAGGAATTTTTCTTTACATTTTTTCTTACCATTTGCCTCAATTTTTCCCATTAGGCTGGGTGTCTTTGGAGAGACCACACAGACAAGGTTTGTCCAATTACCATAATACCACTCAGCTTGAGAGTATTATCGATTCCTCATTTCAGTGATGTCACAAAATACAGCTAGTCCCATGAGCTACCGGAAAACATCTTGAGAAGTAGCAGACCACAGTGTGGAAAGTATTCTTATGTTCTAGGATTTTCTCAGGGGAAACCTGGCATGTGCATACCCACCGAATACCCCATTTTGTTGTTTGAAAATAGAAGTGCATGTTCGAACCCCACCCTTGGCTTCAGAGGCGGCTCCATTTCTGTTCTCCTTCATTAATATCAAGACATGAAAAGCTTTAAAATGAAAACTATGCAAGTCTGTAAGGTTTCCTTAGAAGTATACTTTGAAACAAATATTAAGAGGAGGTGAGAGGTGAGAAGGTCCTTGAAAATGAGTGTCACAGCATTTATGCATTCTTTGAACAAACCAGTGACATTTAAGATTGCTAAATTAACATTTTAATATTTCTGAAGCAACTCAGTGGATGTAAAGGCAAAGTCCTAAACTGTCTTGCTTTTTGCACCAATCCCATTGTTTCTGATGTAAATGTATGCGGTGCATTCATTAATTAAAGGTTACTCTGTAACAGATTCTTTTCTAATTTACCAAATAGCAGAACTTTTAATCATTAAGGCAAGCATGTGATTTACTAAATTAAAAAAATGCTTATGGATCAAAGACCAAAAAAAAATTCAGGTTTGAAAAATTATTCCTACACAGCTTCTTACAAATATTGAATGTTCCTTACCTTTCTTAGAAAATTGGGGGTGAGACACAAACATATGGGTAAATAAATATTTGATCCTTCCTAGCACTTGCATCTTATAATTAAGTGTGATGGGTTTTTAAATGTTAAGGAAATAATAATTTGCCATCACTGGAGATGGGAGAATTTTGTTTATTAGTTTAGTGTAATTCAATTTGTGAAAATGTGCTTCATTGATCTCTGAAAAAGAACTTTAATTGGAAATGAATATCACAATCTATTTGCCACACCAATAAGCCCAAATTGCTGCAGTTCATTAAGTACCACACCTGCTATTTAACTTATCATGGGGAGAAAAATCCTTGATTTAATACATTTAAGGGTGCCAGGTGGGAGCTCAAAAAAACAGTAGCTTGAACTCCTTATTTCTCTACTTATCCAAGTTGTTAAAATATGCCCCAGTTCCCTGCCTGAGATAAATATGGCTTGGTATTTGGTCTGGATATCCCCTTATCCTTTCAGATAGATAGTTTCTTTTTTTTTTTTTGAAATACAAGTGTAACCATTTAAATAATATTCTTTAAAAACATTTCACAAGTAAATGAAGAAAGGGCAGTTTGTAATGCCAGTACCAGAGGTTTCTGGATCACCCTTTAAAAGCAATCTGAAACTCAGTGGGGTGGGGAGAGGAGGAGGGCACAGGAGAAAGAACGGGCTTTTTATGTTAGGATAAAAACCATAGGACGGACTCTAAATAAACAATGTCAACAGCTGCCCACAACAGGGCAGATACACTTCAACAAATAATCAAGAACCAGCGGGTCGAGAATAAGCAACAAGGCACACAAAACATTCCTTTGGATGAAAGAACTAAAAATAATGAAGTGAGTGCCCCCGAGAGACTCCACAGCTTTTAGTTATTTGAAAAAGAAATTCTTACACCACTCAGTAACTGGGTTTGTAGAGACCCTCTGTGTTTCAGTTTGAAACAGATCTAGAGTCATGGTCTTGGTCCCTATGTGGGTCACTCAGTGGTCCCAGGAAGTTGTCTGGTTCCAGGCTTTGGATCTGCAATGCGATCGTGACCATAAGGCGGTTACTGTCGGGCATGGCTGATCGCCAGCCCACTTTCCCCCCGAAGATGGAACTATTACTGTGTCATTTTAATTTTTACAAATAATGACTAGCACTTTTCTCATGGTAGATGAAGTGGGAGCGTGACTATTTTTACTATGATTTAATTATATCTGAAATGTTCACTAAAATATAGAATTTCAACTTTTTTAGAGCCAGCTGTTCCTCTATCCAAAACATATTCTAACTTTCTATACAACTACAGGAAATGTAATTTCTTTTTGGAAATACACTTTGGCATCAATTTTTCTGAGATGTATTTTTTCCCACAAAGTGAGGCAGTTCTGTGTGCAAATTAGAAACATGAGATTTTGGTTTTCTCCTCTACAGCTAATCAAGGCACTCTTGTCTCTTTAAAAACAAAGTAATCAATTTATTCAACAACTATGGATCCCATTTTTTAAATGAAACTTCAAGATTAGGAAGAAGAAGGGACGAGACCTACACAGATGTATCAGATGTCATTAACACTTGGGATGGTTTTTTTAAAAAGTCAAACCTGGTTTTCACCTCAGTGAGTCAGACAAACAAAACCAGATTTTGGGGAGAGAATGTCAGTATATTTGAATTTCTTAAAAACTTTCTCTAGGTGATTTTAATGTGCATCAAGAATTGAGGATCATTGGAAGACTACAAGAGACAGAAAAAATTATTTGATTCATAATCAAGTAATTATGAAGCACTGTGGTAATAGCATTAATAAAAATATATATAAGAAGGGGGAAATGTGGAAGAAAACCTACAGAATGTTTCCTCTAACTCAGGATAGCTGGGTTTGGAAGAGGGAAGCAGGAGGTTGCTAGATCTTTCCTTATATTGGGTTGGGTAAAAAGTTTTAGTTTTTCCCATAGATGGCTCTCGTAGTGCTTAGTTGTCTTTAACTTCAATTGAAACAACTTTGTTAGATTGTATTGTGACAGCTGTCATATCAGCATGTATTTAAACAAGAACTTATCAAATTTGTGAATTTTCGTGCAGCCATTTTAATACTGAAGATGGAAGAAGATATGCAACATTTTCGGTGTATTATGCTTTTTATTATTTCAAGAAAGGTCAAAATGCAACTGAAATACACACACACACACAAAAAGATTTGTGCATTGTACAGAGAAGGTGCTGTGACTGATTGAAAGTACCAAGTGTGATTTGTGGAGCTTTTTGTTACTATTGACATTTTTGCCAAATAATTCTTTGCTGTGGGGCTGTATTATGCATTGGAAGATATTTAGTGGCCCCTCAGGCCTCTATGCACTAGAAGCCAATAGTGGGAGATAGCCAACATACTCACAATATCCAAATCAATAAAGTTGGTGAAAATGAAAAGTGTGTCTTTTATTTTACGAAAAAAACTAAAGGGACTTTTTGGCCAACCCAATGTAACTCTATAGATTCATTTGCTTCAAAAGAACAAAGGTTACTTTTTAAACTTAAAAGCCAGAAATACATTAGGGAGGTTGAAATAACAACAATGTATGAATGAAGTATTATGGAAGCACTAAAAAAATAAAAAGCTTTTCCAGGTTGGGGCCATAGAGGGCTTTCTCAAAAAATCCCAAATTTAACCTTCAGGATAAGTGGAGCTATTTAGACCCTTTACCTATTAATTAATTTGAAAACTACTTTGAATTTTTTATCAGTAAAACATCATATATACAAACATAGAGAGATCATCTGTAACCTTTATTGAATTTCTAATAATATTCCAGTATAATAAGCAACTATATTCTAATAAAGAAAATTGTGTTCCAGATTTATTATTGGAATCTGCTAGCACTTTCATAAATAAAAAAATGATCTAAAATAATTAGGATGAAAGTTATAACGCATGAATTTACATTTCCAATATATGTGGTTAAGTAAGTTAAAACGATTTGAGCAATGGGGCAATTTAATCTCCTGAACAGGGTAGAACCAGGGCCACCACCTTCGACTGTGTAGGTCTGAGCATCCGTATTTGGTATCCCTAGGCAGAACTGTACCAAGAATAATGACTTGAAAACATAAACATTAACATCAACAGAGTATGCTTGCGTACCCTCTTCCCGGAAGTCAACTACTATTGCCAGTGGTCGAAATGGTTAAATCTTTAATCCACGCAAACTCTGTAGAGGAATAAATGATCCTATGCACAGATGGCCTTGCCCGACTAATGTAGCCTTTAATGATCTAGAGTTCTACTGCATACATATTGTGTATACTATAACCCAGCACTAATTAGGCTTATCTTCAGCACTCACGATTACTCCTACTGGTATTAGTATTACCCCCCCCCCCCGCCTGATTTCCTTGAGGTAAGGGGCTATATTTCCCACAGATTAGGTTTTTAGGAAGTATTCAACTGGCTCAATTACAAAACTTGCCAAAGGGGGTAGGTTTGAGGGTGGGAGGTGGGTGGGGGGATGGGTGGGGCAGAGTGGGGTGTGGTGGGGTGAAAATGGAGACAACTGTACTCGAATTAAAAAAAGGAAAAAACTTGTGTAAGATGAGAGATTTCAAGTTTATATTTATATTGAGTTCACCATTGTATCTGACCTGGCAGCACTAGTGAAAGAAGACAAAGGAAACACGACCTTTTGAAGAGAAGTGTAAGCTGACTGTAACCACGAGTGAGTCTATTCATGATTTTTGCAAATTTCTTCTTCCTCTGAGCTACAGGAAGACAATTTTTCTTCATTTGCCATTGCTTTATTAAACCCCATATGTGACATTCTTTCAATCACACTCTTGTTACACAAACCCATCTCTGATGAAGACATTGTAATTATTCTTTCTCTAACAGCCATTATCTTGTTCTTTCTTTAGTCCTGGTAAGGAAATACTGAAGCACAAACTAGATGAAATATTATTCACTGTAGTACTTTCATTGTATTCCAATCTAGAGACAATATACTTATTTACTAACATATCAACAGGCTGATGTGATTCTGTAAGAGGATTATGGCCTCTCTAGCAAACGTTTATTAAGTTTGCCAACCATGACACTTCAAACTATTTCTCTTCATTAATTAATGCATCGATTGATTTAGCAGTGTTTATTGAGCAACAGGTAAGTACCACGCTAAGTACTATGGGCCTGTTTAAGAGTGTGGTTAACAAGAAAGAAACGTAGACAAGCAAAGAGGCAAGTAAACAGTGTGATGTGTGCTGTGTGAGGAAAGGCTGGCGTGCCATGGGACCAGGTAAGGGCCCTTTACGCAGACTGAGAGTACACGGAGTTCTGGACGGAAGTAACTAAGCTGAAGTCGTAAAAATGAGCAGGCCTGGACTGGGTAAAGGTAGAAGTGGAATAAAAACGTTCAGGCTAAAGACCCAAAGGAAAGAGCACAGTGACGTGAAATGAGAAGAGTCATTACAGATGGACAGAAGGAGCTGGGGTCTGGACCAGGATGAAATATCAGAGAGAAGGCTGGAGAGTCTGGAGGGGCTGGATCATACGAGGTCTTTAAAGCACTGTTGACTTGGGAAGTGAACACCAATAGGCCATCCTCCCCTGGGCTTGGCATCCTGTGTGCAACTTCCTGGCACTAGTCAAATATTTTAAGGAGTATGACCACAGACAGTACTCTAAGCGATTTTCAACCCATGTGCCGCAAGAATTTTTAAAACATGCAGTACCTTACTATTTAGACAGGAACACTGACTTTTTTCCCTTAGATTGTCAGATAAAAAAAAATGACAACAGCCAATACAACAATAGCCACCCGGTATAAATGAATAAAAAATATATCTATTTTTTCTCAAATTGGCAAAAAAATATAACATATTTTTTGGTGTGCCACAGAATTTTATGAGATGAAAAGGGTTCCATGAGATGAAAAGGGTTGAAAATTACTGCTCTATGTTATAGGTAAAGATATCTTTTTCAAAAAGTTTATTCTGAAAAATGATTTACAAAATTGTTTCACTGTTAATTTATCATTGTCATATGGTAGTTTCTGAGATATATTAACAGCAGTTTATTGATGACTAAGCCTTCCCTGTATTCTGTAATATTACTGAACATCTACTATATTCCAGGCATTGTATTAGATATTCTGATGCTAACAAAGATGGGAAGAGAAGAATGCTATCTCTTCCTTCAAGGACTTATTGAGGTTACAAAAAACAAAATCATAGATTCTTCTAAAAAATATCCATTTCTATCATTGTTTCTGTCACTCAGCTTTGACCACTAGATCAATTTGTACTACTTCCTGCTTCCACCCAGTTTTCCACATACATGCCTTCATTAATTGCCATTATTGTTCTTTTGCAATGGCCCCTTCTGCCAGAACCACTCCTTGGTTTGGGATTTCAGCACGTCTGTTTGAATTGTGCCGTATTTCACTCACTGCCTGCCTGCCTTTAGTCTCTAGGCCTGTTGCACTCTCCTGTCTTATATAGTCCAAACCACATTAGTCTCCCTAAAACCCTGATTTCACTCTTTCACCACTCTGTTTAAACACTTCCTCTGAATTTCTTAGTGCACTGGTATCATCTAGCCTAACGTTAAGGATACCTTCAGAACCAAACTCAACACAACCTTTATGACCTTTTCTCTCCTTTGAAGCATAACTGGGAGAAGGGGGAAAAAGATCGCTCTTCCTGGGCAAATTACTCAAGACTGGCATTGCTTCCCAAGTGCTTTTAAGGTACTATGGCCACTTGCAGGTTCCTAGCAACACAAGGAGAGTGCTTTAGGAGAGGCAATGAAAACGAAAGCAATATGAAGAAAGCTGAAAAGCAGTGGCATCTTTTTAGCTGCACATAATTGTCCTAGTTCTTCCCCCCTGGCTTGCTCCCCGCTTCAGGTACTCTCTGCTAGAGCCATAGGAGTCTGTTCAATGTGATTTGAAGATGGCGATGCACGTTATTACCTCTGCCCACCCCACTTGCAAACTTTAAAGTACCATCCTGCTACATTAAGTCTGGTCTAAATTCTGGGCTGCTATCGAGCCTGACTGTTAAAGAGTTTACATTCTTCATCAAGTACAATTTCTGGGAGAGTCAATGAGATTATTCAGGGGCAGGGGTGGGAAAATGAATGAACACTTCCATTCTTCCTTAAGTCTTGTTCTCAAACATTTGCTGAGTTTCCCTTTCCTGTGAGTAGAATAATGATTCTTCCAATATGGTATACAGTCATAATGGGCACAGAAATACATATTCCCAGGTGCCACGTTATTGCATGCAACAGATATTCCAAGTCTTGTGGCAAGTGGTATAACCTGTCAGATTCTGATGAACCCTGGGTTCTGATAATGTCTTATGTCCTAACTATCCTCCATAAGAAACACATGCTTAGTAATTAAAAAGTTATACCCAAATTATGCTAATTGATCATCATCCTCCCTCAAATATTTCCTAATTCTTTTTCTTCAACAGAACTCTGATTTTGTCCAGATACTTGGAGGCTTTTTGCTTCAGGGGAAATAAAGGTTGGTTACTCTAAACCAATTGTGGTAATTCCATTTTCTTGACAGTGATTGGTTTAGACAAGGACATGTGATGTAATTCTGACTAATAAGCCATAAATGGAAATCTACTGGGGAAAGTGACTGGAAAAGTTTTCCTTCACTCTGAAAAAGGGACCCAGACAGACATTAGTCACTTTTATTCCCTGCCTGTGGCTACATATAATGCCGGGAAACATAGTGGAACTAATGAATTTATTCTGGAACTTCTCTGCCTTTAATGTACTTGTTTTGTGAATTAATTAACCCCTTGTTGTCTACATCACTTTTAGAGGTAACCTTTGGGAAGACTGCAATCCAGAGAATCTAAACTGTTCTAAAAATGTACTAATGGAGGTTTGGGAATCTTGGGGATGACAGGCATCTCTCAAAAGGCAGAATGAGTTAAGAGTTATACTCGCTTCATTTGAGAGACCCACCATTCAGTTCGCATCATAATGGTTACGTTCCTGGGCTTGGATCATCTCTGATATGGTAACATAGACTGTTTTCAATGGACCATGTGCTCAAATTACTTTTTATGCTAATGTTAATGATTTGTACTTTGTGGCAGTAAAATGAAGTGGAAAGAACATTGAGCTGGAAGTCAGAAAAGTTGGATTCTTATCCTTATGTGGACCCACAATTTCTGTGGGACCTTGGTTAGAGAATGGAGCATTTCCTCTGGGATGTGCCTTTTAAATCACTAAGTCAGGAGGCTGCACTCTACTGTCTGTAACGAGGTTCCCCCTCCAATTTTCTGGAGTGCAAACATACCCACACTTTGCATCCAGGAATTAGGGGCAGGCACTACAACCTGGGGTGTTTGTAACAAAGGGAGGTACTTTATATACTTTCTGTGTTTCATTATGTATTACTGACTATGGCATAAAGTTTTGTTATTATTGGATTAATAACAGAACTTTTTAATTAACTAGTTTGGATCGCAGTGCTCCTTGTGCAGGGTCTGGCAGTATCTGGCTACTCACCATTTGGTGAAGTGCTGAATACAGCAGATTTAAGCATGAAGGTAGGAACATGACAATGGCCAAGATGTGGGCAATATATCCGCTGCTTTTGAAGTTATTGGATGAGGGTCAGCATATGAGGACTTATGACATGTAACCCTAATAGAATCTTGAGACAAAATATACAAGTTAAAAAATTGAATTAAACTATATGTGTTGAAGAATCTAGAAATCTGGTTTAGAGTTACAGAAGGTAATGGAGGAAGTATTTTCTTAAACAACAAAACCACATTTTATTCAAATCTCAGGACCTACAGAGGTAGGGGAAGGACGGAAAATTTCTTCGCAGTCACTAACTACAACTTTTGTTACTGGTCGTTGTTAAAAGAGCCCCCCAAAGGGCGCTAGTGACAGAGCAGGCAAGAGCAACTGCTTGTCACTGAACAGGAGCAGGATAAGCATATGAAAACTGGAACTCTATAGTCAGCTACCTGCTGATGAGGTTAAGAGAGTCTTTTGCTCAGTATCCCATGGATGAGCCACAATGTTCTCCCATCCCACTGAAACTGTTCTTTATGTTATCTCTGATAGGGGCTGCCTTTCTCAATAGGATTGCTGCTGTGTTGCATTTCTGGAGCACCGTTTTGCTTTATTACAACATTGCATGATAGGCTGCCTACAGAGGCACTCATTAAGGCACCTGGGATTCATAAGCTGGGAAGAAAACCTTTAAAAAGAAAGGTCAGAAGGGAACATGGTCACCAAGGTGACCGCAGCTAGTATAATAAGGAAGCTGGTCACGTAGAAGACGAAAATATCAGTACAATATCCTCTTCCATTATTAATGCTCCATGAACAAAACAAGTGAGCGCAGATAAATGACAAGATATATTCTAATCTCATTTCATTCACCATTATCATTGGATTAGAAGCCAGAGGTCTGTACTGCCTTGAAAAGTACACTTCCATATTAAACTAAATATGCATGGCCAAAGCCATAAGAGAAATATTTGTGTATGATTTGATAAAAAGAAAAAAAATGTCTTCACCTCAAGGTAGCCACATTGTCTCCCTAGATGACCCCATATTTGAGACAAAATCACTCAGGGTTTTAGTTCTATTTGGAGGGAAACAGGACATTTTTAATTTTTTCAAACTGAGGTTATGACCACTGAACCAAGAATAGGAAGTAATAGTCTCTCGATCGGTTTACTGGGTTTTATAATAAACACTGCCTATTCATAAATTCAACAGCAGGTATGGTTTTTCAGATATGTTGTTAAGTGGTATAAAAGAAAATAGTTGGTATAGGACTCTATTCTTTTGTGCCTGCACAAAGAAAGGCCACTCAGGATGACACAGCTAGTACCTGACTGCTCCGCCCCTAACACCTCCTGCCCATTTACGGACGCCTCTGTCACTGAGATGTCAACCCTCTCCTGCTCCTGAAACACAGAAAAAACAGCTGGAACTAGGAACGGTCACTGGGAAGTGATGGACTCAGGAGCTTCCATTCGGGCAATTCTTCCGTCCAAAGCCACTCACAATGCTCCAGTTTATATATATATATAAAATAAACTTTTATTTATGTATATAAAATATACATACATATACACACATATACAAGTTTATATTTCTTTACTACACATCAAGATAATACAGTAGCTATTTTGTTATTTTAATAACACAGTTTATTCTTCTTTCTACATAAACAAATTACCTCTGAAAACAGCTCCCATCCTCTGCTCAGCTTTTTTTCTCAAAGTTCAAGGATTTTCACCCTGTGAACCCACCCAATCGAACTATTGTTTCCTAACATCTCCTAACCCATCACACATGTGTACCCTCTGGTTGGGGCAATACTTCTCTGGGTCTCCTGACCACTTCTTGTTCACACCTTCATTATGCTGTTTCACTTTATTGGAATTTCCTCTCTTCCCACCTCCACGGATCCTAAAAGCACTCTTTCTTCCAAAGTCAAAAATTTATTCAAGAAGATATTAAGTAACTTTCTCAAGTTGTTTTCGGTAAGTGGCAGAGCTGGGATTCAAATCTGAGAGAGAGAGACTCTAAAGTCTGACCTCCTAACTGTTACAAGTATTAAAACTGAAATTCAAAGTGGAACTTTGGGATTTTATTTGTATTTTAGAATTTGGAGACAATAAAGTAAGCACTTAGTGTAAATTTTAGGCTTCCTGAAATGACTTTTAAAATTGTACATGAATAAGTATAACTAAATATTAAGTGTCCTCTGTAAGTTTTAACATCATGCTACTAAACCATAATTGCACAAACGGAACTAACTTAAGAAGAAAAATATTTTAAATGTGTGAAAATGTTACTAATGGGATGGTAATGATTCCATTTCTAAGAAAGCATAATCTAAGGAAAAATAGAGTTATGTGCTTATTGTCAAAAGTGAAGTAAGACGAGTTTGCCAATTTTCAAATTCCCAGTGTAGTACACAATAACAGAATGTTAGCCTCTAGACTACAAAAAAGTCATTATAAATGAAAAGTTATCAGGCCTAGACACAAATATAATGCCTCCAGTAATCAAGCCAATAATACCACTTTGGAGTAGGTTTAATTTGGATAATTATTAGTGCATAGAAATATTTGAATTAGTAATAATAATCTATTTATTTAAATTACTAAGAATAATGATAGGTATCTTAGTAAAGATACAGGCCATGGTCTAATAATACAAAAGAAGCAAAAAAGAAACAACATAAAAGAGAAAAAATAAGATTTAATTTTGAAATATTTTTAAAATTAGTGAATATTACAGATAATCAATAGAATAATTAAAAAACTTTTACAGTAGCTAATATTTATGGAACTCTAATTTGCCAAAGCTGTGTATATAAGGCATATTGAGGTCTTACAACAGGCTTATGACTGGTAAAGCATATCTCAATTTACACACAAAAAAGAGAGAAATTTTAAAGAGGTCTTCTAAAATATACCTTATGAAAATATCTAAATAAATAAATGTAATGGAATCCTTGGGAATTGTTTTGCAGAGGATAAAAGAAACATTTAGGAAAAATTTCCTTCAAGTTAAATAAGGAGTGATTTTGAATTCACAAAGGCCCTTTCAGTAATGTACATATTACTGTTAGCTAAACCAACAAATGTATATTGTAGAATAAATGTATATTTACAGTATTGGTGATTTTAATTTTTTTAAAGATGGCACTTAAATAGACAGATCATAAATTAAATTTATTAAAGTAGATGTTTGGTTTGAGTTACCTGGCTTTAAAAAATTTATATATTTTGTTAACTTAAAACAATTTTAACTAAAGTTTGTTCATTTAAAGTGATGTAGTGAGATATGTCCGAGTAGCTTTATTTATTTATTTATTTTGTAGTCATATTTTTTAAACTAAGTGATTTATTTTGCTTACAATTTCTTTAAAAAGGAGTTGCTTTCATTTTCCACTTGGCTTTGACAGTGGTCACCTGACTTGAATGCTCTGTCAGCAGGATCTGCTGCTGCAGAAATAAACTTCTGCCTCAAAGCAACACATGGAAAAGTCCATACAGAAATGAGGTGCTAATTATATTCCACTGCTTTGTACATTTGGGTTAGAAAAACTGAATGTTACTCCTAAAAATAAGTCTAAATCACTTATATTTTAAGCATAGATTGCTCTTCAAGTAAAATAATAACCCAATGTCTTTGGCTCCATATACAGAAAAGTGATAAAACATCATTAGTGTGGATGGTCAAATTTATAGAAATCAGTGCAGCTTAGCAGGCGTGAACACAGGGAGAGAGGCCAATATGTAGGTTTCCATCCACAAGCACGTATAGAAGGATTGATCTGATCTGGAGTGTTCTAACCTATATGAAATAAATGTGGTACCGAGAGTCCTATGCAAAGGGCTAAAAGTCAGGCCCAGGCACACAGTGGAGATATGACCAAATTCACCCAGGAGAAAAATTATTCTCTCCATAGCCATTTGGATTCAAATTATTAAAAGGATATAATGAGCTATGTTTACCTCTGCATGAAACCAAAGTACACATTATTGCAGCAGGTGAATTTACCAAGTGGCATTCAAGTGCATAAACTGAGAGATAATGCATTTCTAAAAATTACTAACTCATCCTGGGAGGGTATTTCTTTTGTTTTTAATTTGAGAGCCTCTGACACATAATTTTCAGTTTGGGTTTAAGAGATTTATCATAACTGTTAAAAATTATGATTCACATCATTAAACATGATCATTTTCATCACAAAGGAAATAATTCATACACTAAAATCCATATAAAATATTGTGTTTTTTCTTTGAATAATTCAACTTATTAGTATGGAAACACTTTTATCTTGGAAGGTTTACAATTCTTCATTTTAAAATGCACACAGTATTAATCTTTTCCATCTAATAACAATTCCTTTTTCATTCTTTCTATTTAAAAAAGTGAGAGGGGTATGAGGGTAGGTTTCACATTGTCACTAAGTATACTGTGTAGACTGAGAAGCTTAGTTGTGCATTATGACCACAAAAGAGTGAGTGTATTATTTCTTGGACAACATCACATTTTAAAGTTGCCTAATTTTACACAATGTAATACTACACAGTAGAAAGAAAGAAGGAACTCCTACCCTTAGCAACAGCATGGATGGAACTGGAGAGCATTATACTAAGTGCAATAAGCCAGCCAGTGAAAGACAAATACCATATGATCCCACCTATAAGTAGAAACTAATCAACAAAACAAACAAGTGAGCAAAATAGAACGAGAGACATGGAAATAAAGAACAAACTGGCAATAACCAGAGGGTAGTGGGGAGAGGGATAATGGAGGAAAGAAGGGGAAGGGTCAAGTCAAGGGACATGTATAAAGGATCCATGGACAAAGACAATGTGGGGGTGAAGGTGATGAATGCGGGAGGTGGGGAGTGGGTAGGGCAGAGGAGAGTAATGGAGGAAAAGTGGGGACAACTCTAGTTGAACAACAATAAAAAATTTAAAAAAGGACTTCTGGCCAAGATGGAGGCATAGGTAGACATACTGTGCCTCCTCACACAACCAAAATAAGGACAACGGCAATTTAGAAACAAAAAAACAACCAGTACTGACAGAAAATTGAACTGTATGGAAGTCCAACAACCAAGGAGTTAGACACATTCATCCAGACTGGTAGGAGGGATGGAGTTGAGTGGCTGGGCGGAGAGGGGTCGCGGCACAAAAATCAGTGGCTGGCAGACCCTGGGCACACAAGGCAGCAGCTGGTGGACCCAGGAAAACAGGCAGTGGCTGGCAGACCCCAGGCACTTGGGGTGGCAGTGGGTGGACCCAGTGAGGCGGTGGATTGTGGAGGGGTGTGGCACACAAGACAGCTGGCAGGCTGGGCGGTCCCACACTCATGCACAGATAAACCAGCCAAAACTGGGGAGCAAGACATACCACACAACCCAGGGCTCCAGTGCTGGGAAATAAAGCCTCAAAACACTGATCAAAAACACATGTGTGGGTTGAGGTGTAGAGAGAGACTCCCAGCCTCATGGGAGAGTTTGTTGGAGAGACCCACAGGGTCCCAGGATGCACACAAGGCCACCCACATGGGAGTCAGCACCAGAAGGGCCCAGTTTGCTTGGGGGAAGCAGCAGAAGGGACTGGGATCCAACAGAGAGTGGAGTGGGCGCCATTGTTCCCTCTCGGACCCCTGCCCCGCATACACTGTCAGAACCCAGCAACTGGATTGCCCTGCCCTGGTGAATACCTAAGGTTCCACCCCTCACTACATAACAGGCACATCAAGACAAAAAAAATGGCTCAAATGAAAGAAGAGATCAAACCTCCAGAACAAATACAACTAAGTGGCGAAGATATAGCCAACCTATCAGATGCATAGTTCAAAGCACTGGTGATCAGGATGCTCACAGAATTGGTTGAATTTGGTTGCAAATTAGATGAAACAATGAAGGCTACACTATGTGAAATAAAGGAAAATGTACAGGAAACCAATAATGATGGGAAGGAAACTGGGACTCAAATCAATGGAGTGGACAAGAAGGAAGAAAGAAACAACCAAATAGAAAATAATGAAGAAACTAAAATTCAAAAAAATGAGAAGAGGCTTAAGAACATCCAGGACATCTTTAAACATTCCAATATCCGAATTATATAGGGGTACGAGAAGGGGAAAAGGAAGAGCAACAAGTGGAAAAGTTATTTGAAGGAATAATGAAGGAAAACTTCCCCAATCTGGCAAAGGAAATAGACTTTCAGGAAGTCCAGGAAGCTCAGAGAGTTCCAAAGAAGTTGGATGTAAGCAGGAACACACCAAGGCATGTCATGATTAAATTAGCCAAGATAAAAATGAAGAAGAGAATCCTACAAGCAGCAAGAGATAAGGACACAGTTCCCTACAAAGGAGTTCCCATCAGACTGTCAGCTGATTTCTCAAAAGAGACCTTACAGGCAAGAAGGGGCTGGAAAGAAGTATTCCAAGTCATGAAAGGCAAGAACCTAATTCCCAGATTACTCTATCCAGCAAAGCTTTCATTTAGAATGGAAGGGCAGATAAAGTGCTTCTCAGATAAGGTCAAGTTCAAGGAGTTCATCATCACCAAGTCCTTATTATATGAAATGTTAAAGGGACTTATCTAAGAA